>JAJQOW010000016.1:9786589-9965365 GCA_037975125.1 Latrodectus hesperus | reverse complement strand
TTCTCTGATTGGTTAGGGCGTTCGCTCTCGTTAATGAAAAGTAGTGAGTTCGAATCTCGAGCCAACCACAGATACATCGTGCTCAAATGGAAACTGTGGCACGTAAAATGTGTCATGATCTCAATCTCTTCCATGTGAAAACTGAGCTGGCATCCGAATGGTTAGCGCTCTTGCCTTCGGTGCAACAGTTCGTGGGTTCAAATCCCACCTTGGGCATGGATGTTTGTAGTGGTTCGGAATCCACTTTAAACCGTAGGTCCCGGTCTAATTAGCCCTCGTGTGCAAAAAATGACTATTGAACGACAAACAAACCAAACCTCCATGTGAAGTTATATCTCTAGTCGTCAATTCAGAGGGTTTTCTGCTTGATACCTGCTTCTAAATTACAAAGACCTATCCGCTTTTAGGGCAACGATATCACACCTACTAGATCCTGCACTATATAATATGTCATCACTTCCGTATCTTATTGAATATCTTAGTAGTAGACATCATTAGAAATAAAAAAATATGCAATTGAACTTTACTGAAATGTGAAAAAAAATAAATAAAGCTAGCAATGTATCACGAAGCTTTACAGGAAAAACAAAAACTCCGACACCTTGCCAATTGCGCTTTCCACAGTTGCAATTTACGAAGAGGTCCATCATCAGGGTAAGGGGTGGCACTCTTATGGTGTGTCTTAAGCCTCGAAAGTGGGGGTGCTTTTCGTGGGTGGGTGGCGCTTATCTTTCAGAGAATGAAAGTGCAACACGGAAAATAAAAGAAAGAAGAGAAGCCATTCGCAAAATCGCCGCTTAAAGTTCAGATCTTTGGCCCACTCAACGCGCTGAAAGTGTTCTCCGAGGCAAAGTGGTGTGGTGCGAAAAAAAAATAACCAACGTGTTTACTTCTTTTTTTTTTTGGAAAATGTTTATGATTTTCCAAATTATTTTATCTGGCGTTTCTAAATTATTTCTTGATGATCACAATTTATGTTCTCACACACAAAACATAAAGATTTTCTATAATTTTCCTAAATATATCATGCAGTTTGGCCTTCAGATTATTATAATCCAGTTTTAAGAGGGAAGCTTTTCTCTCAGTATCACATCAAAGTAGTACAGCAGAGCAGTACTTGAGCAGCTGTACCATGGCTTAAATCTGATAATCTGGCGTGAGGATCTATAAAAAAAATCACCAAAGCTATGATCGTAATAAGTCCTATATCATCCACAATGAGTGCTTACCGGAACCTTGTGATGACACCACAATCTTTGATAAGTAAGGTCCGGAGTTCGAATCTAGCAACTACTGGACTGCGAGTGATGGATATTGTGCTTTTTCTTTCTTTCTGCACACTAGAGAAGTATTTACTTGGGCGTGTTTAAATACGACATGAGAATGCCGTCTGTTTTTTTATGAAATCTTCCTCAGAAGTTATTATATGGTGTTAACTTGTTGTATAAGGTTCAACGTCGCTTAGTGGCCTCTTCGGAGAATAAAGTCCCTGGTTCAATACCAGAAATTGTTGAATAAGATGTTATGATGAATATTATCTATCTTCTGTATGCACAGTTATCGGTGTAAGCACGCGAGAGTTTTCCGGGTTTCCTCCTTTTAAACGTGAATACTTTCCATTATCTGCGAAAAGCCATGTAAAATGCTTTACAATGGCCTTAGGACGCAAGATAGTCCACTACAATGTGTAAAACTTGCTGCGTAACAAGCTCTGAGTTATCTAGTAGTAGATCATCTTTCTTTGGATTAGTGCGTCTAAGGATGGAACTAGAACTTGGACTTTAACATCCAATTTTATCCAAATCCTTGTTGAACAATAGGAGAAGGATGTATTGTTTTTCATTCATCAGGTGGTACGATTGAGAGTTTTTCAGATTTCTCCCTTGTGACACATAACTTCAGGGCAAGATCTATGAAAAAACTTCTAGGTCGGAAAAAAAGAAGGGGTGCTCAAATGACTAACAATAACTTTCGGGTTATCCATTCAACGATATCAAAACTTTTTTATTATAACTTTCATCTATTCATTGTACAGTGCTATGTCCACACCAATTTTCTTTATCACAATATTGCTAATTAGTATACTTAATGTAATTAGTATACTTAGAAATGATAAAAGCAACCAATTTAAGAATGCATGTGACATGTACAACCGAACATAAAATATGTTTGATGTCCATGAATGCCGTTTCCAATGAATGTCTATCTCATCTGTAAGGGAAGCTTTTCATGGGAGATTACGTATTAAGTCCAAACCATTTTTGTTAGAGGCAATACATGTGGTTGCATTGGAAAGAGGAAAAGTGAAATTATTTCAGGCAATAATATTGTGGAAGAAAGGTACATCAAGGAAGCAAAGAAGATTTAGCAGGTATGCACTATTTTTATAGATTCAAGGAAAAGTTTTGAAGTGCACATGGTTTCTTTATAGAGATAATTTTGTTTGGGTAACTGTGCACAACAGATGAGATGAATTTGGAAGCTGCTGAGTCACACAGTCACTTTAGTCAGAAACGCATTATGCACCAGCCTTGAAGAAAATTGTGAAGAAATAAGAAAAACAAGTATCAGAGCAAATGAATGCGACAACATTATACTTCGATCTTGCATGGTTTACATATTGCACGAGAAAATGATTAATTTCTACTACAGCCAATGAGTTAAATACTATTTGGATGTGACTCTTCAAAGAATTTATACCAAAGACAAAAGTTCTAACCAATCTTAATAGGGTTGTCCATCACGTCTGACTCATCTGACAACAATGGTTATTAAAAAACGCTGAAGTCCTTTGACCACTAGCGTACTTCCATGTTCCTAGACCAGAGTTGGCCCCTACCAGAAGAAAAAAAGCTGCTGAGAAAAGGTGAAAATCTTCACATTTAAGAAACAAGAACCAAGTAGAATATCCTCCAATGACTGACCTGCCACTGTCCGAGGTTTCATTTCCCTTGGTCATGGTCATCACGACCTGATGAACGTTTTGTCACTGAAGTGCTGTGTAAAGCAAAAGATTGGACATTGCATTCACGGACACACAGCCTTTAAAGCTGAAGGATGATGCAAGACCTTTCAAAGTCTTCTGGGAGGACTTCGCATATATAGTGGATGGTATAAGCGTATCGCAAGTTGAGAAACTCAGAAAACCCTCAAGCATATACCTTGCCAAACGTACATGCCGAAAGTAGAAGAGTAACATCCATTTCCTACTATGCAATGTGGGCTGAAATGGAATAGAATTTCAGGCCTGATGAGCATTTTTCTGTAACAAAGTCATGGTATAATGGTTGCTAGAAACGTTTGGGGAAATATTTCGTTGTTATACCCACCAGGGAAATGTTAGGTGTTAGAAGGCCGACCCATCCGAAGGTCGGCCTCCTAACACCAAACGGCAAACTAGTCGCGGACAGAAATCCCACCAGGAGAGAGCTGGTACAAGTGCTGGCAAGTAGGCAACACGCCCATCCACCAAACCGCCTGAAACTTGGTACGATGCATGCGCCCAACATCCATGATACTCCTAATGCCGCCCGATCAACCACCGGCCCTTATCCCACGCAGACTCATCCGCAACAAAAGACCCAACTAAATGGCCACTGGCTTTTATTTAATAAATACAAACACAAATAGACATACTTATGTCGTACAATGAAAATAACAAACTCTGATACCAAGGTAAGTAGCACCGTGCCAACAAAGATTTCATAGATTCCGTTCCATATTGAACTGCTACCCATAAATTCAAAAACACTGAAGATTTAAACTTGGTTATCATTAATATTTTTGCAATAAACAGTTTATATGTTTTGTAGTGCGGAGGGTGGAAACATGTCAAGGCATGAAGCTCCGCGACGGGGGAGGACAGGCCAGTGTTCCACGGAGAGGGACGATGGCAAATAAAGCCTCTTCCTCAATTGCTATCAGATAAAGTTCATCTCCCGCACATTATGCTTATTCGGGGCACCTTCGCTCCAGAACATTTAGGGCTCTTTATGGCCCTCTCCCAGACACTCACTGATAGCTCTTGTTCCTTCCCTTTTTTATATATTTACTGGTGGCAACACAATTTTATCACCCACCCACTCCCAGCTAAGTGACAGATTTCATGCCACTGTAACTCTTCTTTAAAAAGAATTTCTCTCAATAAAGAAATATTCGAAAGTTGACACATATTGTTTGAATATAAATATTTATATGTATAGGGAGAGAAGTATTATAAAATAATAATATAACCCTAAAGAGAAAATTTAACTTGAAAAGTAGCGAAAAATTTCATCATTTATTCAAAGCGTTTTAGTTAACATTTATGTTGTTTCATCGCGCGAAACGGCATTAAAATAAATTAAGTTGTATTTAATCATGAAAACGATAATTGAATCAAATTGAACTAATTATGATTCAAGTTCTAAATTTGTCTTTTCGCGATTCGAAAATTTTTTTTTCACAAAATCAGATTTAAATTAAACTATATTTTATTCAATTTTCAGTCAGATAAGTACTTTTTTAATTTTCCAGCCTTAAGAATATTAGAAAAAGTATTGAGTATGCAAAGATTAAAAATCGATAACTTTATAAAGGAATAATTGTTCGTAGTAGCGTTCGTTAAAAGGAGGTGGTTGCAAAGAAAAGTGTCATTATAACTACAATAAAAAATTAAATGTAAGAAAATGATTTCTTTTTTATTTAACAACGTAAATAACTTCTATTGAAGTTGCTTTTAAATAATTTATAATCATAGAAGCATTTGTAGAAGCGTGAAAAAAGTGTATCTTGTATAATTTGTATTAAATAAAGATTTTAAAAAATAAAAGTTTCAGAATAAATTGAAACTAAAAATGACTTCAATTGACGTATTAAAATTAAACATTATATTTAATCAAATTCTTATTTCGTTATTTAAATTATTTTGAAACAATAAACTATCAATACATTTCTAAACTGTAACCATGAACGAAAGAGTTTCAACTACTATTTAAAATATTATATATATATAATATATATATATATATATATATATATATATATATATATATATATATATATATATATATATATATATATATATATATATATATATATATTGTTATTATTATTATTAAAAGGAAATACAATTGTTACTAAATTTTAAATTAAATATTGAGAACAATTATGATATGAGTTCCAATTTTGATTTTTAATTGCAACTTATTAATTCCTATCCAGAAAAACATAAAATTCAACCAATCAGTGAAATGGTAATTTTATTTAATTAATTACTACAGCATTGAAACGTTTTGAAAACATTTTATTACAAAATGTTATTATTTTACAAATGATAATTTTATTGAAGTATTTGTATAAAAAAGAGAATAAATTGTATATAGAGCACACACAAGATATGGTTTCCTACAAACTTGCAAATTCCTTTTAATCTTAAATACAGCCAATATATAAGTATACCTTAAAAAATTCAATAATAATATGTATTAAATAAATTTTGTGAATAGGTAAAATTGATTGCTAAAATGTGTCGAAAAAGAATTTACTTTAACTAAATATATTTTATATTTATGAAATATATAAAAATTTAAAAATATATTCAAAGCAGGTTATGTTCTTTGCTTAAAATAATATATAAAAATGAAATTATTTATTTATATCTTCCAAATTTAAAATTTCATTGAATTCAATTTCTTATAAATTTAATTTTTTATCTCAAAAAATTTATATTTTATAATATTTATAATAATGGACTCGCCATTTTTCCCAATTTTTTTTCGTTAATAAAAGAATTAAACGACATTAGTAAAACCATAATTTGATGAATTTTATTTAAAGAAATGCTTATAGAATTGTTATTAAAATATTTTCATATTTTAATAGCAATTCTATAATTTACTAGCATAATTAACTGAAAGGATAGAAAATTATGTTAATTTGCTTATATTTTCTAATTGAATATTCACGAGAGTGTTATTGAAAACAATTCCTATTAAATTATTTTAATTCCTATTAAAATCCTTTATTAAATAAAGTACTTTAAATGTTTATTAGTTTCATGTGGTTTTGAAAATTTTAAAAATTTACAAATTACAAAACTTAGATGAGTTTGTTTTCTGCAATTCAAGGATTTAGAAATATTCAAGAAAACAACTCATTTTCAACCAACAGAGGGCGCTAGGAGATAGATTTTGATCCTAGATAAACTCTGATTTTCTTTTTCCCTTCTCATAAAGGAGAAAATAGAAAATTTCCGTTCATGTTTTAAAATACCACTGTATGAGTTTATTATGTTTGCTGCTGTTTATTAATTGTGTTAAAAATAATCAAAGATATATAAGAAAACTTGATAAGGCAATAAATAACTCATATAAAAACTTTATTTCATATCAATTGATTATATATATATATATATATATATATATATATATATATATATATATATATATATATATATATATATATATATATATATATATATATATATATATATATATATATACTTGAAATGCATTATTAAATTAACTTAAGAAATAGAATGGTCACAAATTTAAACATTATTTATAGCATTTAAAAAATTCAATTAGTTTATAAAATATAAGTTAAAAAGGCTTAAAAAAGAATTGAATTAAATTCTTCAATACAACTGTTTAAAACATTTTTTGTTTAAATAAATATGATAATTATGTAACCTAAATTTTTAAGGATTTATAAAAATTCTTTCTTTTTATGTTCAGGCAAATTGAATTATTTAAAGTAATATAAAAACAACGAAAAGTTTTAGAAGTTATTACATATTAAACATTTTATTGCAATTTAAAACCCGATGATAATAGTCAGAAACTATTTGTTGATTATTTATAACTATCAGGTTCTAACAGAGATTGTTAGAGTCTAATTAGAAATTGTTGCATACCATGACAAAAGCAATTTTGAATAACTAATATTTCTAATAAAAGTTTTGTATAATTTTAATTCATTTAACATCGATGTTTTTTTAATGGATATAATAATCACTGATTCCTGTTTATAGGTAATCTGCAATTTTTTTTTTACATTTTTCATTGTAACAATTCGAAGTTTTTACTGTTAGGAATTGTTTGCTGATTATCTGCAAGTTAGATTCTAACATTAATTGTTACAAGTTAAAAACTGATTCATACATACAACGATAAAAACAATTGAAGATAATTATCCTCTTTAAAATATAATGTTTTGTATGATTTTAATTAATTTAATATCAACATATTTATCTATTTTAAAAATATATTTCCTTATTTAACAGTTATTTTAACTTTGCTTACTTTTTGCACTGTCAATTAGATTACTTTTATGGCAATTAGATTTTAAAAATAGTTGTTGCAACATAGCAATTGTTGCATAGGCTTAATAATAATAAATATTAGTAAATATTGTGCTTTTGTATAATCAACACTACGCATACTTTTAATAAATTTTCATTTAATATTACCACCGCGAACTAGTAAATTCTATATATAATTCCTGTTAAGAAAAAATTTGAAATTCTTTCATTTATCACATATTCAGTTAGAAATTGTTATGTTTAGAAGTTGTTTGTTGATCACTTATAACAATTATTTTTCTCAAGAATTGCTCTTTCTAATTATTAAATATTTCAGTCATAAATAGTTAATATGTTTTTAATTAATTCAGTTTTCTACTCTTAATAAAATGTAATTATCACAAATTTTCTCAGAAGACTTAGGAGGTAAATTTTAGAATGTTTTACTACAGCCAAACACCGTTTGTCTTTCCTTTATGTTGTATCGAAATATTAAGGTTTGAATCTAAGACTTCACCTCGAAGAGCACAGTTATATTTACTAGACAATAGTTTAACATTAGATAATTTCTCGGAGAACTATAGATAATTCTCGGAGAACTAAAGATATTTTCTTGGAGAACTGAAGATAATTTCTCGGATGAATAAAAATAATTTCTCGGGGCACTGGTACCATATAATCCTAGATTCCAAATTCTGAATTTTTGTCGCGATGAAGAAACGTTGTCATGACTTCAGTACGCGATGACGTAAATGCTAGGGTTACCAAAATACAATTTTCCGCATAATTCTTATAGATATCATCTCTGTTCTGACTATACTTGAGGGTGCCCCTTGAATTCTCGTCAAGTTTATCGCCAAGCTGGGTGATGTTGTTCTATTTATGGTAACCCTAAACGTTATTCTGGAATCCATTCACGGTTCTGATTGGTTTTCTTCTCAGGATAAACTTAAGCAATATCTGTAGGTGCTATTTGAGAATTCTGTGTACCTCAAAATGAGGATATTCCAGCGAAATAAAGTGAGTACATTTTTTTCTTTTTTTATGTGCTTACTGCATTATTTTTGAAATTTCATTGTGTTTTGGCCGCCATTACTGTTTGCACAGCGTTCCGCGCGAGCAGGATTGGCGTCAAACAAAAATCGCCAATCTCGCCAAGGGGCACCCTCAAATATATTTTTACCTAGATCTCCATATGTATGACGTAACAAAAACAAGGTTGCCAGATACATAAGAAAAACCGCCAAAAAATCGCCAATCTCAGAATTTGGCGCATGGATTATACGGCACCTGTGCCTTTCTCGGAGAACTAAAGATAATTTATCCGAGAATTATAGTTAATTTCTAGAAGAACTTGGAACAGAGCAACGCTTCATATCCACACGTAAAAAATAATGAAATTAAGAAACGATGCACCTATGTTTATATATTTTTCCAAGAAGCAAAATAAAAAGCTAGTATCAGATTAGAATGCCAATCTGAAACAAACTAAATTGATTTTTTGATTAGTTAAATATTTGCAAAAGTAATTTTCAATTTTTTGTTTATTTATTGTTCTTATTTTTTTACAAAGAATTTATTCTGTACTAATTTATTTCCATCATCTGAAGTTATTTGTTTGATATCAAAACGGCGAGAATCAAATAAGTTCATGATGGCATTTTTTTCCCCCCAGCCTTTCATCCTAAAATGAATGAACGGGAAAGATCGACTATTGGAGCGTGTTGAAGATGTCAAAAGGCGGCGCGGGATAAAGCGGCTGAGAAATACGATCCTGCCTCCCGTGATAAATGGTGTCGTCGACAGCCAGCAGACACAGGGAGGTGTGTCCCCTTCTCCCCACCATCCCTTTAATAACTTCCCAGGTGCCCAAGCGAAAAATCAGAAGGCAAAACTATAGAAAGGACGCATCGGAGCACGAGTGATGTATGAAGTGTTCCAATGAATATCGAGCAGACGATCAGAAGTATAAATAGTCGTCTGTTCTTCAAACGAAAAAAAAAAAAAGGCTTTCTCAGCAAACGATAATAATCTCAATACTCTTCATTTAATTTATTTACTTCTTGCTCTAAGAAGAGTTTTAAGTGACTGTTTGCTTTTATATTTAATACTTATGTGACATTTTTTCTTAATAAACATTTATTTTCCGATTATATTATATTGTTAAGTATAATATTTTTGGCACAGGTGCCCATGCGCCAAATTCTGAGATTGGCGATTTTTTGGCGGATTTTCTTTTGTATCTAGCAACCTTGTTTTTGTTACGTCATACATATGGAGACCTATAAGAATTATGAAGAAAATTCTATTTTGGTAACCCTAGTATTTATGTCATCGCACACGTCACGATACGACTTCTTGGCAACATTTCGTCATCGCCAAAAAAATTCAGAATTTGGAATAATGGATTATACGGCACCTGTGGCATATTTTTAATAATTTCATCAGCATTTATTTATAAGCTTAATCTCACTAGAGCTACAGAATGGGCTGTTGCTAATTATCTTGGATACACACTAAAATGTATCCAGAAATAGAGTTTCGTAAGTTTAAAGTACATAAATGTGTCAATTATCAGCCGAGAAATTATCCATCAACATTAGATCTTATAAATTTAACTTGTACATGTTCTAACAGCTTAGGGATCTTTGAGGAATTCAGTATCAAACCTTCCAATGAAGAAAGCAGTGATTCTTGCCAAATTGATTTCAAGTAATTCCTCAAAATGATAGAAAAATGCGAAGAAATCTAATAAATAATTTTTTTTCCATTTTTCAATTTCATGCCATAATTTTAAAAATTATTATTTTTTAATTCTGTAAAAAAGTAAATAAATAGCGAATAGTAAAGGTAATAGAACATTTAACTGGCATGAAATTTCTTTATTTAACTAACACTTTGGATAGTTGTATGAGTAAAAAATAAACAAATTCTATCTTGAATAATCAATTTCATTAAATGTAAGCAAAAAAATTCATTATAAAATTTTAACTATTTCATTTTTTATCAGTCAATCAATTATCAATTTAACTATCAATTTTTTTAAATAAAGACGAAGTTTACAAAACTATGTATATTATTTATTATAGAGTTTATTAATTACCTGTTTTCTCAAATCAGTGAATTCATAATTTCAAGAATTTAACAAACCACTGAAACCAATAATGTTTTTCAAAAGTATTTAAATACGTTTATATAAATGTAACTTAATTTTTGTGTCATTAATCTATATTTGACTAAAATGTATTTCATATAGTAATTTTAAAGTCAATTTTTAATTCATAATTCATATCTTTTACAGTATTCAAAATGTAAGAATTTCCAAAAAATCAAACATATCACTTTCATATATATACACATTAGAAAAAACATATAATTTAAGTGATGCACTGTAACAGATATTTATCATATAAAAGTTTAAAATAAATCAGTTATAAATAACGAGTATCAAAAACAATAATTAAAATATATTCTTACTCGTCTTCATTATCATTATTTCATTTTTTAATACTCATTTAACATTTCAGTTCTTGTAACAAGACAAAAAGCTAAAAGAAATTTCCTTACCTAAAATAGAAAAAGAACAATTTTATTATTACATACATGTGAATGTTTGTATATATATATATATATATATATATATATATATATATATATATATATATATATATATATATATATATATATATATATATATATATATATATATATATATATATATATATATATATATATATATATATATATATATATATATATATATATATATATATATATATATATATATATATATATATATATATATATATATATATATATATATATATATATATATATATATATATATATATATATATATATATATATAACGTAACACAAACTATCTCTAATGTAACAGAAAGAAATATTGGAGACAATTTTTTGATTTTTGATCTTAACTTATAAAACAATAAGGCCGATTTTTAACAATTATTACGCATATCAAATTTAAGTTATTAATTTCGGGTTAATTTATGAGAGTTAATGGGTAATGATTTTTACACAAAATTAGCAATATAGTATTTATTAAATTTGTTTTAATTTAAAATGATACAATACATAAGCATGCAATTAAATGATTAGCAATGAAATTCTTAAAGTTTTGACTGACAGAATGCCAATAAAATTTTTTATAATTTCCTTTGTAATTATATTTTCTTTCATAAATCTGAACCCGCATTATGATGATTAAATAATTATGCCCCACATTATTTTACTAAATATTAGTTTTCTAGTTAAAACATTGAATCAGTCAAGCATTAAAATCATAGAATATTTCACTTATTCAAAACTTGGTTATATTTATTCGAAAACGATAAAAAAAATTTCTTTAAATGTACCGAAAAAAAGAAAGCTTTTGTTTGATAAGATATAATAATAGGTATTAAAATATAATTTTTTTCACTGGAAAATTATTTCTAAATATAATTAGGTATGTCAATAAATTTCTCCAAACTATTTTTTCCATTCACTTAGATATTTATTTATATTGATTGGGCAGTATAAAATTAATTCAAACGGAGTATGTATTGAACTCCCCAACTATTCCATCAAGCTTGAAAAAAGAACTGCTGACCACACGTCCGTCTTCAGAACGAAACTCATCGCCATCATGAGTGGACTTTCTTTGTTAGATAACAATACACAAAATGATTTCTCGGAGATATGGATCCTTACAGACAGTCGATCCTCGATCCATCACCTTTTCAACTGGCAATCCATCGGCGACAGTACTAGTAGAAGTATTCTACTCTTGTTGAAAAGCCTTTCAGTTCAACAACCCAATCCACCTCCAATGGGTCCCCTCGCATGTTGGTCTGCCTGGGAATGAAGTAGCCGACGACCTTGCAAAGGCTGCCGCCAGTAATCCTTTGAACCCGGAAGATCGCATGGCACTAACACCATCAGAGATCTCTTCCATTACTAAACAACTTACTTCTAAAACCTGGGCTGACCCTCCTGCTCACCCTTGGTACTTCCAAAGACATCCTGGAGCCGCCACAACATTTAAGGGCTCCAGAGTACATCAGACGACACTGTCTCGACTTTCTACTGGCCACTTGAAGTGTATGATCTTTGAGGACGGTGAAAGAAAATACCTATCATGCCCCAAGTGCGACAATGCTCCGTTTTGCCCGCAACACAACTTGAAGTGCTTGGGGTTTTCTCGTGAGGAGGCTGTGAAAAGTCCACATCTGCTTTTGGACTTTTTGGCTATCTATGATCTCATGGATCTGGTCTAGTGACTAGACAAGATGGGGATTAGTTTCACCAAAAAATTAATTCATCTTATCGCCAATTGCTGAGCACTTTTGCTTAACCTCAAAATGGTTGTTTCTTTCCTTCCAGTTAAGATTATGTTACTTTAATACAAATCTCAATGACGTCAGTGACGTCCATGACGTCAGGTAACGCTTCATCTACGTCTCATCGTATTTAGACGGCATGGGAAATGCGACTTGTTGACGAATTTGTTGCCTGCCTTCATATCGCATTCTTCGAGCGGCAACTAACAAGGGCAACATCGAATGTCTGAGTGTCGTCGGCGATGAAAAAAAAATTCATTCATGGTTTTCTCCAATAACAAATAAATATTATTTTTAATTATAATTTTTTCCGCATGTGAATGTTTTGAAAATCATGAAAATTTCCTGTTGTTCTAAATAATTAATTTTCAAATCTCTAACGATAATTGCTTCCATAATTGAACTCATTGAAAATAGAACAGCAGCAAAAGCAATATGACAAAAACAAGACAAAACAACCACTTTATTGTTAGTTTAAATCGGAAAGGACGGTTTAAATTTTAAAAATTTTTTATTTAATTATTTTTATATCTCATGCTTTTTTATCTTTATGATACCTAACTGTTTTTATATTAACTATCTGAATTACCTTTAATTTAGTATTAATTTTCAAGCTATGTGGCCATAAGATTCTTAAATATTTTATTTCTCAATATAAGGAAAATAAGTTAATCTGATATTAAAATTCTCAGACATATTATATTCATTTCAATATGTTTTTTTAAATAATTTTTAACATGCTTATGGTTTGCTTTTAAATTACCTGAAAGACAAATGATCATTTTCTACCATTAATATTCGACAAATATTTTATTCAATAATCATTACATATGTTTGTCTGTAAAATTAATACAAAAGTCATCAATTTTATGAATAAAGGAAAGTAATAGTAAAAATGAAGAAAGAAAGTACAAGAAACTTTTCCATCAATCATTTTTATCAATGCCACAATTGATAATTAATATCATTCCTTTCAGCCTCTAGCTGTCGAAGAAATGGAAACAAGTTTTTTTAGTTTCAGAGAGTTATTTGGTACAAACAAAAAGAAAGAAGGTCTTTCTTTCTTTCCAACAAAAGAATGTTTTGTTTGAAATGATAAATTGTCTTCAAGAATTTATCGCCAATATTCCCTAAAAATTAACAACAGGCAGTGTTTAACTTTTTGCAAAGGAAAAATCCATTGAGCTAAGAAATAGATAACACTTTTATTTTATTTTTAATTTTTGGAAATTCTTTTCAAATGGTGAGAAGATAACATTCTTGCTAACGTTCAACATAGTTATTCTTTTGAAGTTTAAAAACAGAAAATTTAACCGATAAAAAGGTATACAAATTTTTGAAACAATTTAAAGAGATCTTACGTTTAAATTGAGTAAAAATAGAAAAGAGTCTGCTGGTCGGCAAAATACAATTGGACACATTTTTAAATTATTTTGTTAATTGAAGTTGTTTGCTTAACATTCTGAATTACACAAATAACATTAAAATATTCTGCAAAAAAATTTAAGAATAATAAATTTAAGGAATTTACAAAATTTTGTTAATCTTCATAATTGGGTATTCTAAATTTTCTTTTTAATTCAATGAAAAATTTTAAACAGTGTATTATTAATCTTATATATATATATATATATATATATATATATATATATATATATATATATATATAAGAACAGAAAGATTAATAAATACTATTTAAAGATTCTGGATAATTTTTTCTGTAATAAATTAAAAATGTTATAAATTTAGCAGATTTTAAGTCAACTTTTTTACAAAGTGGCAACAAATTGCAACGGAATTTCCACGAAAATTTGCAATTTGAAGCTAACTCTTTTAAGAAAATTGAGTGTTTGTTTATATCAGTTTAACACGTTTTTCACTAATTAATTATGAACTCTCTTTGATTTTGAAAAATTAATATTAACCTGTATTATTTATTTCTTTTAATTAGTTTAATTTTCAATATTTTGCAATTTAAAAAAAAAAGAAAAAGAAATAATTTTTTCATGATTTATTATAAATTTTCCCCGTTTGCTTGAATTATATAACATTAATCCCCTTTTTTAATTTTAATTTAAAGCTGCCTTTTTATAAACCAAGGAATATTTAGGATTTGAGTATTTTGGATCATGTATATAAAAGTAATATAACATAATTAAATAATTATTTTTTTAAAGTTTTTCAAGTAGATTCAAAAAATAACCTACGATGAAAAAAAACAACATAACCGGATAATGCATAACATAATCATAAAAAATCCACATAACCATATAAACATCCGCAAATGAATTGCAGAGTCATCTGTTGGTGAATTTCATAACTAATTTTGAAAGCATTCATTACTAAAGATTTTCAAAATTACGAAGAGTAGATAAAATTCTCTGGCTTTTTCCAAATAAAATAGATAAAAGGAAACCGCATTTCGTAATATTTTTTTAAAATTACCTTTTCAAATATGTCAATTATTTTTTAAACAATCATTATTTTAAGATTACAACATAACCTCAAATGTGAAATTATAACCGATTAATGGATTTTACTTTTATACTTTTTCTTTTAATTTTCTTTTGTACTTACTTGTTATACATTAACAAATAATACACGCTTTTTAAAGATACTTGTTATTTTTAATAATTGTTACAGTATAAAACCGTTATTAAATAACGTGTATACTTCAAATACAAATATAACATATTTAACAGTGTTTCTGATGTTCCACTAGCGCAACAGAATATAAACATTGTTTTCTGTTTGGAAAAAGACAAAAAAATTTGGATAACATATTAGACTTTAGATGACATTATACATCATGAAATCATTTAACATCATTTTGTGTAATTCAAATAATAACATCTTACCAATTACAAGTCATACAGAGGGTTATAACACATTTTTAGAACGGTTATGGGATCGTTTAATTAATGTTTAAAATGTAAAGACTATTTTTTTGAATGTTCGATTTGATAGCTTTTTTCTGGACTATAAGTCGGCATCGTGATTTCTATGAAAGAAGAGCTTTTCGTAAAATTTCCAGGGGTATTGCTTTCCATTCCTCTTCCACTACTTTCCAGAGTCCATCCATCGTGGTGGGTTTGCGTTTAGAAAGAGCTCTTTTTAACAGACCAAAGGCACAATTGTCCATAGTTGATACGTCAGGGGACTTCACAGGAATATGTTGAAAATGTATGTATGCAATACCTGAATTAGTCTTCAGTTTTTCAAGGAATGCAGTGGTAGTTTTCGAAGTATGACTTGTAACTGTGTCTTGATGAAGTTTCACTTTTTGAAAGTCTTTGGGATAAAGAAGTAGAATTTCTTCTGTAAATATTGGACGTAAAATCTTCTCCTGATAGTAGGATGAGTTGATTTTAACATTTTTTTCTACTCTTTTTATTTTTAATTTCCCATTGTAGGAGAAACCTCTGCGATTATCATAAACCCCTTACTAAAACTTTCTTTACATTGACGGAACCAGGTTTGTACATTTTTTTACCTTATTTTCTAAAATAAATAGACCTTTTTTTGTTGCACTCATTTAGCTAAACCCATGCTTCATCAAGGGTCACAATGTATTTCCATTTATTTCCTGCTAAATGGTTTTCATACAGGATTCTACAAAATGTTTTGCGTTGAGCCACATGCCTCGGCAAAAGCTGGTGAACATTATGTTTTTTAGCTTTTTTAAGCTGTAAATCTTGATTTATTATTTTATTTATTGTTGATACAGGTGTATCTAAAGACTTTGCAATTGATTTCTGTGTTGATGGATTTTCTCTTGTTACCAGCGATTTCACTTTAGGAACATTTGAAACAGTACGTACTTTTTTCGGATATTCGTTTGGAGTCTTCTTTCCATGTAGAAATAATGATGGACGGTTTTTACCTGTCCGATTAATAATGTTGCTTATTTTGCACAAAGAAATTTTAATACCATGCATTTCACAACGTTTTTGAATCCTGGAATAAGAATATTTCTCTTCGGAAAGCGCAAAAACATATCCCTAATCCACAGCTTGTTTACATGCTACATTTTGAAAGAACAATAAATTTTAAAGTAGCAGATGACATTTCTCATTTCAAATAATAAGCTGTTGCCAAAAATTTTTATTTCAAAACATTTACTTTTTTAAAAATTTTAATCGAAATCGTTCTAAAAATGTGTTATAACACCCTCTGTATTTATATATTTTACAAGGTCATAATTTATAAAATTCAATCATTCCCTTCTAAAAAAATAAAGATCTTGCATTTTAACAATCCACAGAAAGGGAGCAATAACATTTTCCTCTCTATTTCGTAGATTCAAAACATGATATTTTTGAAAAAAAATGGAATATTTTTACATAAGGGGGAAAAAACTCAAAGGAAAAGAAAACCAACCATATTACATACCACTGCACATTCCATACTAGAAAAACGAATTCCTTTACATTTTCCCCTTGCTTCTTTTCTAAAAGGGAATTATAACAGGACAGGGAAATATATTCCCTTAAATGTCCCGCATTGTGGGGAATATAATCGGAAAAAAGTGACCAACAATAGTGGAAAGAGTAAAGCCATTAAAATTTAAATGAGTTACCCATTCTATGGGTTCGCTAGAAAGGAAGCGAAGTGAAAAGGATTTTTCACGTTTTGATTTCCACATGATTTTTTTTCTTATTTTTGAGGAATTTTCCCCATTTTCCCCATTATTTCCAAAGGGGGATAATAATTTATCATAGGGATGATATATTTGAGTTTTCGTTGGTAGAAAAATTAATATGTTTTGGTACAACACTCAAGACCATACCGAGAGCAAATGTAAATTATAAGTTTTTCGTTTATAGAAAAATCAAATTATCTTGAAACCAAATTTCATATTTTTTTGATATCAGCAAATATTTAATGTTCACGTAGATTCAACATCAAGTTTGAAGAAGAAACATCAAATTGACTTTGGAATTATTTTACTTTAACCATATAAAAGAATTCTAATTAAAATTCTTGAAATTAAATTATTTGAAGTTATTGAATAACAACGAAGAAAATACAGTTGAACTGCAATTATCAGAATTGATTGAACCCGGAATTTATGTGGATAACTAGATGTTTTCGAAAAAGGAGTCTATTTTAATTAATTATTGTACGTTGAAAATGGGAGAATAAAACTATGTTTTAAAGAAAAAGAACTTTTAATCAATTAAATTAAAAAGAAGCATTTTTACATGTTACACTTAATACTTTTACACAACACTTTTACAAGTACTGTGCATAAATACAATATGTATGTACAATGCTGTAAATGAAGGGGCCATGGTAGCCTAGTGGTTAGGGTATCGGCCTTCCATTCGGAAGGAAGGGGTTCGATTCCCAATGCTGCCAAACACTCACCTAGTACATGCAATATATGTGCTTGTTAAATCTGTGGAATCGGAAGTCCTGTGGTCGGTCGTTGAGCAGTTACCATGGGTGGGTACAATGGTCTGGAGAAATTTCCTCCCCTTCAGATCAATGCCAAAATGGAGTAAATCCTCTGGTGCTGCCATCTATCGGAGGATTTGAAGAGCAAAAGTCGTACTTTCACCTTCATGGTGCTTTGATTAAACGAAAAACGCCTCCAATTGACTTAAATTCGCATAGCCGAGGCACAGCGAGCTTGGTTTGTCCAATTGTCATTAGTAATAACACAACAACAGCATGCTATAAATGAAAATCATTGCTTGCTGAACACCTCGGTCAGCGAAAAATGTTTTCACTGCTTTCTTCCGTTTTCAGCAGTCAAGTTGCGCATCTACTTAACAGTGAGAATTTACATGTGATCGCATTCGGATTGATGCTCTATCCACTTTTTCACAAAGCACAAACTAGCTTACATTAGGATCGGATTATTATCGGAAGGTAGTGAGTTCGAATCCCAAAAATCCACCGCATTCCCCAATGACGGCGGAGACTCACTAAATCTGAACGTGGTCGCAATGTCTTCGAAGTGCAGTGATACCTCTGGGGGTGGTAGGCCAAGTACTGGAGGTTATCTGCTTAGTCCCAGTTTCAAAATCACGAAGACTCCACCTGGCTGCTTCTATCTAACTGGTAGAGCCGAATTCAGGGTTAGGAAGATGGAAGCATCTTCCTAACCCTGAATTTGTGTAATGTAATCCAGGTGCATAAGCAGCTGGATTACATTACACAAAGTAGTTTCAAAGCCAGTAAATGCTTCACTAACTGATGATTCCACATCTACTTCTCCTTGGACATTAAAATCATATATTCTTTCTTGAAAATTCATTAAGTTTACCATCATTATCAATTTGAAATCTAAGGTCTCACTCCAACACTCCTGGTCAAACCCACGCTAAAAGAATAGTCTGTGGATCCTCAGCGAGGATTGCCTCTGAAATTCTTAGATGCTCTAGGCAGAAGATACGTTTAATCGTAGGCTTCATAACTGGGCACTACTATTTCAGAAAACACCTCCATAAAATGGGACTGTTTCAGCAAGACCCTATCTGCAGGAAATGTCATATGCAAGAGGAAACGGCTAAGCATATCATTTACGAATGTGAGGCTCTTGCCCTCCCTAGATTAACTTCTAGATCCTAGATTAACTAGTGGAACTAGACCAGATGGAGATTAGTCCCACCACCATTCCTTTTCTTCAGCTTTTGTCTTTTTACTCATTATATACTTCTTTTCTTCAGTCTAGTTTAATTTTCTGAAACTTTTTCTGAATTTGAAATTTTTTTCTTAAAGGGATTTGGATAATTGGAGTTTTACTGTACTCAAATATAATATCACTGGTGGTCTAGTAAAACTGTTAAGAAAATTGCTAAGGAATTTTGAAGAGATAAAAAAATCATTGGAATTATGGATCTTCAACACCTTATCATGTTATTACTAAAACATGGTAAGGTGTAATAAAATTTAAGGTTAAGAAGCAAAATCTCGAATATACGATGTTAATTCTGTCAGAACTATTGACATATGTTAGTGAAATTAATATTATTTTTTATGATTTGATATTATTCTATATATTTTGTACCCTCTAATAAAGACAGTTTTCTGTGTGAACATACATCTTTTCCTTATTTTTTATAATTTTACTCCAATTATCCAAATCCCTTTCGCACTTCGTTTCAAGAAATAATTATAAACTAATTCTGAATAATACATCATTTGCTAATACTTTATTTAATAGAATAAAACTACATACTTAATATCATTTTAGATACAGGGTGATATTTTTTAAAGTGACAGTGTTTGGAGCACTCAGTAGCGCGATCTAATAGACGGAATGGCACCAAACTTGGTATTTAGACTAATCAAGACACGGGGAAAAAATTCTGTAAAAAAATATTTTAGTTCCAAAAATCACCGCTAGGGCACTTTGTGGGGCTTTACAGTGCATAAAATTTGAGAAAAGAAAAATACTAAAACAATCGTACAGTTAAATTATTAATGTTGATTTATGACATTAATTTCCCCGGCGAGGAATTAGACCACATTCAATGTGCGCACCCAGGGTGCGCACCGTTCTCGGAAATAACACCGTGCATTCTGCGTACAGCGTTCTCCACAGCCATGCGTAACATATCACGAGGAATATTCCGCACTGTCTTTCTTATGTTATCCTTTAGAATAGACAAATTTTATACTCCTTCAACAGAAACGCACATTCCGATAACTTGAGAAGTATAGCAACTGGAGCTCGTTTACTTCAATAATAATCAACAGTAACAGCAAATAATCTCAGCAAATTATTTGTTGAAGCTGTCTACTTCTTGCTTTTATTGCCCCTATTATTGGCACTGTCATCGCACAATTGAATTTTGCTTTGATACCCGTGTTTTATGTTAATTATCGTTATTGTAAACTTCAGCAGCGCCACAAAATGCCCTAGCGTTGACTTTTGAAATTAAAACTTTTTAAAAATTATGGGGAAAAATTAAGGAAATTTTTCCCATGATTTGATTAATCTAAATACTAAGTTTGGTGTCATTTCGGCTATTAGATCCCGCTACAGGACGTTCCAAACACGTTCACTTTAAAAAAGATCACCCTGTAGTTTATTCTACAATAATAATTGGAAGTTTATTCTAATTATTAGAATAGCGCTGTTTCAAAATACATTATGGTTAATTAGAACAATTCGAAAAAAGAACGATTTAATGATTATTTCATAATCATCAAATCATTCCATACCTTTGTTTTCCGATGACTGATTCATAAAGATTAGAATTTTTTAAGAACAAGAAAATTATTATCTAATGTAATGATCGAAGGTATTTCACACAGCTTTCTTTTCTGATTAATCACTCTGTAACCGTACCTTGGAATGTTTCTTTCATTTAAGCATACTAAAATTACGGTAGTGTTGCCACTTCACAATATCGATGAAAAATATTGCAAGTTGAATCATCCCATTTGATTAGTACGACAATGTCACTGACAGCTTACGGCCATAGCAGAATTCAATATCCAACTCCAGTTAGGGCTTCACTCCATGCCAGAGACGGTGGAAGGATCAGGAATAATTCATTGGTCTGGAATCGGGATAAAAATCCGGATAGGGGTTTGGGAGGGAAGGACGGGCGACGAAAGGCGCGGAGACGTAACACTTCTAAATCGAGGGCTGAAGAGACCTCTCCACTTTCCCTGTTTATTTATGATATCTCCACTCTGTACTACACTCCAGAAAATGAGATAATAGAACGATAGTTCTCCTGGAAAAACTGGAGCGGGATAAAATAAAATAAACAATAAAAAAGACCAGCCATTACCTTTCTCCTGCGTGGAAGGACCATTCGACTGGCCGTAGTCCTTATGGCCTCTCATAAATCTACAATAACATTTATTTCCGACTCGTCTGCTGATTGGCAAACGAGTCACGTGTGCAGGTGCCTACCCCCACCCCCATTATATGAACATTCACCACAGTCGTCCCACTCATTTCTCCGGAAAAGAGGATTGCCGCAAATTCGTAGAGGGTTCTGATTCCTCCACTAAAATACACTTTCTTTCTCTTTTTTTCTGTGAATATTTACAACCACCTACCCTGTATGGGCAACTGAGAAGATCTTTTATTCAAAAGATTCCGCCATGCGACTCCCGCTTCCCTTGAACGACTGTTCGTGTTCGTTTAGCGGGAATTAGCGTACGATAGGGGAAGATTTGCACGATAGAAGAGGGGGGATAAAAGAATATACCAAGCTCCTTTTTTTCTAATAACTTTTCTCTATAGAAGAAGCGGTTATTTTGTAACCTGCTTCTGAATGCTTGAGTATATTTTCCTTTCAATCAAGTTTTCCATATCATTCAATGAGGTGGTCGCAGTTAAATATTTGAGATTGGATGGTTTAGAAAGAATTCCAACTTTAACTAGAATGGGTGATTTTCTTGACCATTGTCAAGGATTTAGAACTTTTAAATAATTTTTACTCCATCATCTTATTACCCAATAAAATGCTTACTTTTCCATGCGAAATAAGGTTTGATTCAAATTGATCTTCAAGACTGTTATAAAAAAAGGTAGTTCTAAATTTATCGTTTTTGATGTATTATAAACTTTTCGCCATATCATGCCATTGCCCACAATATCGGTAGCCCAAATTCTCATAATTCCCTTATAGCTTTATTAAGTATCACCATTTTACATCAAATGTAAGAGTAATGTATCAGGAAATACTTTTATTGCGATAGTACACGATATATCATATTGCTGAATTGAAGTCTGAAAAAAAAATCGGGACTTTTCCATTTCACAGGCGCAAATCTCGTCAAGCGCCAATCAAGTCGCCAATTGGCGACAACACACAATAACACATAAAAAATTTTAAATAATATTGTCAACACACAGTATACACAAAAAATGTTAATAAATGTTAGCTATATAAGAATTTTTTTACTTTAGAGGCATAAGCATTTTAACAACATCAAACATCGCTTAAAATTTTTTCATAAATCATAAAAACTGTGCATATTTTTGTCCACGAAGTGTTTGTGATGCATATTTCAAAACCTTATTTTTTTAATATTTTTTACGTGATTTTGTTACGCTAATTGGCGACAACACACATAAAAATTTTTTTAAATAATATTGACAACATACAGTATACACAAAAATTTTTTAATAAATGTTAGCTATATAAGAATTTTTTACTTTAGAGGCATAAACATTTTAACATCGCTTAAATTTTTTTCATAAATCATAAAAAATGTGCATATTTTTGTCACGAAGTGCTTATGATGCATATTTCAAAATCTTATTTTTTTAAATATTTTTTACATAATTTTGTTACGATTATTATTTTTTAAGATATTTTTTAAAATCCGATTTTTTTGTAGAGAAATTTTAGGAAATTATTAAATTTGTATATATAGCACCATAGCATAAAATTTTGAAATGGAAAAAAAAGGGTTGAAATAAAGTTGTTGATAGTAAAAGGCCGTCACACGTTTTGAAAATGTAGCAGTAAAAGGTTACCAGCGGAGATATTCTCTCCAGCGCCGGTTGTATCATTTTTGGCGACTTTATCACCTGCGCCGGCAAAATGGAAAAGTACCAAAAAAACTTGCTTGGCAATTGATTGTTTCGCCAGTTTTAATCACCGAGTTCTTGTAAATAGATTATTACCGATATTTTAACTCATTTTGAATTGCTTGAAATCACTTTCAGTATTTGATTTAACACTCTGCAACTTGTAGCTTTTTACCTTTAATAAGGTGAACTTCAAAGAAATAAGTGTGCACTGAAATATACTTTGTTTTTAAACTAAAATTCACATGATGTCTGTTGATCACCATTGAGAATTGTTTCCATGAGAATATAACTGACCATTATTTTATTCCATTTATGGTTTTTTCCAATGGGTTATTGGTCATAAACAAAAGTCTATGGTTTTGGTGTAGGTACAATTCCTCAACTTTTTTTCAGTCAATTCTTGAGAATTTGAAAAGAAAATCTTTTTGTTGTAAGAAGAGTTTAGAAACTTTATTTTTTTTTAACTTTATTAATGCATCAGATAATGACAAAATTATTATTTTCCTTAGAGAAAAATAATAAAAAGTATTTAGTTGGAGATAAAAAAAATATAAAATTATTTAGAATCAAAAAGTAAAAAAAAAAAAAAAATGCCAACAAGTTAGAAAAACAATAACTCCCAGTAGATTAAGAAAAAGTTTACTTAATTTTAACCATAATTTTAATATTTTTTAAGAGGTATCACAAAAACTGTGATGATTCCGTTAAAATATAGTAAAGTTTTATTCTTTTTATGCATATGTATTTTTGTTTTTTTTGTGTTGTATGAATTTGCTAGTAAGAACAACGGGCCCCGTAAATCAAATGTATTCATAAAATAAGCTTCGACAAAAACCGCCAGAAATTCTTATCTCTTGGCAGAGAGAACCAAACAAGAAATTTAATTCTTTGAATTTTGCTACATTCACACGAGAAAGCTTCATTTATTGAAATTTTTATAATGATATTTCCCATCAAGCTCCTAAAACATATTTTGGTTGGAGAAATTGTTTTGAAAAATGCAAAAGAAGATTAGGGAAGCATGACTTTAGAATTTTATTTGTAAATGCTTGCTAAATTGTTTTCTAAGTAGATTGTCAAATGGATTCAAAATTCTTTATACGTCTATAAATGTACATTAGGATAACAGTTTTCCCAAGAACTACTGAAACTCTTTCCTGAATTTATTGAGATTCATCTCCGAAGTCAACCCCATAATAAATTCTATATCCACGATGTGACATCAATGTATATGCTACACCTAACCTTTATTGTAATTGGAGGAAAAAAAGAAAGATTCAACCAATAAGCATCCTTATAAGTAAGGAATGAGTCATCCCTCGGAAAATATTAATTTCGAATAAATTTTTAACGCGATTTTAGCAAAAGGCTTTTCGAATACATCTGAACTGGCACATTTTTCTTGAAATCAAGATGCCTTATTAAACAATTAAAATTTTTTCGGTACTTTTCCATTATACACTTGTTCTAAATAATTTTTTTTATGGAGATGTGAAAATGATGTAACGTAAATACGATGATTTTACTGGCTCAAACTTTTATTTTAAATTTAATATACATACTAAACAGAATTTTGTTTAAAAAAATTGACTAAAAAGTGATACACGACTGTAAACAAACTAAATGTTACACAAAGCTAAAAGCTAGTTGGTGCAAAAAATTGCTTGGTGATAATTTTAGCGTTAAAAGAAACATTGCTGTCACAAATTTTAATACGTAAATACGATGATTTTACTGGCTCAAACTCATATTTTAAATTTAATATATACTAAATAGAATTTTGCTTAAAATTGACTAAAAAGTGATACACAACGGTAAACAAGCTAAATGTTACACAAAGCTAAAAGCTAGTTGGTGCAAAAAATTGCTTGGTGATAATTTTGTCCGTTAAAAGAAGCATTATTGTCAAAAATTGCTATGAGCAAAAAAAAACCAAATATAACAAAATTTAATTTTGTCTCATTGAAAAAGAAGGTACTATTTATTACATCACATTTACCCAATCTCTATCACCGATTCAATTGCTCAGCTGTTTTCACCAAAAATAAACATTGGTGCTTGAATAAGTTTTATCAATAATTGATCATTGTTTATTTTACAAAATGTAAATAAAATTTTTATATTATTTTTTAGTAGTTTCTGAAAACGTAAGCGTAAGCAAATGCAAATGGATTTCTTATGACATTTTACGATTTTTTCTTCCTGTTTCTGTGATTATCAAAAGCGGATTTTGTACCTTTTTCTTCTTTATCCTAATATATTACTTGATTTTTATCTTGCTTAGCAGATCCGAGCAGATAACTTGAATGGTTGGATATCAGTACATGAATTTTCCAACACAGACTTTGATATTTGTTATGGTTTGGCATGTTAAGGTCCCAGTTGAATTAGACCTCGTGTGTAAAAAGTAACTATGGATCTATAAATTAACTGATTTACGTATCAAGACTGCCGCCTACCCTGTGTAGTGGTCAGAGTGCCTGATTGCGGATTGGGAGGTTCTAGATTCGAATCCCAGTTCGGGTATGGATGTATTTCCTCTCTCTGTCTATCCTGTCTTTGTCCTTTCTTTGTATGAATGGTTGCTTACCCTATAAACGGGTTCCTATGGCATTTGTGTACTGAGGAAGTCGGACTCCACACCAAAATAGGGTTGAGTTGGAAAAGTGGAGCAGCGCACCCCATATTGTCAGCCTGGCTGGCACAAGACAACAACAACGTATCAAAACTTCCATATGTTCCCTTTCCTGAAATAATTTATTCTTAAATTTCAATATTTCCGTTAAAGATATGAAATTGAACAATAAAGTAATACAGAGTCGAAAAAAATTGCTTTGCTACAAGTACTTGGTTTAAAAACGCGTAACTCCACTATTCCTTATTTCTTGTTTTCCCTGTCTATGAGGTTTCCACTCAATAAACCAACCCATTTTATTCATTTTTTTCCTCTCCGCGAATCCTGTCTTTAACTGCGTAATAAGATAAAAACTCTTGAAACTTCTTGCTGTTTCCTTATCGTCCAAAGAATACTTTTGTGGATTCCAGTATTAAGATAAGAAAAGAATGCGAATCAATAAGAGTAAGCTTTTAAAAAATACCATCGTTCAGTAACTGTACTTGGGTAAGAGATGCTAATTTGCTGTAACAAAATTGAAAGATGATCATGATCACTGAATTGTGTTGATGTCCAGAACCGTGTCATTAATATTTATGTAAATCGTTAAAATCAACTTTTACATAAATTTTAACTATCAAAACATTTTATTGTGACTAGATTAATATTTACGGAATTATGAGTAGTTATATTAAAAATCTCTATGAGACACAATTAAAATTTTGATAATTAATGATCAGATTAGTTTGCTTATAACCGAATAACTCACAAGAGCTTATGAGACAGAGATCTTCATTTAAAAATGGATTTTCAAGCCCTACAAAAATTCACACCAACAAATTGATGGAATAATCTAACAATTATTACATAGTGATATATTTGCCATCCAATTTTTAATTGGATGGCAAATATATCACTAGACTAAGCATTGATTTGTGATTTTAAAATAACGGGAAATTTTTTGTTGATGATTTAATGATAAAAAATATTGGTCTGAGATATATAACTAGACTGGATACTAATTTTTGATTTTAAAATTTGTAAAATTGTGTTGCTAATGATCTAACGATAAGGCATTGAATGGAAATGATGTCCCTATATTAACCCCTAATTTTTTGATTTTATATTAGCATGCAATTTTTTGTTGATGACTTGATAGTAAACAATTGATCTATGTTGCATGTCCCTTGAATGAGCAATATATTCGATTTCATAATTTGCCCTATATCAAATTGGATGGTAACTAGATTAAGCATTAACTTTCTGGCTATAACAAGCATTTTTTGTTGATATCTTTATAGTAAAAAAAATTACTGGTAATATATGTCAGTAAACTAATTGCTAATATTTAGACTATAATATATTTATTTTTGTTGTTAATGAACCAAAAATAATAAATTGAACGAATGTATGTCACTTAGATCTAATTTACAACATTAATATACAAACTTTGTTGATTTAAAATGAATAACATAATTGGGTGAGGCTGCATACCACTATTCTGGGGTTTAAATTTCTAACTTTATAATGTGTCCAATTTTTTGTTGCTAATGATCAAACAATAAGAAATTGAACGAGAAATATGTTACTTAACTTTAATTTATCAACATTAATATAAAGTGAAATTCTTTTTTGAGGATTTAATAATGAAAAACTTTGAAAATGTTACATACCCCATTGTCTGGGAGCTAATTTTCAGATTTTATAATGTCTAATTTTTTCGTCGTTAATCATCTAATTTATGAGAAATTGGATAGAAATATTATACTAATAACTAATTTGCCTAATTTATAATAATGTCCAAATTTTGTTGTTAATGATCCAACAACAAAAAATTAAATACAGTATCCCCAGATTTATACTAAATTGATTTCAACAATTTACGGAATATTTCTTTATTAATGTTTTCTGTGTTTACTTAAAAAATCAAATTTCGCCTTAAATGTAAACAAAAATGACAAATATATTATAATTATAATTATAAAACCAAAATAATTAAATGGAAATGTCTTACATATCACCATTAGGTAATAAATACATTATGCTAAACATTACAGAATCTTACATCATCTATACGCACAAGAGATTTATTACTTCTAATTGTAATTACAATATGAGTTTCGTAGCTTGAAAATAAATCATTTTACAGAAATTGGACATAAATCCTACTGCTCCACATTCCAAATGTAAATGCGGAAATCAGATTAGCGGGCTTACGAAAATGTTATCAAATTATCGCTTTAAAAAAACCACCAGTGCCTGAACCTCAAAAACCACGTGATTCAGCTACATAATGCAATGAGATCTCAAAGGGGGGGATGGTGCGGTGCCTTTTATGGCTCGTCGTCGGCAATTCGGTTACGGGCCGTTACGGCCACTTGCAGACCATTTCCTTCTCCGCACGTTTATCACATGATGTAGGCCTCGGACAACACCTGGGCCACGCATGGGTCACGTCCCCGCTATCGCGTCTTGATCCGCACCCCTTTTTTATTCCGGAAAACCAAACCTTCCCCATATAATCCCTCACTATTTTCGATCTTTTTCCTCCCTCAGCGCCATCAAGGAAATACCAGTGCAATAAAGATACGTCTGTTGCGAAAGGATGCATTAAAACTCTACTGAATGACCGCTATCTTTACTTAAAGTCCTCTTTCGCTTTTACTGTAAGTGTAATATTAAGTTCTCCTCGATTTAATGTCCAGGAAAAATCAATTTACTTTCTGTATCATCATCGATATGTTACAAGAAAAGAAGAAGTGTGAGTCTGACTTAAATTAGCATCGATATTTTAAAAATTGCTTCATAAATATTCGACAAATTAATATTCTTACCACATAAATTATAAATTTGAATAAAGAAATCAATTTTAAAAATTATTTGATAGATTTTTGAAAGATTTTTTTTACCACTCAAATTTTAAATTTAAAAAATAAGATTAATTTAAAAATATCATTTTTTTTTACTATTTAAGCAGTAATTTGAATAAAGAGATTATAGTATGAAAAATTCGCATCATAAGCAACTTTTTCACGTCATTTCTAAGTCAGTTCGGTTACTAAATCTGAAAGTGAAGTTTTCATTTTTGTATAATATTTAGTGAAAAATATGTAATGTGACATACAGAGCTAATTCTTTCCTACATTTCTAAATATAGAACTAAAAAGAAAAACAAAATATTTTATTAAATGTTTTCCTTATAATACACAGCAAAATACTACAGAGTTTAGCTATTCATACACATGCATTAACGTTAAAAATAAATCATATTGCTCTGTATATCTCAATCTCAACCAAGAAAAAACAATTAGTAAAAAATGTAATTGTCAAACGCTATTTAATAAATTATCGGATAAAAAATAAAGATAAAATAAAGCTAGCAAAAGAAAAATAATATTTAAATTATCATTTGCAACTGAGAAATATTCGAAATTCTAACATTTAAATTAACTATCGTTTGAAATATAAAATAAGAAGTATAAAATACTATTTAAAAATAAAAATATTTACTTTAGAAGTGGATTTATAAATTTTCTTATGGAAAGTAAATGAAAATGTATTTTAAAAATTAAAGTTCTTGCGTTAGAAATTTGAATTAAGTCTTTATAGATATTTTAATATTCCAAGAAATAACAAAATTTATTAATGGTGAGTGGTGGGACCAATCCCCATCTGGTCTAGTGGAACTAGACCAGATCCATGCGATCAAAGACAGCCAAAAAGTCCAAAAGCAGATGTGGACTCTTCACGAGAAAACCCCAAGCACTTCAAGATGTGTTGCGGGCAAAACGGAGCATTGTCTCACTTGGGGCATGTTGGGTATTTTCTTTCACCGTTCTCAAAGATCATACACTTCAAGTGGCCAGTAGAAAGTCGAGACAGTGTCGTCTGATGTACTCTGGAGCCCTTAAATGTTGTGGCGGCTCCAGGATGTCTTTGGAAGTACCAAGGGTGAGCAGGAGGGTCAGCCCAGGTTTTAGAAGTAAGTTGTTTAGTAATGGAAGAGATCTCTGATGGTGTTAGTGCCATGCGATCTTCCGGGTTCAAAGGATTACTGGCAGCAGCCTTTGCAAGGTCGTCGGCTACTTCATTCCCAGGCAGACCAACATGCGAGGGGACCCACTGGAGGTGGATTGATGTTGAACTGAGAGGCTTTTCAACAAGAGTTTAATATTTCTACTAGTACTGTCGCCGATGGATTGCCAATTGAAAAGGTGCTGAATCGAGGATCGACTGTCTGTAAGGATCCATCTCTCCAATATGCTCAGCTAAGGTCTGCAGGCATAGGAGCTAAGTTAGACTTCTACCCTAGGTTCTAACATAGTACAAGATGCTCCAGGTCTCCGGATCAACAAAAGCTGTCAAATTTTCCCCTTTACCTTTAAAATTTACTAATAATAACGGCATTATAAATAACTTATTTAAAAACATTATGCTGGTAGAATGCTAATGTTAACTACATAGAGATCAAATAACAATTTTTAGATAATATTAGTGACAGAGATTAAAGAGAAATGTCCACAACACTAGTCAAAAGCTGATTTATAGAAAAAAATTAGTGCATATGTAAACAAATGCATATCTATTAGAGAAGAGATTATTAAAAAAGTTTTAATTAGTCAATGAGGAAAAATAATGTTTATGTAAATAAATATGTCTATTATAAAAGAGAACAATAGAAATGCTTTGATTAGTCTTAAAAGAATAAAAAGCAATACATAGCTAAGCAAATGTATCTATTAGAAAAGTGAGTATTAGAACTGTTATAATTAGTCATAAAAGAAACATCTAGTACATATCTGAATAAAAATGACTTTTAAAGAGGAAATTTAAAAAAGTTTTTTAATAAGTGAAAATGAAATAATGTATACTGTATCTACATGAATGTGTCTATTGGTGAGGGGAAAAAAACTGGAAAAAACATTTAATTAGTCAAAGAACAACAAATTAATAAATATATGAATAAATATGTCTATGTCAACTAACACGAAAAAAAACTTTTTTAGAGCTTAAGAAATGAATGTTTTTTATGTGACAGTAAATATGGGAAGGGTTGGAATTCGAAACATTTGATAAATCAAACAGCCAAGAATATTTTTAAAAAAATGACAGATAAGGGAATAACATTAAAAAAAATTTTGATTGCTCAAAAAGCGCAAAAACTGTTTGATGCTTATATGACAGTAAGCAATGGCAGGTTTTGATTGGTTAAAAAGACAAAAACTAAAATATACCATTGTTAGGAAAAGTTACAAGTTAAGTAAGATCAAAGTAAAACTAAACAAATTTCTTATCTGGGATATTGAACATATACGTTATTTTATTCAGTGGTGTTTGATGATATTGATCAGGACAAAGGGATTCGAGTCTGAGTCTGGACCCAAAAGTAACTGTTACTATAACAGAGATAACGGTTATTATAATCAAAAGTAATGGCTATTATAATTTTTTTGATTGTAATACTTACAATTTTCATTGTTAATTATGTTTCAGCTTATTTGCAGTCTTGCTTATGAATCTAGCACTAAATTTACTTTCGTTTTTCTTCATATTAATAAGAAATTTTAACTTAATTTAGATTTTTTTCAAAAATTCTTCAATGTCCCAAAGCAAAAATGGAGGTTCAACAGAATTCTTATGGAAATACCAGTTATATAGTGTTAACTATGCTATTTTCTACAAATATTGTAGTGTAATTTTATAAAATAAATATCATATAATAAAAATTCTTATATAAACACTTTTATAATAATGAATAATGTTAAAATTATAATGACAAATTATAATAATAAAATCTATTAGCATCATTATAATTTTTTAACAGTATTATCATTATGTTATAGTACAAATATAAAAACTATGTTAATATTTAAAATTATTTTATAAAATACATATTTTTCATTGTTATGCTAATTTATATTGAAAATCACTAATGTGTAATGCAGTCAAAGATATCAAAAGAATTACAAAGTATTTTAAAGGTATTACAATAAATAAAAATGGTTGAAATATAATTTATAAACTACGTAATTCATAAATTATTAATTTAAGCATTATTCTTTTTCGTTTGATTTCGAAATTAATTTTTTTTAATTTAATTTATTTGTACGAAGTTTTTAATATTTTTGAAATAATTCAAATTTTATAATATTTACCCAAAAAATTTTTTTAAATAAAAAAAACTAAGGAAATGGTACAATTTAATTCCAAAAATATATAAATAAAGTAATAATTATATTAAATGAGATTCTAGAAAAATAGAACTAAAATACCAAAATCAATGCTAATCGATTTTACCCCACCCATTGCCACCCAGTATTACTGTAAAATGCACAGAACCGCAACAGATACAAGGAAAAATTTGTAACCCATATATAAAATGTCTATGGTACAAATATGGAAATATGACTGGGGTTGCGGTCGGAAGATTTGTTCGAAAATCGGTGCAGAACAAGGAGGGGGTTCTGGTGTGGGTTCCAGATGTAAACGATGGACCAAATTTACATCTGCTTCCAACAATTGTGGGGGAGAAAGAAAAGTTTAATAGTTTTTGAAACAAATATTTCCATTCCTTCTCTTTTATTCGAACTCTCACCCCATAGTAGGGGCACTTTTGGAATTCTTTTTAGCTCAACGGCTCGGAACTCCCCAGATTTTTATGTCCACTCGCTTTGCCAGCCTGGAAAAGCTGTTGAAAACATTTTTTTTTGTTTTTTTTAGAAGTTGTGGAAATAATAGAACGGCAGTTTTTCCGGACGATAATCAGAATTATGATTCGGTTTGGAAAAACTGGATTTTTTCTCCCAGTATTTTAATCTTTTGTTAATGTTAAAAATTTTATTTTAGAATAAAAATAAAATTTATTAAATTTTCTTTTTTTAAAAAAAACGTGAAATAATAACGCGATGTTAAAATAAAAATAAATTGCTTTTCATTTTGTTGAACAATAGAAAAAGGATGTTTGCGCAGACGATAATCGAAATTATTTTTTCGGCTCAAATAATGACGAGTTTTTACTTTTGCTAATTTTATTAATGTATTTAAAAATAGAAAACACAATTAAGATATCTTATTGAAAAAAAATACTAAGTTGACAACATAACCTACCAATGAAAAAAACTTGTATATCATTTATTAAACAAAAGAACTTTTCATGCCGTCCAACTTGTCTATTGATCAGCGTGCCTGACTGCGGATAAAAAGGTCCTGGATTCGAATCCCGGTTCGGGAATGGATGTACTTTCTCTCTCTATCTATCCTGTCTTTGCCCTTTCCTTGTATGAATGAGGTGTGAATGGTTGCCTACCCTATAAACGGATACCTATGGCATGTGTGTAGAGCAAAGTCGTACTTTCACCTTCATGGTGCTCTGATTAAAAATGAAATAAGCTCCCATTTGACTTAAATTCACATAGGCAAGGCATAGCGAGCTTGGCTTGTCCAAGTGTCATTAGTAACAACAACAACAACTTTTTGCAGAAAATAGAAAAAGTTTTCGCAGATGATAACCAAACTATGTTTTAGAATTCAAAAAGTAATTATTTTTTTTATTCTAATTTTATTTTTGATTAACATTTCACAAATGCCTCTTAGAAGTGAATACATTATTTTTAAAAACACTGTCGAAGAACAATTTTAAATTAGCAATGCAACTTCGCTCACGAGTATCATTTCTTATGTACCATAAAAATATAATCAAAATTTAATTTATTAAAAATAAGCAAGTCTTGCAAATTAAAAAATTTATTTTTTGTTATTTTAGCTTTGTTGATTTTATAAAATGCATTTCAAAAATTTTATTATAAAATGAAAATAAAAGGGACAAAATAAATAACAAAAATTATTAAAATTAACTTGAGTTGATCATTTAAAAAATATTTTGAGCAACTGGACATCACAAAACACAACAATTGGTGGGTTTTTCATGATTTTATTAAGTATTTTAGCTTAAAATCATTGTTTTATAGAATAAATTTTGATAAATAAACAATATAATAATTATAAAATGTGAGCAAAAAGAAGCGTCCTCCAAAATAATGGCTGATATCAATCTTTACAGTAAAAGTAAAATTCCAGAAATCACAACCAATGGGAAATTGTGCGAAATAAAAATAGTCATCAAATTTAGCTAACTCCCCATTTGTGGAAGATTTACCCATTATTTCAAAATAAATTTTAAGCGTTTAAAATTAATTTAATTTTACTCATTAAATGTTTTCACATAGCTTTCTAGCTGTAGAATTTATCGAAGAAAGAGAAGATAAAATTGGATAAATGGGGAAATTGTATCATATTGCACCATTGAATGGATACAGAACTTTGCTACTGGCCTTCTTATAAAACTCCGATTAGAGAAGATTTCAAAGACCTCAAATAAAATTGGTTAAAAGTTTTTTTATTGTTGTCTATTTACCAGTGTTAAGTTATTCTCTTGTATTAAAGTTAGTTATATTCCAAATCTATTGTTATGTTCATCATAAATATTATATTGCATTTAATAATGAAATCTATGAATCTATAAATCTCATTTAATAAAGCTAATAGTTTACAAAATTTTCAAAAATTTTTTCTTGCAAAATCTGTTTTTCTAATTGAATTTTATTAACAATTTTACATTTTAGTATATTATTTTTGTATAATAAGCAAAATTTATATAGAGGGAAATATTGTATGATATATATAGCAAAATAATATAATAAATATAATGAATATTATTGCCGCCAAACTTGTCTAGTGGTCAGCGTGTCTGACTGCGGATAAGGAGATCCTGGGTTCGAATCCCGGTTCGGGCATGGATGTACTTTCTCTCTCTATCTATCCTGTCCTTTCCTTGTATGAATGGGTTGTGAATGGTTGCCTACCCTATAAACGGGTCCCTATGGCATGTGTGCACTGAGGAAGTCGGACTCCACACCAAAATAGGGTTCAATTGGAAAAGTGGAGCAGCGCACCCCATGTTGCCAGCCTAGCTGGCACACGACAATTAATGAATGAATGAATATTATTATATGGAAAAATAATCGAACTGTACATTAGTGCCAATGCATGCAATGTACAAATTGAATACTACAAATTGAAGGATATTGAAGTGTGTGTTTATATATTGATGTGATAATTATATTAAATGTAAATTTTTTTACTGTTATACATATTTTTAAGAGAAATAATTCCAGATAACTTTTCTGGTTTTCATCTTTCTTGAAATTTTTGCTCTGACGTAATGAAAATTTCAAAACAATTTAAACCATTTGAATTTCTACCTCCCCCCCCAAAAAAAAATTAAGTTTTTATATAAAAATATTTCATTGATAGGTAAATAAGCATAAACATGCCAACGGATGGTGGAGATGTTAGCGTCCTTAATTTCGAAGCAGTAAATTCCGGTTTCTGATTCAGGCATGGATGTTTTTTCTCACTTAGTGTTTGCCTTCTTTATTACTTCCCTTTCGGGGAGAAGATAGTCCCCACTATATGTGATGCCATCACTTCGTCCATTATAGAGCTGAATAGGACAAAGGCCTAAGGGCAGCCGGGCATTAGAAAAAAATAAGCATTAACATGTTAGTTGTGTTGGGGAACTGAAATTTCTGTTGAAGTTTTTATTTCTTACATTTTGGTATTATTTTCAGCTTACTATTTTGATTCTAAAGGTGGCTGAAGCCCGAGTGATGTTACTAGACGAATTTTGATGGAAATAACGACAAATGTTTTGTCAAAGCAGTATAACTGAACAAGGAGTACAAATAAAAAACAACCATTTTTCACCCTTTAGAATGTTATAAATTTGATAACAGGTTAGCAATTTATTTTAAAGCTTTTTAAGAAATAAATTTTAAAATTAATGTAGTGCAATATGAAAACCTCATTAAATTTAATGTAAAAATTTTATTTTTACTAATTCCATTTAATCTTAATATTTCAGAATCGTAACCATTGTAACAAATTATAAGAACACAATATTTCTTACGTTTCTGTTATAGTTTTTAATTACATGTTTTTATTATCTTTTGCTTAATGTATGTGGTTTCTGTTTATATTTGTGTTAGTAACTTACAATTAGGAAAAATTTATTCATATTTTCTATTTTTTATTTATGTATTTATATACTTATTTATATTTTAAATGTCAAGTGTGTTTACCATTGGATCAAAATGCGAATTGGAGTAACTTTATAACAATTCTTTCTAAATTTAAACCTTAATTTTAATAATATTTTAACAACTTTAAATTTAATTTACATGACATAATTATTTTATTATTTAATATAAAATTATTTTGTAAGATTAATAGACAGAATTTATTCAATATTTCAATATTTATATTCAAGTATGCCGACCGATGGCTGAGTGGTTAGCGCTCCTGACTCCTGAACTGTGGGTCCTGGGTTCGAATCCCGGTTCGGGCATGGATGTTACTTTCTTTCCATGTTCTCTCTGTGTTTCTCTATCCTTTCTTCTGTGATGATGTATGAATGTGGCCCGCCCTATAAACGGGTTTGTGGTGGTATGGCGCGGGTAACGATACTCGCCTCCGTGACTTGGTTCACAGGTGCCCACTGGGTAACGAAAAATGAGAATCAGTTTCTGGCCTTGTTGTGGCATAGGGTTCAACCCTCAAGTGCCCGCCATTGAAAAAAAATTCATTTATTAATAGATAGAATTCATTCAGAGGTAATTTAAAGTTAATAATATCAATTATAAAAAATGAAATTATGATGTACGTTATAAATTTGTAAGACCAATGAGCAACTAAGTGTTATTTTGGAGACAAAATTAAGTACGTTTTTTCATGCCTTGTATGCAAAGAAGTTTAATGATAGTGGAATCAATTAAAATTAAAATTTGACTAAAAGAAAATATAAATATTTAAATCGCTCGTTACCGATTTAAACGAACTATGTTAAGTGGATGTTTTGTCTTGTCTTTTTCATTTTGCTATTTCCTTTATTCTATTGTCGATATGTTAATGACTTGAATCAATGGAAAATGGCTGTTCAAGCCAATCCTTTGCTCTTTATATAATAGATCGTTTTATTAACATAATGAACTTCAACACTATTCTCAGGCAATTGATGGTGAACTCCGCCCTGTTTGCTGCCGCTCGAAGAATGTGATTGGAAGGCAGGCAGAAAATTCGTGTTGTTGTTGTGTTGTTACTTATGACACTTGGAAAAGCCAAGCTCGCTATGCCTTAGCAATGCGAATTTAAGTCAATAGGGAGCGTCTTTCGTTTTAATCAGAACACCATGAAGGTGAAAGATACGTCTTTGTTCTTTTTTAAATCCTCCGATAGATGCCACCACCAGAGAATCCACTCCCTCAATTTTGACATTGATTTGAAGGGGAGGAAACTTTCTCCAGACGATTGCACCTATGGTAACTGCTCAACGACCGACCACAGGACTTTCGACTCCACAGATTTAAAGAGCACGTATGTCGCATGTACTCGGTGGGTCCTTGGTGGCATTGGGAATCGAACCCCGTCCTTCCGGATGGAAGGCCGATACCCTAACCACTAGGCTACCACGGCCAGCAAATCCGTTAACAAGTCGGATTGACAAGGCCGTCTCGGTACGAAGTGACATAAGACGAAACGTTATCTGACGTCATGGAAATTTTAAACCAATGAGATTCATAATAAAGTGGCGTACTCAGGACCTCAACTGTAACTAGAAAAACAATAACTTTATGCTTAAAAAACCAATACCTATAGATAGTCTCTGGACTAAAAACCACTATATTATTTTTTAAAAAGTTAATTGTTTGACAAAGTACCCCTAAAATCCTTAACTGTTTGACAATGAAGTAATAAAAGGAACATACATATATTACACTTAATCATTATTTATGTCCCCTTCTTTATTTAATTTGGAGGAAAAATTTTAAGCTCAGATGAGAGCTGTATTAATTTTATCACTTGAACATGATACTGCAGTTATGGAAGTTTTGTTTTTGATTTCGTTTTGCATTTCTATTTGAGTGGTAGCTTGGGTGTGTTGTTGTTGTTGCTTATGACACTTGGACAAGCCAAGCTCGCTATGCCGTTGGCTATGCGAATTTTAGTCAATAGGGAGCGTCTTTCGTTTGGATCAAAGCACCACGAAGGTGAAAGTACGACTTTGCTCTTTTAAGGTGCCTCGTGATTTTGAACCAAGGTCAGGTGACGAGGCCTCACCTGAGCTGGCACCCTCCTCTCCACATCCACGCTACACCAGCGGAAGGACTTTGGACGTCATATATTAACGTGGACACGTACCCGATCCTCGGAGCTCCAGCGACCCAGTGAAGGAGAGTACACCGTGGTCACCCTCCAAACCACTACCCGCGGCAAATGATGCTTCACTTTGCTGAGCTTACGGGAAGCGGCGTGAAGCTACTGAGCCACTGGAGCTCTAGCTTGGGTGTTTTCCAGTCCAAGTAAAACGATCAATTATTTATAAGAAATTCTTCCTGAAGTCAATAATCCGGGGGTGCGCAGAATTATAACATTCTTTATCAGATGACGAAAGACTAATGTCTTAGGCTTTACGATGCTTGTTATCAAATTATCCCATCTGAATACTTTTTTCCGTTTTGATTTTACACTTATTTTTGATATGAAATAAATTGTATACTATAATTTTTTCTAGTATCAAAATTAAAATTAAAAATCTGCATTAAAATCGATTAACCATTATATAATGGATACATTTATCTTTTATCTTTTTAAAGCAATTGATTTGAAAGAAATAATTTTTATCGAAATTGAATGTTTCTCTTTTTCAAAAGAAGAAAAGGAATAGGACTGTCGAGACTCAACTGTGCAAATCTTATTACTCGAAGTTAAAAAGCGAGTTGAGTCAAGAAGATAGCTTTATAGGGTTTTTATCAGCGGCATCGAGGCTGTTCAGGGGTTGGGGGAATGTCGAGTAAATTTTAGCTGTCCCTCATTTCTCATACAAGGGTAGTCTGCGTCCCATCCTTCAAATATCAGTCAATAAATATGTGAAATTCGAACCCCGAGGGAGTCGTTTCGCTGCGACCCTCAGATACCAAAACGGTGGTTTTTACCTACTCCAAGAACAACTTTAGAAGAAAAGTGGATCAATCACAGCGCTCGAAAACTGAATGCGTCGTTATTATGCAATTCGTCTTATACTTTTTTTGCTTTCCTGTAAAAATATGTTAGTTTTAAATAGTTGATTTGACACTTATTGCACTTTTCTACTGAAACATATTCATTTTTACATGTGAATGAATCCTTTTAATGAGAGTAAAACATATTTTATATAAATATTTGCATTAAACACAGTAGTAGAACCTTGGTTATCCGATGCTCGGATAATCCGTCTTTCCGGATAATCGAGTGAGTTTATTTTCCCGCAGTCTAATTTTCTTATCATTGAAAACAATATAATTTCATAATCATTAATTTGTCACTTTTTAAAACTATATTTATACTGTCACAAAGCAGCGATCGGAAAGGCCTCCTTGGTTATAAAGCGTTGTTCTCGTCATTGGAAAATCCTGAGTTCGATTCTCGACCCAACCCCGAAGCTCTGTCGTGTTTCTTAATGGTAAATGGAGCATGTAAAATTTCTTTTATATTCTTTTAACCCTGCCGACCGATTGGCTGAGTGGTTAACGTTCCTGACTCCTGAGCTGTTGGTCCCGGGTTCGAATCCCGGTTCGGGCATGGATGCTTCTTTCCTTCTCTGTTTTCTCTGTGTTTCTCTGTCCTTTCTTCTGTGATGTTGTATGAATGTGGCCCACCCTATAAACGGGTTTGTGGTGGTATGGCGCGGGTAACGCTACTCGCCTCCGTGACTTGGTTCACAGGTGCCCGCTGGGTAACGACAAATGAGTAGCAGTCTCTGGCCTTGTTGTGGCATAAGGTTCAATCCTCTTGTGCCCACCATTGAAAAAAATTTTTAACCCTTTATTTTACTTCCTTTAAAAGTTTTTATTATTTTGTTTCCTTTAGTAATTAATTCTTAATAAGAATATATTAGGAACTTAATTATTATTTTTTCTACTTTTCAATAAAATAATACAAACTAAACTCCGTGGCATGACAGCCCATGAAGGTCAAGGCCTATAGTGCTCATAACTGTATGTCCAAGAGCCATGGGGTGTGAATTATATGTCCCAGTTAGGTGGTCATCCTAACGTGAAACCTACAGTGTTTAGTTCCTAAGCATGTTTGGTACTTAGTTTATCGACCCACTGAAGGGATGAAAGGCTGATTCGACCTTGTGCCTTGGAAGCGTGAAACGCTGCTTCTAAGCCACCGGGCTTACAATAAAATAATACCGAATATAAATATGTAAAATAATCATTTGTATATTAAATACTTTTACTGTCTTTTTGGATTGTAAATTTTTGAGCTCTACATATGAATGTAAACTTGTAATGCAATTTTATCAGTTCCTCCTCTTCTTCTCATTAAGAATGTGATAATACAAATAATAGCCACCCACCCTGTCTAGTGGTCAGAGTGCCTGATTGCGGATAGGGAGGTCCTAAGTTTGAATCCCAATTCGGGCATGGATGTACTTCCTCTCTCTGTCTATCCTGTGTTTGTCCCTTCCTTGTATGGATGAGGTGTGAATGGTTGCCTACCCTATAAACGGGTTCCTATGGCATGTGTGTACTGAGGAAGTCGGACTCCACACCAAATTACGGTTCATTTGGAAAAATGGAGCAGCGCACCCCATGATGCCAGCCTAGCTGGCACAAGACAACAACAACAACAATATAAATAATAAAAAGGTGCCTTTAGCAGTTTTTACAGACAATTTAAGAACGTATATAGTTGATAAGTAATTATTTTTTTCGATTAAAAATAAAATGCTAAATAAGAATATTTTCATTAAACATTTATATGTAATATATTTTGGGCTGTAAAATATTCAGTCTCACTAATGAATGTATACAGTTGTAGTATAATGTTAGCTCCTTTTCCCTTTTATACAAAGATACTAAGTATATTTATTTACGATAGGGATTATATTTATTTTATATAGTAAAATATTCAATCTTACACATGAAAGTATAATTGTTATATAATTATATGATTTCTCCTTCTCCTTTTTATATAAATATGTTAAATATAAATTACTTTATTAAACATATATTTATTTATCATTTTTATATTATTACATATTTATTTAACTTTTAAAATATTCAGTTCAATATATGCATGTATAGTTATGTATTATGAATGCATAGTTTCAGAATATTATTTCGAAGTTAATGTATTAGATACAAAAGTTGATGTATTAAATTTATAAATATTCAAAATTGATATTCATATTTATCATTTTTAGTTATCCTTTAAGCTCTAAACCATGGGTGTCTAAACTATGACGGTTCGTGGGCCGCATGGCAAAAAAAATTTTTTGCTGGGCCGCACATACAATATTTTTTTAAAAATTTGAAATAAAAATTAACTCTATGTAGTTTTATTAAAATTAACTTCTTTTTATTATAATTTTTTTATTTTTAATTTGATATGTATAGGTACATATTTATTTTAAATTTGTAAAAGTTTCGTTTCATTTAGTTTGGATTTCATAAAGATGGAAAAAATTATCAAATTAATGAGATGGATGAATTTGCTTTTGTCGAACAAGCGAATCGGGATCCGGTTCTATAGACGAGGTTGCTAAGAATTCAAGCCTCGGTATTCAAAGGGTTAAAGAGTTAAATTTTAATTTCAAAATAAATATCAGCAAATCGATTATATATGAAAAAATTTCAACATTAATTTTTTTAACAAAAATGTAAAAATTTAAATATTTTCATAATTTGCGTTTGGGCCGCATTTTAAAGGCTTTTGGGCCGCACTTTAGACAAGCATGCTCTAAACTGTTCAATTTAACAAAAAATCTAAAAATTCATAGTTTTTTTATTATTTTTTTTACAAATTTGTTATTTCTTCCTTTTTTTCTCAATTAAATATTCTGTAGTTCAAACAGAGACTTGATTTTCCAGTTTAAGAAAGACAGACTATAATATAGTCTGCAATATCATCACAAAAATTTCATGTGTTATAATATTTCTTGTAAGAATTTGTGGATATCCGCCTACGTTTGAGGCAACTTTTTCTTAAAAGTTTTTAGTAATTTTAATTTTCTTTTATCTCGTTTTTAGACAAATTATGATGTAAAAAAATATAAATTAGCCAAAATTTTAATTACATATACCATGCTTTATGGGAAATCGATTATTTTCTGGGAAATTTTAATTAAAATTTAACAAAATGGCTAACACTCTACAGAAAATTGTAAGGAATCAATCTTAATTTGATCATTAAGGTTTATGTGACAATGTTCTTTGAAATGAAGCAAAGTTTAAAAGAAATAGTCAACAATAAAGAAAATATGGTTAAAAATGTCATATAATTCGGATATTTTATGGAACTTTACTGAACACTCCTTTTAAAATGTTTGTAAATGAAAAATTTCTCTTATAATTTCACACATATGGAAAATAACACATGTGTAGGCCAATTTTGTCATACAAGTATCTTCTTTTTTACCTGAGATATAGTGTTAACTGGGTTGGAGATTTTGAGAAAAATTAAGTTTTGAGAAAGTCATCTTTAAAGTGATAGCCTCACTTGTGATAGCGACGATGTTGCCACTTCTTTTGTAATGTATAAGAAGAATAACGGCCTCATACTTGGGCGTATCAATTAGTACATTAAAGGAAAACATTTAAATTAAGAAAAATAATAATAAAGTGAAATATCACTTTTCTTTAGCACTTCCCAGTTTGAAAACGCAATTTTCTGTTTCCTTTTTCAAAAGATGCGATATAATTAAAAAATTCCTGTAATATAATTTCTATATGACATATAATTAAATAAAAAACTGCTTTGGTGACTGGAAAGTTCTGAGTACTTGATTCACAAATATATTTAAAAAAATGACATATGTAGCCGAAAATAAATCACCTTTTCAACGCGCGTAGGCAGTTACTTTACTTATCTTTCTTTTCAATCTTTATAAAAATAACTATAAATTTCCATAAAATATTTTTTTTCTTATGCTCACTTCTTTTTGCTATTTTCTATCGACACAAAATCCTACACAAAAATAGTTTGAATCCATAGTTTAGTAAGGTGGTCGATATCTGGGTTGTCACCCTCCTCTCGAATTTTTTTAAATAACGTCGGGCATGGATGACAAATTCTTGACCAAAAGAAGGCCGGAAATTGCTACTCATTTATCGTTATCATGTGGGCATCTGTGAACCAAGTCACGGAGACGAATAACATTTCCCACGCCATTACACTACAAACCCGTTTATAGGGTGGGCCACATTCATACAACATCACAGAAGAAAGGACAGAGAAAGTGAGAAATAAACAGTGCGAAAGAAACATCCATGCCCGGACTGGGATTCGAACCTGGGGCCAACAACCTAGGATTCAGAAACACTCACCATTTAGCCATCGGTCGGCCTCTTCTCCGAATTGATACACCACACCTCTGCAAGTCCATAAAACGCAATGAAATTTTAAGAAGCCTAGGGACTATCACAATTCTTTAGGGAAACGGGTATCGATCTCGCGATCTTTTGAATATCTGAAGGATGCTTTTTTTTTCCTCGGGTAACCCAATTCTTCTCATGCAGAAAAAAATAAATCGCTCTTGAATATGAAAAATTTTTCTTCAAAAATTTAAATATTTATTCAGTTGAATAAATGATATTCAGGTATATTTAAGAATTTTTATGCAATCCAGAAAATATTTTTATTTTCAATGCAATCATACTACAATTTTTTTAATTGAAATATTTTGATAGTCAGTGTTTTAAAATTAAAGTATGCTATTATTTTCCCCCAGCTTGAGAATCCAACCTCGAACCTCTGGTTTGGAAAGCGGGAATGCTACCACTACGCCACGGGTATACCAGTCATGCTAACGCTATTATTCATAAAATAATTCATTTTTCGTGGTTCTAACACGGAAAAAGCTTGGATGTAAATATTCTCCATACTAGTACAAACGATAGCACATGGTCTAATAAATTGTTTATTGTAAATTGTCGAAAATATTCTGCATCATCTCCATATGATCTTACAATATCTCAGTGTAGGACAGTACTATTGGATAAAGTGTACTAGTCTCTATCACAGCTATTATTGAATAATAAGAGATGAGTGCAATATTTTCGTTTTCTGCATGCACTGCTGCTGGAGGAGGACGGCGTTCTTCGGAGCGAAAGGTCTTGGGTTCAATCTCAGCTACTGTTAGGCAAATGGATATAGATGTTGCTTTCCTGCATGCACATCTATCGGGGAGAGTGCTTGAGAGTTTTCCGTGTTTCTCTCCTCGCAACACGTGAATACGACTTAACTATGACAACAATGATGGTGGAGACTATGGAAAGTTCTACCGGAAACTAGTTGAGCACCGGATGTTAAAATGCCTTATAACAGCCTCCGACCATAAAGCAGACCACAACGTAAAGTCACAGGGACTGTGTGTGCTTGAGAGTTTTCAGAGTTGTCCTCCTACCAACATATGATTAAAATTATCAGTAAAAAAATTCTCACGGAAAACAAAACAAGGTAAAGGTTAAAATGGCGAAGAAGAAATTGACCACAATCATCACACTTTCCCTTATAGAAGTCGCACTACTAATATATAGGTGAAACAAGCATACATGCTTTATATACACTTTTACACGTTTAAAGTGTCATTCAAATCTCTTAAGAAAATATCAATAAAATGTGCTTATATATATGAAATTATACACTTCAAAGCAAATAGAAAATTTCATTTTTTTATATATGGATCATCATGATTGCAATCATATTGCTGGATTATAGTGAGAATTAAAGGAAAATGCCAGCTCAGTTTATGACCTCGTTAGTTAATAGAGGTTTACACTTTTTTCAATTTGCATTTTTAAAACGACATCTATATCTTCTTCGCCAAAAGCAATATTGTCTTTAAGCTACATACATTTTAAAATAACAATGATTCTCTTAGGGTGTTCTTAAAGAAAGTTCAAATGTTCGATACTATCATTGTTGTAGGGTGTTATATATTATTTTTATGAGATAGCATCCTTCAGGGATGGGATGGAACATGAGCAATCGATTTCCAAGCGATTGGACACGGATCGCTCCCGTTTAATCCCTTGCTGGGTTAAGGGGGATGCATATGAAATTTTCTGTTTTGTTTTTTTTCTCGGTCTAAAGATAAATGTAACCAACTATCAGTGAAGGAATTTTAAATTACCCTTTCACGTGGAAATTCAGGGCGATTGTAGGTAGCTACTTCATTTCTAACTCGTATATAGACATATCTGTTGAGTTGATTATTTTCGAAATTGTCAATATAAATTTTTTTATGTAAAAGTAACGAGAACTCATTACAGATAAAAAGAAAAAAATATTTTCTAAAATAGTCACCTTCAACAGACGGTCATTCGTAGTATAAAAGTAACACAGAACTGTCTAGAGAGAAAGATACCAGATTCGATCACAGTTACAGTTAGACGATGAGCTGCTAGCTTCATATTGCAAGTCCATCGAGATAAGTGCTTGGAAGTTTCCCGGATATTTTCCCTTGAATCCATGAATACTCACTGCTTTTTAGGGACAAATATTCCCTATGGGGAATTTATAGGCAGTGTATATTATAGAATGCTATCAGCATCATACCATCAGGCTGTTGTAGCCTACTTTACACATGTAGTCAAAATATTCAATAGATATTTTTTTAAAAAAGGCCTTAAGCTTTTACCAAGGGAAACGCAAATTTCAGTATCGTATTCAAGTTTCTTATCATTATTATTAAGGTTTTGCTCAAAATACAACTTTCCAAAGAGCACTGTGACACATAAAAATGAATAAAATAAAATCTCTCCCATTACTTTGAGAAGCTGTTTTAAAAGAATTGGTAGGACTTTCACAGACTTAAGCCATTATATCTTCTCCTCCAAGAATCGAGTAACGCGTGTTCCCACCATTTTGAAATAAAAAAAAACAGTACAGGAGGGTAGGGCAGGGGGGTCGCCCTGGGAATTTGCGGTTCCGGGGGTTTATTTTAAAAGGAGACAAACTCTATCAAAAAAGAAGAGGCCGTATATCCACCTCGGGTAGAGATTAAAGCGCGTGTGTAAAAATAGTGGATCATAATTTTTACGATATATAAATCTCGGAAGTCCGTTTTTAGGCTATTAGGGAAGAGAGATGGGAGCCCGGCAGGGAACCATAAATTCAGCATCGCCAAATGGCGCGGCTCACCCGGCCACAGAGGCAAAGGCGGATAAGTCAGCAACCCTTTTGGAGAAAGGGTTCATTCTTTTTCAAATATTTAAAATAAAAGTTGAATCACCCCACCGATTATATTTCAAAGGAGACAGAAGCTTTTTTTTTTTTGAATAAGCAGACTGGTTATATTTTAAAGAGACTCAATAAATAATAACCCGTTTGTCCAAATTGAATAATAAACCCTTTGTGTTATGAGCATAACTTTATATTAAGTAATTACATAATTACGTAGTTCAATATAAAAGTAACCATGCGTACAGAAACATTTTCAATAATTGCTGATATCTATATGTCAATAATATCCCCTAGATTTACCGATTGATAATAATAATAGTCCTTAAAAGGACTTAGTTCCTATTATTTGCCACTGCGCAGTTGATGGCTTAATAATACAGCACTTGCGAGGATTTTTGAGGAGTCTTCCGCGTATAATAAGAGCAAATATTTGGCTGCAAAGCAGAAAACTTGGAAAATCTATATGCATGCAATATAACGCGCGCGTAGAAGCAAATTATAAATACAACCACCTTTCAATCTTCATCCGAAGAAAAATATTTTTTTGGCGTTTTTATTGGCGCCAAATACATGTATGAGCCAAACTTGACAGAATTAACTTTTCTCTTGGGCATATTTAATTTTCCTTACATAACTACCTAATCTTTTGACTTCCCAAATATTCGCAATGCTATTTTTCTGTTATTTCTCATTCCCTTAAATAGCAGAGCTAGATCAGGTTCACGAGCTCATTCACCCTGAAGAAGTTCATCATCAATAGGGGATCTTGAACCAGGTCCTGCCTGGTGAGCCCTGACAAGATAAAAGATGACCAGGAGAGACCTGGACAGAAGAATACTTGGTGCAAATTTTAAAGGGTTTATTATCACTAACATAAGTCACTGATGACAGATGAGCACTAAGGAATCGGGTAAGGGCAGTTTGATCTTGTCTACTACCACCCCGAATCAAGGATCCACCAGGGCACCTACTCTGATACCATGGGTGTACCGGTGTGACCATCCAAATAGCCTTATTCTTTGTCTTATATTTAGAAAATAGCTCCACATAAGTAAGGGGAGTTATCAAGCGCTGTTTCCTCGCCAACACCAGCTCTTTCATTTTCAGTCATGTCGACGTCAGATGGAATCCACAGAAAATGGATGTAATGAGAAGGCTTTTTTTTAAGTATTTTTTTCTCTAAGAGCAATCTCTTTCCCAAGCTACGGTATATGCCATTAAAACAAACACAGAAAGAGGAGAACATGTTACACTCATGAAATTTTCGTGACAAAAAGATTAACTTTTAAGGGTATTCATATGAAAGGCGGTGGTATAAGCAATGTATTTAAAGACAGATATTGTACAGCAAGTTTGTCTCACAAAGATTCCATTTAAACAATGTCACCAAATGAGAAGTTGTTTTGATGCATTGCGAAAAGAGGAAATATGCTTAGATACTTGTTTCTGACTTTGATAGAATCGCACTGCAGCCTATCGGAATTGCAATTTATCATATCATAGTATTGCCTCTCACGTCATTCGAGGTACTATGAATGTCTACAGAACATGGATTTCCCACTTATCACTGTCAGAAGACGAATACCATGAATGTCTACAGAATATGGATTTCCCACTTATCACTGTCAGAAGACGAATACCATGAATGTCTACAGAACATGGATTTCACACTTATCACTGTCAGAAGACGAATACCATGAATGCTTACTGAATATGGATTTCCCACTTATCACTGTCAGAAGACGAATACCATGAATGCCTACTGAATATGGATTTCCCACTTATCACTGTCAGAAGACGAAAACCATGAATGTCTGCAGAACATGGATTTCCCACTTATCACTGTCAGAAGACGAATACCATGAATGCCTACTGAATATGGATTTCCCACTTATCACTGTCAGAAGACGAAAACCATGAATGTCTGCAGAACATGGATTTCACACTTATCACTGTCAGAAGACGAATACCATGAATGCCTACTGAATATGGATTTCCCACTTATCACTGTCAGAAGACGAAAACCATGAATGTCTGCAGAACATGGATTTCACACTTATCACTGTCAGAAGACGAATACCATGAATGTCTACAGAATATGGATTTCCCACTTATCACTGTCAGAAGACGAATACCATGATTGCCTACTGAATAAGGATTTAAGAACTACATATAGAATACCGTGGTCGATCACAAAACCCCACTTATCACTGTCAAAAATCGAATACCATGAATGTCAATAGAATATGGATTTTGAAAACATCATATAGAACGCCGTGGTAGATTGTAAAAATCCCCTTATCATACTCATTTATCACTATTCTTACTCACTTATCATACTCATTTTAAGGCGAATACCATGAATACCTACAAAATATGGATTTAGGACTATCATATAGAACGCCGTGGTAGACCACAAAACTTCTCTCATCGCTGTCAGAAACTGAATATGTTTTCTGACAGCGACGAGCCCGTGTTACCAGCATGGCTTTAAGGATCGAACAGAAATATGAAACCTTGAGTCAAGAAATAGAGACGTTTGAAATCAATTCAGTTTTTAGTTGTTTTAACTTCAATGATGTTCATCCAGGAGCATGTTTTGTCAACTCGGAGGGACTTGAAGTTACCCCACTGTCAGGAATATGTCCAATTGTGTGATAAATTACGTACCTAGATAAAGGAATGACGTGAAGTGTTTTCCGGTGATGGTTCAGTTTACAACACCATAGTAATAGTATTCATGTTTGGTGATATAGTAGAGAACGTACATTGTCAAGCAAGTAATCATCTTCATACTGTTAAATCACTTGGGATAGGTCATCATTAATCATCCCTTTATTGCCTTTTTAACACTATTAGTCATGTTTTACTTATGTTATGGCACTTTGCTCCATCCTTTAGTGAAACGTTGGCGAAATGCTAATGTTGAGCAAGATAATGCACAACCACACATTATCAATTTTATACTTATCTTACTTCATTCAGAAAATGTTCGGCTGTTGCATTGAGTTACACGTTCCTATGTATTTTATGAATGTGTAAAAATTTGGTCAATGGTTTCGAGTGGTTGATTCGACACCATGGGCCGCCGACACTCATGTTGATGAACTGGCATCGACAAGAGTGACAGTCCATGAGCGACTTTCATGTGCAATTATGTCAGACAGTCCATTCAATCTGTTGGATTCAATGCTCATTGGTGCCAGATGGAATTGTTCTACTTCTGATTTCCAAGGATTTACATTTTTAAATTTCTTTCAAATTTAATCACTAGCTATTTCTAGTGATCTCCATGCCAGAAACATGGTAATAAGTATACTTCCAGATTTCAACTATATTGATGGGTGCTTAATTCTTCCATACTATAATAGCACATATAGTGTTTCAGATGAATGCTTGATTACTGGAAATAACATAGAGTATGAAATCACTCTGACCAAGGAAAAACTATTATTTAACATAAGAAAATTGTAATGGGATTAACCGAAATAATGTTACCCTTCAACGGGCATGTCATTCACAGTTTGTAAAGAAAAGGACATTTCATCAAGCATTAATCACCCAATAATTGGTCTTGCAATTATTGGTGGATATCGGGAATTCGTAAAACCTGACTTTGGTCCTGACACAACATGAATCGCCAGTACTAGTTTATCAGGAGTTGGCTCATTTCCATAGAAAAGCTGACATCTTTACGATGGTTAAAACGAAATTCGGTGAGCATTTCATTGGTTTAGATCCAGAGAAATTCACAGAATAGAGTGATACCAAACAGTACGGACCAAAACATGTGCGATTTCTTACGGAATTGGATCAAGGACAGAATGTATAGGAATACATATAATTCACTGGATAATTTGAAGTCGGCCACATCAGAAATGAGGCAGATGTACTTGATTTTGACCCACTCCAACTCGTTATGCCAGAATTTTGGAATCATCCTTATAGTATATAGTCAGGACTGGTAGATCTTTCGAGCAATTTGTAATTAAATACCATTTATACTTTATTCAATAAAATTGGTTTCGTGTTCTCGTATGTCTTTTATCCACTATCATGCTTTGTGAACCACCTTGTTTACTACATTTTCCAATAACTATAATTTCGTTATTTATATTTTATCTTGGTTTGGGAATTTTATAATGACCAATAACGCGACTCTAATTTACCTAGAACTCACTAGTAAATACATAGTGATATCACTAATAAATACATAGTGAGTTTCCTCTTGGTGTTAATAAATGCTTCAAAATTTGCACTAAGTATTCTTCTGCATAGCCCACCCCTGAATGCATTTTATCTTGTCTGGGGCTCATCAGACAGGACCTGGTTCAAGATTCCCTATTGGTAATGGATTTCTTCAGGTGACACGGCAGGTGAATGGGCTCATGGACTTGATCTAGGCCTGCTGATCGAGGGGATGAGGAACAACAACAACACTATGTATTCGAAGTGCTATCGGTCACCCTGGACCCTGCTAAAAAGTATTGTTATGTTTCTCTCATCTTTTTTTATAACCCCTTTCATCCGAATATTCAATACTATTTATGTAATATTTTAATTGATAATTAATTGAATTAAACTAATCTCCATGGCACTACAGCCCATGTGGGCCAAGGCCTACAGTGCCCATAACTGTTTTCATAACCGAGGGCCCTGGGGTGCGAAGCATATGTCCCGGTTAGGTGGTCAGCCTAACGTAAAAACTCCTAGCGTTTAGTTCCCAAGCATGCTTGATACTCAGTTTATCGACCCACTGAAGGGATGAAAGGCTAAGTCGACCTTGCCCAGCCCGAGGATCGAACCTTGGACCTGTGTCCTGGGAGCGTGAAACGCTGCCACTAAGCCACCGGGCTTAATTAATGTAATTGGTACAGTTAAAAACTGGCATGTGTATTTAGAAATACAAAACATACAAAAATGTAACACAATTAATTTGGTTTTTTTGAAATATCGATAATAATATGCACCACTTAAAGTAGAATTGAAAACAATGGCTTCAAATTAAGTTCTTTATACTTGCATGCATTCTTAAAGAATATCAACATGTTCTCAGAAAATATTACGTTTGGGGAAGTGAATACAGTAAAATCCAATAAACAAATTTATTTTACACCGGAATCCGGAATCGAGAGTGATGCCAGGCAATTATTCTTCCCCCAATCCTTTTACTGCTTCGAACTCAAATATGCAAAGCTCAATCTTTTCGAAATTCTCGGTTGACTGTCGACACAAGCCTTGCCTATTACAGCCTTCCGTTCGCGACGGTCCTGCTGGCATATTTCCATAAAAGGAAGACATACATACGTCATAAAAGTTCCCAATTCCCTGGTACCATCCCCACTCAACCCCCGCCTCTTCAACGGCAGTAAAACGACCCAAAGATATCCTTTAGTCACTATACACTCTTCTCCAGGCTTAAAACATTACCTCGACTCTCTGGCATCGTTCTCCAACTAATAGTGGAGTAATATACCCCGGGGACACGCCTTCCCTTTTCCCCTGCAGCCTTGAAATATTAATGCTCGAAGAAGGTCGATCTTGTCCGAAGTAGACCTGATCTTCCACGGAGACTTTAGTTTCAAACCTTCCCACTTATTGGATTAAATTTTTATTGCCTACCGTTCTTGCTATCATGTCTTAGAAGCGGAAGTCGGCTTTCGCCTCTATTGGTTTCCGTTCTAATTGTCATACATCGCTACGCCTTGTTGCTAACAATAAAAACTTATCGTCTGCTTTGATTTTAAATGGAATTCTATTCTTTACAATTTCTCCAATTTAAAACGTATTAGAAGTTATCTTTTCGTTATCACACTATTCATTTATGATTTCTCTCGATATATTTATCTATAAAAATTATTTTAAATAGGAAAATTCTCGAATTAGCTGCAAAATAATTATTAATATTTTATTTACAATTCAAATTTAGAATAAGTTTTAATACTGTGTACTTGTATTTAGATGCTAGTATAAATAGTAAAAACTAATTTCTAAATCACAAATTACTTTATTTTCGGATCAATTTTATGTTTTGTTAACAGCTCAACGATCATTTTTTTTTTTTTTTGCACACGAAGGCACAAATTAGACCAAGAACTACAGTTTAAATGGACTTCGAATCACTGCAAACATTCTAGCCTGATAGTAGGATTCGAACTCACATACTGTTGAACCGAAGACCAGAGGCAATTTAATATGTTCATTATTATAATAATACATATATGCAATGAAAACTCACTCTAAGCGGTCATTTTCAAGGTATTAATATAACATCAAAATATTCTAAATTTTCTTACTCTTCTCCCATAGAAATATTAAAAAAATCAAAAGTTTCTCATTAATATTCTTTTAATGACGGAATGTGTGATGATTCTGAAAATAATATAAACTGATTGTATAATCATCTTATTGACGTCTAGAAAATGCTTGGGCCGTGGAAGCCTGATGGTGAGGACATCGACCTTCTGTTCGGAAGGGCTGGGTTCGATTCCCAATGCCATCAAAGACCCACAAAGTACACGCAACATACGTGATCGTTAAATCTGTTGAATCGAAAGTCCTGTGGTCGGTCGTTGAGCAGTTACCATGGGTGTAATAGTCTAGAGAAAATTTCTTCTCATACCAGATCAATGTCAATATTGAGGGAGTGGATCTTTTAGTGGTTGTTGTTGTTACTAATGACACTTGGACAAGACAAACTCGCTATGCCTTGGCTATGCGAATTTAAGTCAATTGGGAGCGTCTTTCGTTTTAATCAGAGCACCATGAAGGTGAAAGTACGACTTTGCTCTACACACATGCCATAGGGACCCGTTTATAGGGTAGGCAACCATTCACATCTTATTCATGCACATCTTATTCATTCACATCTTATTCATGCAAAGGAAAGGACAAAGACAGAATAGATAGAGAGAGAAAGTACATCCATGCCCAAACCGGGATTCGAACATGGATGTCCTTCCTTATCCGCAGTCAGGCACGCTGACCACTAGACAAGTTGGGCGGCCTTTTAGTGGTGCCATCTACATGAGGAGTCTTAGAGCAAAGTCGTACTTTCACCTTCTTGGTGCTCTGATTAAACGAAAGACGCATTATTCTGACTTAATTTCGCAACCATTGGTTAACAAGCTTGACTTGTCCAAGTTTCATAAGTGACAACAACAACAGAAAATGTTTTGTCACCTAATAGGATCAAACTGTTCCTACTTTTCTCTAGACCAAAAAAAAATAATAATAATAATAATTTCAAAATGTCTTCTTTTTTTTTACGATCATCCTTTCAGATGGCAGAAAAATGATGATTTTATAGTACTAAGTTAGTCTTTTAATTTTCCTGTTAGAGTGTCTGAAATTGGTTTTATTTCCTGAGAGGATTGAAATGATCTAAATTTTGATGTCTTTCAGAAGACAAAGAATGATGTGATTCTGGGCTTAAAAAAACTCATTTCTTAATCATCATGTGATTATTTTCAAATAGTTTTAATCTCCGAACAGAATTTTAAAAAATCCAAATTTTGATATTTTTCAAACAACAGGAAAAGGAAAATTCTAAGATTAAGAAAACAAGATTAACAATCATCCTGTTAGTGCTTAGGGATTATTTTCGTTACTGACACCATTAAAATTTTTAAAGTTTTTATGTGCTTCTGAAGGCAGGAGAATAAGGATTCTAGGATTATAGAGTTAAAGTTCTATGATCATCCTATTATTGTCTAGACGTTATTTTGTTATCCTAAGATCATTAACCCCTAGCCAGTGTCGTCCGAATTCAGTTCGGACAGTTACTGCGTGCAATATTTGTGATGCCCGAACTGAGTTCGGGCAGAAGAAGAATTAACGTTTCTATTTTGTGAAGTCCGAGCTGAGTTCGTTTCTACTTTAGGATACTTAATTCCCTATTTTCCTAATAAATGACACAAGTGGTCCTAGTTTTTTACCCATTCAAATCTTTGGTTCTGAATGTAGCCCATGACTACAACAACACTATGGGAGGTGATGTTAAAGTCGATCAACATCTTACAGACTTCCCGGTTGCTAGAAAAGGAGGTAAAAATATTACTAGAAATTTTTTCCATCTCCTACACTAGGCGTTATATAAATAACTCCTTTATTTTGCATACTTCAGCAGGAGGTGCGAAAAATATGAACTTCAGAAAAATCAATTGTTGAACTAAATTAACCAAATGTTCAACTACCAAGACAAATGCGTCCTAGTGTAAGCTTACTGCGCCTCACAGGTCGACACTTTCCAGAACACATCCCATCAATGGGGAAAAAACCTACTCCAACCAGGCAGTGTTTTATATGCTGTCGTAAAACCGATGGACAAGGGAAGAGAATAAGGCATGAGACAAGAGTTTATTGTAAAAAGTGCAATATATAAGCTTGTGTGCAGTATCTATGTTTTGGGGTATACCATACTGTAAAAGATTTGTAAAATGTATGCATTGAAAATCATATTGTTGTGTTTTTATATTATACTAGTTTATACTAGTTATATTTAGCTTCAAAATTTCGTTTAATTAGCTCAATACAAATAACATGTATGTGAAATCAATATTTTATGTGTATGTGTAAAAATTATAAATATAGTAGTTATTGTAATTAAAACTTTATTTTAGCAATAAAAAGGCATTTTCTAACTCTTATAATAATATAAAGAATAAAATTAAACAGTTAAAAAAATTTTCCATTTTTGATTCATTTTTCTGAAATATATGTCACAGTTAGGGGGTTAAAATGTTGCAAATTTTTATATGCTTCAGGCAATAAGAAAATAACAGTTCTAGAATTAGGAAAACTGATTCTGTAATTATCCTATTAGTAATTAGACGATATTTTGATCTCTTAAGAGTGTATTAAAATGTTCCAAATTCGTATATCCTTCAGACATAGGATAATGACCGACAGGAAAATAATGATTCTAGGATTATTAAAACTATAGTTCTGGAATCATCCTATAGTACTTAGGAGTTATTTTGTTCTTCTAAGATTATTAAAATGTTCCAAATTTTTATACCTTTCAGACGATAAGAAAATAAAGATTCTAGAATGAAGAAAACTAGTTATAAAACTATTTAGTTAGACCAGACGTTATTTTGATCTTCTAACAGCATATTAAAATGTCACAAATTTTTAAAACCTTTACATGAAGAGAAAAAAATAATTTTAAGGAAAACTCGGGAAGTTATTTCTAATTTCATCCTATAAGTTCTAAAATTTCACAAGATCCATTAAAAATCAAGCAAATTTATTAAAATATATAAACAAATATTCATTTTTATCATGATAAATGTTTAATTTACATGATAATGTAAATTTTATAATCTATATTCATATAATTTTCTACCAATTTTTCTATAATTTGTAAATATTTCTTCACGGTATTCGTAAATAATGAGAATGTTCCTTTAATTTTTGTATATCAGACAAATGCTTCTTTAATTTTTGTTTATCATGTAAATGTCCTGTCAGCTTTTATGTACAATTCAAAATTTATTTTCAGATTTTATATATCATGTGAATATTTATAATATAATATAAGTGAAATAGAATAATAAATTACGGATAAATTTTACGCATTTAGATTTTGCAATGTAATGGAAACATTATGGAACATTAGCATAATAAATGTCCTCTTGATTAATTAATTTAAAATATATTTGGGGACAAAATGAAATTCTACTTAATATTTAATTGGTTTTGAAAGGAAAATTAAATTAATTAATTATCTAATTATGATTAGTATTAATCTATTAATCATACTACGTTATTTATATATATATATATATATATATATATATATATATATATATATATATATATATATATATATATATATATATTAAAAATTTTATGTAATATTAAAAATCTCACTCTTTTTATTATTTTAGCAATAAGAGAAATAGTTTAAACTTAAAGCAGTTAGAGACTTAAGGAAAGAAAATGTATTATAAATAACAGTAAATAATTAAATAAAAATCTAACTCAAGTATAATCAATTATTCAAAGGGAAAAAAGTAACTCTTTTTTTTAAAAAAAATCAAAACAAAAAGTTTTAATTAAATAAATGTGTTTCGAAGCTACTCTTCTAAAATGATATTTTACGTAATCATTATTACAATGAAAAAAATGCCAACATAAAAAAATCACTTTTCTCTGAGGAAAAAAAAGAAAAAGAAATGACCAAGCATTGATCGTTCAAACTTATCGTTTGCAAAACTACGGTTGCCAAACGACGCACAGAAGTAGTATTCAATCTCCAGGGGTATCGGCACTCTGCAAATGACTTCTAATTCGATTTCGGACGGGATCCTAATTGCCGAAAGAAGTTCCCTCCAGATGGGGCGACAGTTGCTATACAAAGAGTCATAGGGTCGGGGACGTGATTTGTTTTAGTGATCAGTGCAATCTTTTTGTCACCCCCGGAAGGGATTAGGAAGATGGGGGAACTCATCACTTCGCGCCCGATTCATCGAATCGGCATTAAGATGGAATTCAACTCGGAACTGGTTAAAATAATATTTATTTATTTTACTAAAATAATAATAGAAACATATATCCCTTCAAATAAATATATAATAAATTTGTTAAGAATTTGGTTATCACCTTCATTCAATTATTTTGGAATTTGATAATAGAAAATGGTTCAGTTGTCTGAGATTTCACACAATTACATTTTTTTTAACTGTGGTCACTTTAAATCAATGGTAACTAACCCCAAGTTTCTCCTGCTTAAAGTATTTAATAGGGAGTGTAAAAAGCTCGCCTAATATTGAAAAGCTAAAAATCTTTGCATTATTAATACATTATTAAGTATGAACACTAATAGGTTAAGTGAATGGATATACATAGTGAAGGAGAACCAATTCGTCAGTTCAATTAAATTTAACTTGAGTGTTTTTTTAACACAATGACTGCATAGAAATATAGAAATGGAGTATACTTTTCGGTATTTATCTTAAAATGTACAGGGTGACAACTTTACACTGTTGACAAAATTGTACTGCTTTTGATTGGTTTAATTCATGTCCACCACTTTTTGTAAAAATTTCATTTGCTTATGAGATTTTAATGTTGCTAAAACAAATAGGTAGTTTTTATTTCCTTGTTTGAAATAATATGCTGCCGCCCAACTTGTCTTGTGCTCAGCGTGTCTGACTGTGGATAGGGAGGTCCTGGGTTTGAATCCCAGTTCGGACATGGATATACTTTCTCTATCTATCTATCCTGTCTTTGTCCTTTCCTTGTATGAATGTGTTGTGAATGGTTGCCTACCCTATAAACGGATGGTGTGTGTACTGAGGAAGTCGGACTCCACACCTAAATATGGTTCAACTGGAAAAGTGGAGCAGCGCACCCTATGTTGCCAGCATAGCTGGCACATGACAACAAATACTATGCTAAACCAAAGACAGCAAATAATTGATTTATGTGAGGCTGGGTTAAAGCAAATTCAGATTGTGGGAATGTGCCCCCCCCTATTCACCTGACTTAAACCCAATGAACAATAGTGTTTGGTCTATTCTGCAATCAAGAGTATGCTCTAACCCACATCGAAGTTTGGAATGCCTAAAGACTACTCTTAAGAAAGAATGAGCTAAATTAATGCCTGATGAACTGCGGCCCATTACAGAAAATTTTACGCGACGTTTAAGGCTCTGTTTGTATGCCCAAGGGGGCCATTTTGAAAATACTTAAATATTTTGTATCTAACAAACAAATGACTTAAGTAAAGCTAGTTTTTTGAAAATAAATTCCATGTTTTTAGTTTAATACAATATTTTTTGTCAACAGGATAAAGTTTTCATCCTGTATATATAAAATTCTGCCCGCTGGAATTTTTCGAGTTGAGTTGAGAACGTCTGTTTGGATGGATGTTGGTCTCTCATTCACTCATCTTTGATTTTAGGTTATATTTAACTTCGCAATTTTGGTTACAGCAATTGTAATGAATTTAAACCGTGATTAAATCTGATTTGAAGGAAGTTAAACATAACGTATGGGTTCAGTTAAAATATATATTGTAATTAACTTTGGAGTTTTGGTAACAACGTTTGTAATAAAATTAAACGGTGATTAAAACTGATTTGGAACGAAGTTAAATATACCCGTTAATGTAGATTATATTTAATTTCGAAGTTTTGGTAACAGTGCTTGTAATGAATTTCAACTGAACGAAGTTAAATATAACCTATGGGTTCAGTTAAAACATAGGTTGTAATTATTTAGCTAAGTAGTTTTGATAACAATGTTTGTATTAAATTTAAACTTTTCTTAAAACTGACTTGGATTGAAGTTAAACATAACCTAAGGTTCAGTTAATGTAGGCCATATTTAACTTCGAAGTTATGGTAACAGCGTTTGTAATGAATTTAAATCGTTTTTAAATCTGATTTTAATGAAGTGAAATATAATTTATGATTCATTTAAAACATAGGTTGTATTTAGCTTTGGAGTTTTGATTACTACGTTTGTAATGAATTTAGACCGTGATTAACGCTGATTTGAATGCGTTATATAGAATTTATGCCCCCGTTGCACCTCAGATTCTTTCCATTCATAAATAATAAGGAAATGCGGACATTATCAGATCCTTCTTCTGACAACTTCTTCTTCTTCTTCTTAGAGTTGGGTTTGTATGTCATTGGGCAACTCTGCTTTTATCAGCATTTTGTACTGTTAACTCCAAACCCAATGTTTCTTAGTTCCAGTTGCTCGGATCACCCACCTTATTAATAAAGTCCGATTACCCTTTAATGGAGTCTAGGTGTAACTCTCTAGTATGGATGATGCCTAAAGAAGTTAATCTAGGGAGGGCAAGAGCCTCGCATTCGTCAATGATATGCTTGGCCGTTTCCTCTTGCGTATGACATTTCTTGCAGATAGGGTCTTGCTGAAACAGTCCCATTTTATGCAGGTGTTTTCTGAAATTATAGTGCCCACTTATAAAGCCTACGATTAAACGTATCTTCTGCCTAGAGCATCTTAGAATTTCAGAGGCAATCCTCGCTGATGATCCACAGATCATACTTTTAGCGTGGGTTTGACCAGGAGTGTTAAGCCAAGTTTCATACATCTTCCGTTTTTCCCATCTAAGAACATTGATTTTTGCGGTCTTCAAATTGATCCCACAAAAAGGTTCTGCTTCTTCTGACAACACTCCCTCATATTATTTTAAAACAAAATAAGGATATTTACTATTTTTAAAAATGTATATTTTGACCTCCTCCAGCGAATGTGTTTACTTTTCTCCTAATGTTCCTATAAATAAAAATACATTAGAACTTGCTGAAAAGGAATTCGAACTCTAATATTTAATAACTTTGCAAGAAAAAGAAATTTTCAACTGCCCATTGCCTTATTCGATTTGTTTTGGAAGATCCATGCGTTTAAACCAGATTTCTTGAAACTAAATAGCCTATTGAAGTAACCAAAAAAATACTAAGTATATACTAAGTAAGTATACAAAATATTAAAAAACATGATTTTCTCCAAAAGTACGTATTTTCCACGTAAACCATCTGGTGTGTGTGTGAACGAAAATTTAACCCATTAGTATAATTATAAAAACATATATTTTTAGATTATAAATATATTATTTTAACAAAATATTTTGTAAAGATATTTACAATTATTGGGAGTTTGTTTAATGGAACAATTATTTTACTTTTTGAAATTCAGCTTTTGTTTGTCATTTTAATGATTAACTTTTACTATCTGCTTTTTTATATGCTAGATATTTCGTATTATAAGAAGTACCTTATAATCTAGCAAATTACTTCATAAAAGCTTGTTTTGAAAACAAATTTAAAAACAGAAGCGACGTTTTGAATTGTCGACTGCTCTCGAGATTAACTCACAACGTAAAGGTAAATTATCGTTTTCGAAATAAGATTCGATTTTACTTTTCAGATCGTATACTTTCAAGTTTATGGTTACATTATTTTAATAATTGTCATGTTACATGACGTCTATTGTACACTCATGTCCATAAATTAAGAATAATTCAGAGAATCACACAGAAATTGAACTCTTAAATAAATATTTCACATGTAGAATTATCACACACATCTTGAAAAATAATCTGCAAATTATAAGAAACCACCGGATGGAGCCGATAGTACGTCACCATGACGAGAGTGTAAGAGATGGATATATAAGGAATGATTGCAAAGAAGTACAATTGTTCACAAGCACTTTAAGAGACTTTCAGTGCAACAACCGCATAGTTATGGCACAAAGGAAATATTTGGATGATGTTTTACGTGGTAGAATTATCAGCCGTCTGGAATGTGGACGTACCCAGCTGGAAGTATCCGAGGAACTCGAAATCGCCCAGAGTGTCATCTCCAGACTTTTGCAACGGTTCCAAGATGATGGTAATGTGAAGAATGTTATACAGCACAGGTCGCCCCCGAGTTTCAGCGCCGAATGAAGACCGGTATTTGGCAGTTACTGCCAAAAGAAACAGACGGAGCACAGCACCAGACCTGTCTCGTCAGCTCTCTTCAGCTAAAGGTACGACAGTTTCAAGGCAGACCGTGTACAAACTTTTATGGCACATTGGTCTATATGCTCATAGACCTGTCAAATGTGTTCCACTTATCACAACCCATTGTCGCCTGCGGTTAGCCTGGAGTACAGAGCATGCTCTTTACTCCAGGTTAACCGAAGGCGATTGTGGACAACTCAACACTGGTCTTAGTGTGGTGTTTTCCGACGAGTCCAGATTTAGCTTTCAATCTGATTCTCGCCGGACTTTCATATGGAGAGGGCCAGGTACCCGTTACCACCAAGAAAACACCATTGAACGACACCGTTACGGTGGTACAGGATTGCTCGTTTAGGGAGGAATTATTCTGGGTTCCATAACTAACCTGCATATTCAGAATGTAACCATGACAAGCCACATATATCGGGATGTCATTCTGAAACAACATGTACGTTTGTTTCGGGACGCCATGTGTGCGGAATTTCTGTTTACGGATGACAACGCCCGTCCTCACCATGCAAACATTGTAGACGAATGCCTTCAATCGGAGGATATCCCTCGTATGTACTGGCCAGCATACTCACCGGACTTGAATCCAATAGAGCATGTGTGGGACATGCTTGGCTGATGAATTGCAGCCCGTCAACCCCCTCCCACATGTCTACCGGAGCTTTGGAGCTCATTGCTTGATGAGGTGTAACATTCCTCAAGATCAGATCGATAATTTGATACTCAGCATACCTATGCGTTGTATTGCATCGTCTGGGGGTCATACTATGTATTAACCATCATACCAACCATGTTATATTGGTTTTTGTAAATAGTTTCTTTTTTGAAATTTGCTCCAGGGAGTAGAAATCGCAATATTTATTAATGATGTTAAACATATGGCATCTTTTTTGCTCTTTACCATTTGTTTAATAAATAGACTTTAGAGATAAATCACATTTGTTTTGCTTCTGTCTCTATCTTTGCCTGAATTTTCATTATCCTTAATTTATGGACACGAGTGTATTTTACATGTTATGATTACATGTCTCGCCTGCTTTTAGAATGAAAAATCACCGTATCATTTATGACTTTGACAAGCATTCTGGAAATCATTTATCAAGTGCATGTTTAAGCAAAAATAATAGTTTTACTGTCAATATTTCTTATGATCAATTCGTTACACAATATGAATAATTTTCACAAGAAATTTTTCTGACAAAAATTAGCTTTATTATATGCTTACGTTAAGATAAAACTTGTGCATTTGAATGACATACCCACTTAAAGACATTTAAAAAGCTATTATGCTTACCGATTCCTCGATTTTTTTTCTTGATACAGCTTGTGAAGGTAATCGCCAAACAATAAATAAAGTAACATTTTATTTGCTGTATATGCAAGAAACTTTCATTTAGTTTCTTGGAAACGGTTTTTATCAAAATAGGAAGGAAAGAGTTGAACTTTATCTTTAAGAATGATGTGGGTATTTCGAATGCTAATTATGAATATACATATATTATATATATATATATATATATATATATATATATATATATATATATATATATATATATATATATATATATATATATATATTCGAGTTTTTCTCTAAGATGAAACTTTTTATGTTCTTTTATAATTTATATGAAATAATCAATTTGATGATGAATTTATACATGAAACGTATGATTTATTAGTTAGGATACTTTTAGATATCCCTCATGTTAATAAATAAATTTAAATGTATGCAAAAATATTTAAATATAATCCAGGATATGCTAGCCAGTTAGCTGGACAATCTAGCTAACTGGGCATCCGTTTAATACGAATTTCACATTGGTGCAAGCAAATTGACATTCCATTGATAAAATGCATATATGAAATTTAATGTTAAATATATCACTTATTTGGTACTATATTGATGAATACATTGAAAAAGTAAAATATGTAAATATATAAACAGATAATACTGAAAAAATTTATATAAATTTCAAATATATATATATATATATATAATATTATTTATATTATTATCTGGTGTGTGATACAAACTAATAACTTTGTTGATTTTCGGTGTATAATATTTTTCATGGTGTATTGAGAGGAAGTTTAAAAATGAGGATGCCATCTCCGATGTCGACCCCCTTACAATGTGATCAAAATAACGATTTTCTATCTGTTTTTACCGAATTTAGTTATGTAATTACTGCAAATAGAATTAGAAATAATACCGCGTTAGCCTTTCTACGTCATCATGTCCAGGAATGCATGAGTTCTATACCTGATACAGCGGAAGATCTGTCGGGTTAATTAATGATGACCGGAGCATTTAAAATAGGTCAGTGTCGTAATGTCTTTCTGCTGGTATGGTGAAGAGAGAAGGATGCCACCTCAGGTAAGGACTTCTTCGCTTGATCATGGTTACGAACCGATTGGTTGTGTTCAGCGGTGTTTCAATTAGCAGAAATAAGTTGCCGGAAATGCTTTATTAACAAACAAACTAATGTTATCTCTATATTATAACAGTTTCTTTTTTACTTATTTAAATTCTGCATTTTAATTAATTCTTCAACGATAAGAAATTTTGGTACCTTTGCCGTATAATCCAGGATTCCAACTTCTGAATTTTTTGGCGATGAAGAAATGTTGCCGAGATGACGTATTGTGACTTGCGCGATGACGTAAATACTAGGGTTACCGAAGAATTTACTGCATAATTGTTATAGGTCTCCATCTCTATGACGTAATAAAAACCAAGTTGCCTGATACATAAGAAAATCCGTCAAAAAATTCGCCGAACTCAGAATTTGGCATCCTGAATTATACGGCACTGTTGACAAAATTTTACGCAAGTTCATATATAATACATCGGTTAATCTGTGGTTTAGGTACCCGTTTCTTGCCAAATGGGCGATAGATGCGCCAAGCGTAGTAACTCTGGCTATTCCATCCTAAATGCACTCCTTGTGGCGCATGCTCATTAACAACTCTTTTGTTTCAGTATTCCTAATAGTCGCTAATTATTTTGATTTTGAAATAACCGTAGAATTTAAAATTTGATGCACGACTTTTTATTACCGTTGGATTTGCCCTGGAGGTAGTATGTGAGTTATTTATTTGTTTCTGCGTATTTTTATTTATTAATTAAAAAAAATATAATTTTTCTCCATATTGTAATGTATTTTTTGTTATACAATTCGTAAAAAAAAACATTGTTTTTGTTTTCTGTTTTCGTTGCCATACCAACGGTGAAATTCGTTAAAAACACGAATTTCGGTTCGTCAACATAGAAACGACGTTTTTGCGTAGTGTCTCTCGGAGCATTCAAATCCGCAAGACAACACGCAAAAACGCGCCAGTTGGCGACTTTTTGAAAATGCGTCAAGCAGGGGACCCAAAGCACATTTTCACCAATACATCTTACACATGATTGTTTTTATGAAAAATTTCTGTTTAAAATTTTTCATAGAAAAGATATGAATTTTTAATTTTGTTGGTTCTTAGATAATGAAAATCATTTTTTTAAATTAATAATATCAAATTAGTTTTTGAGATTCTTTCGTATTAAACGTCATCTAGTTATTCTAGAGCTTGATTTGTCTGAAATAATACATGCTTCACATGAATTATATGTTTTCTATTTCTAGAATATCGTCACAATTTTTAGGCACAAATGCCATATAACCCAACATGCCAAATTCTGAAATTTTTTAGCAATGGAGAAATGTTGCCAAGAGGACGTACTGTGACGTCTCTCGATGACGGAAATACTAGAATTTCCAAATTAGAATTTTCTTCATTATTCTCATAAATCTCCATCTGTATGGCGTGATACAAACCAGGTTGCCATATAAATAAGAAAATCCCCCCAAAACGTCACCAAACTCAGAATTTGGCATGCTGGTTAATACAGCATATGTGCCTTTTATATTTATTTAAAATAAAATGTATTTAAATTTAAATACAATGCAGTTATTTTATGAATATAGTTATTTATGTGATGCATGTAATTATTCTAATTTTGGTATCACATTGTTAATTTTCAGTTTCGTTTTGTATTATAATTGCTTATTGTTTTCATTTAATTCAGAAATCGATTTTCTTTTCTTTTCTTTTTTTTAGATTAGTTACCACTATCCTTTCAGGATCTGGGACTCATTTTTTCCTAGTTTTCCAGAAACGTATGTTAGACCCTCTCCATAGACGTTTCCGGGAAAAAGCTTCTTCATTACTGAAAGAAAATTTTCCTGAATCAGTGATCCGGTATCCAAAATCCAGGAGAAGATGACGATGGAGAAGAGAAAGGGAAGTGGCATTCTCCTCTCTCCCACCCACACACACATGAATCTCTTATTTATTATTAGTCTTTTCTTTTCCCTCCTTTTTCCCTTTTTCCTTCCCTTCATACTCGGGCTTCTTGGTCTATTTCCTGAAGAGAAGAAGAAGAAAGGTACTTCCCACACAATTACAGATGGCTTACGTGACGCGTGTTCCAAGCAGCTACCCGCGCGCACCACCAAAGTTCTTCTCCGTGCCTTTTCGATTCTTCGTTCGCACCTTGCGCCATTTCGCTTTCCCTTTTTTTATCGTCTGCTACTGCTGTTGCCACAGATTATAACGAATCTTAATACCCATTCTACACCAAGTTCTTTTCCGTGCCTTTCGGTTCTTATTTCGCACCTTGAGCTATTTTTGCTTTCCTTTTTTTTATCGTCTGCTACCGATGTTGCCACGGATTATAACGAATCTTTATTCTCATTCGTGCGTTCACCAGTATAGAAAAAGGATTGGGAAGGGGAAAAAAACGGAAAAATGATGTTTCTGGAAAAAAAAATATTCTCCATGATTTTTGTGAATCGATAGAATGTTCTAAATTCAAAATGGAAAAGTGTCTTGTTATTGGTATCACTAGAATTCTATGATCTAAATTGCAATGTAGCTTTAATACAATTGATGAGGAACCACAGTGGACAAAAAATTTTAACTGCCAAAATCAGTGTCATATTGTAAATTCAAAAGCATTTCAGATACAATGTTTTTTTAAATTATTGTTGTTGCACTATCATACTTTCCTGTGTCTATCTAGACTTGGGGTCTATCAGTTATATGGAAGCACCCAGTAGAAGTCTTCGTAATTTAGAAGTAGGGACGAAGCAGAAGACCCCTAAAACTTAACCTGCTACTCGCAAAGTATAATGTCACTTGGAGGACACTATGACACCTACTTATTGAGCATGCCCAAGCTGCCACAGTGAACACTTTGGATTCCCGTTTAAATCGGGGGGGGGGGATTCAAACCAACTATATCTTCGAATCTGAAAACGACATCCTAACCAATCATTCAACCCAAGAGGAGATATTAAAAGTGATTTAAAAATAATTTTACAAAACACACCAGGAATATTTCTTCTGAAAGATATGTGGTAATCTTCTGAAAGAAAGAATAATAATTTTATTTGGTGATAAGTGAAATAGAGCTAAATTTTCTGAAAACTATCGTGCTGAAGATCCTAAATTCATGTTAAATTATCTTAGAGTTTTATGTCGTTTTCCGGTAAAATAGGGAAGTTTGAAAAGAGGAATGTTAATTCAAGTGTCAACCAAGTCTTTTGTCAATTATGCAAGACTAAGAAGCAGTAAACAGCTTCTGCAAATAGAAAATTCGGAAGAAATATAATGTAATGGTAACAAGTATAACAAATTTCAATCAAATTACTTTTTCTTTATATAAGTCAGTGATTCAAACAAACATACGCAAAAACCCTCGTTTAGTTTATTTTTGAATACACTGCGTAATAAAAATAAAAGGACACACCAGGTATTTTTCAAATAATAGAATTTTTACAGAATAATTTTACTACAACAGCATTTTTAAAAACTTATTTACAATCAGATAACTATATATCTAAAAAGAAATAAAAAAACCTACTTGCCTATTACAGTTAACAATTAGTTTCAACTACATCATACTGTGTGAAAAAGAAGGACAGTTCTAAATAAGGAAAGTAAAAGTCTTGTTAATAAGGAATTTTTCTGCTATTTGCTTTAAATACTTCAAAGAATCTATTTGCCATTGAATCATATAAGAGTAAAATTTCTTTCGACAAAAATTATCCGAAACACAATTCAAAGCTCCTCGAAGTTAGATCAAAGATTCAAATTGCTTGCCTCTGGTGTAAACACAAGCCAAACAATTACTGACTCTACATATTTTTGACAATATTGAGGTCTGGACTTTTAGCAGGCTATGGCAAAACCCGAATGTTCTTTGTTTCAAACCAATTTTTAACGTCATTGGTCGTGTGAATGGACGTTCCATATTGATGAAATATCCAACTTTCTCCGCCTAGCTCATCGCCATATGGAAGAAGCACTGTTGTTGCTTATGACACTGGGACAAGCCAAGCTCGCTATGCCTTTGGCAGTGCGAATTAAGTCGAAAGAGAGCGTCTTTCGTTTTAATCAGATGGACGAAGGTGAAAGTACGACTTTGCTCTTTTTAAGGTGCTTCGTAATTTTGAACCATGGTCAGGCGACGAGGCCACAGCTGAGCTGGCACCCTCCCCTCCGCATCCACGCCACACCAACGGAAGGACTTTGGACGTCACAGATTAACGTGGACACGTCCCCAACCCACGGAATTACAGCAATACAGTGAAGGAGTGTATACCGTGGTCACCCTCCCAACCACTGCCCGCGGCAAATGATGCTTCACTTTGCTGAGCTTACGGGAAGTGGCGTGAAGCTACTGAGCCACTGGAGCTCGGAAGAAGCACTAAATTTAAAGTTGAATGTAATTTGAATGTTTTTATCTTCCATCCAGGATTACTAGATTAGTCTTTCCGCCATACCCATTAGCTATACAAACCATCAAACTGCCTCCTCCCTCTGTCTGGTAGAATAAGTTTATTCTTGTGTACCCAGATAATGCCAATAATATTGAAAACCATCTGGACATTTAAATTGTATCTTTTTTTCACCAGAAAAAAGAACTGAAGTCCATTTAGAGTTTCTTATGTGTTCTTTGGTCCACAGTAGTGGTGCTTAATGGACCTTTCGCCTTTTTGAGATGGTGCTTTCTTTTCTAACTATAAACGTATCCGTTCTTTTTATGTCTTCTTCTTCTTCTTAGAATTGGGTTTGTATGTCATTGAGCACCTCTGCTTTTATCAGCATTTTGTACAACTAACTCCAAATCCAATGTTTCCTAGTTTCAGTTGCTCGGGTCATCCACTTTATTAATAAAGTCCGATATAACCCTTTAATGGAGTCTAGGTGTAACTCTCTAGTATGGATGATGCCTAAAGAAGTTAATCTAGGGAGGGCAAGAGCCTCGCATTCGTAAATGATATGCTTGGCCGTTTTCTCTTGCGTATGACATTTCCTGCAGATAGGGTCTTGCTGAAACAGTCTCATTTTTTTGGCAGGTGTTTTCTGAAATAATAGTGCCCAGTTATGAAGCCTACGATTAAACGTATCTTCTGCCTAGAGCATCTTAGAATTTCAGAGGCAATCCTCGCTGATGATCCACAGATTATACTTTTAGCGTGGGTTTGACCAGGACTGTCGAGCCAAACTTCATACATCTTCCGTTTTTCCCATCTAAGAACATTGGTATTTGCGGTCTTCAAATTGATCCCACAAAAAGGTTCTGCACCGATGGGATCTTTTTATGTAGTTGTAAAGTGTTCTTTTGGTTACAGGTGTGATTCCAGCTTGGTCGTGTGGTTTTTTCCAATGCTTCCTCACGTTTTTTAATGTCCTTTGAGGATTTTTCTTTGATTACGTAGTGTCAATTTCTTATGTCTGCCGGTCTCTGCTTTACTCTGGCACTTTGGATTTTTCAAGAAGCTAGAAAAAACGTTTTTTTATTTTTTTTTTTTTTTTTTTTATCCTACGTCAGACCTTGGTTTTTCAACCATCAGTCTCTGTCGGGCAGCCCAATACAATCTTGAGGTGAATGAAAAGTCATCTTCTGCAGAATTTCTAACTACGACGTCCGAAAGTCCAGGGCAAGTGTAAAGGTGGTCACCAGTCATGTCCTCTAGTCCACTAAAAGGGCAGATCGGAGAGTCCATCAAACCTAAACGTTGAAGGTGCTTTTGCAGATAATCATGCCCAGTTTTAAGGCGAAAATTAGCCACTCCCACAGCTATGTGGAGGTTGCACGGAATAGGCTATGTTAGTAAGGTAGCCCATGCTTTCCCATTTGTGCACATCTTGTAAACATTTCTACGATAGGAGGCTATATTTGACTTTATAAGCCTTTTAACAGTATGGTACTCCAAGGCTGGAGAAGGCTGATGTAGATTTGAGCCAGCCTTTGCCAATTTATCAGCTGCGTCATTTCCAGCGATACAACAGTGGCTGGGTATCCATTGCAGCACAATTTGACATCCCTCTTCTAGTAGAGAACTAATTGCCAATTGACAGAGATAAACAGACCTAATACTGCTAGGAGCAAACAACGTTTGGACTGATAAGAAGACGCTTAGCAATTTTTCTTACACCTTTTCCCATATCTTCACATGGCATAATTTACCCGTTTTGAAATTCACTTAAAAGTTTCCTCGTAAGCATTTTAAACGTAAAAAAATTGACAATTATTTTCAACAAAATATATTTTTTGAAAGAAAGACAATTTAAAAGAACCATGTTTTCAACATATTAAACTGCTACAGAATCCAAAATGAGAATATTTTTAGGTGTTCTTCTAATTTTTTCACAGACCAAAAAAAAAAAAGATCCTTAAGTGCTATTTTATAATATTTTCTTAAAATACAGATAAAACTTTAATACTTTATAATATTTTCTTAAAATATAGATAAAACTTTTTCACAGAAAATAAAAGAAAAATTACATTAAAATATAAAAAAGAAAATTTATCTTAATTGCGCTAAAACACTCACTCTCACACACACACACACACACATACACATACACATACATATATATATATATATATATATATATATATATATATACACACTATATATATATATATATATATATATATATATATATATATATATATATATATATATATATATATAAAGAGTATTATGTATAAAATATGAGTGTTCTACTTTTTCCTAGCATATTAATCCTTGTGATTGAGGAATAGAACTCATTGTTTTAGATGAAAATTTCTAAGATCAAAAATCAGCTACTTAGTTGTTTTTTACTTATATATTCCATATTACGGTTACACCTCTTACAAGATAAAGCTTTATTCTAAGCATTTAATTAAAAAGTACTCAAAAACTTTCATATGGTTACTTAAAAAATAATAGAATAATTAAATAATTATCATTTTGGAGAAATTATATTTTTAAAAACATTTCGCCCACATGATAGATATAAATATATAGATAGATCAAAATACGAAACTGTGATACAGAATTAAATTTTGTATGCAAAAATATCCTTCATTTCCTTAAAATCCAACAATGCTGACGTTTTTCTCTTCAAACTAGTGAATTTTTCGATAGATATTAGATTTCTGCAGATCATTAACTTTTATAAATACCATCTGAATTTTACAAAAAAAAATGCAAAAACTGTTTTTGTAAATTTTTAATTGCATTTCATACCTATTGTTATTTATTGAATTATCAACCGTGTTAAGTGAATGGTTTGTGCATAATCTAGATCATTTGAATAATTGTTGTTGTCGTGTACCAGCTAGGCTGGCAATATGGGGTGCGCTGCTTCACTTTTCCAACTGAATCATTTTAGGTGTGGAGTCCGACTTCCTCAGACATGCCATAGGTACCCGTTTATAGGGTAGGCAACCATTCATAACCCATTCATACAAGGAAAGGACAAAGACAGGATAGATAGAGAGAGAAAGTACATCCATGCCCGTACCGGGATTCGAACCTATCCGCAGTCAGGCACGCTGACCACTAGAGAAGTTGGACAGCCTTTGAATAATTAACTCCTCCGAAATATAATCACAATAAATCAGGCAAATGGTATTTGAAAAGATATTTCAGATTTTAATTTTATTGTTTTTTTCTTTTTTATGGACAAAGTGGATAAAGCATGTGGTGTACATTTTTCAAATCTTTTCTTGCTGGGGAAAATAATTTTAAAAATTGTAAAATTGCAGCGGTAATGCTTATAGGCACCCATTAGCTTTTCATAGTATTGATTTAAGGATACCACATCAAGAATTACCAAAGATTTATTTTTGGACATTTGATCATCCACTGCATTTTATTTTCCTATTGTTTTTTTTTTTTCTTGTAGATAGAGGACCATGTTGCTGTTGTACCATCATGCTTCAATGTTCCTATCTATGAGTTAGGCTCTATCAGTTGGATTGAAGCAACCGGATACGACGGGTCTTTGGTTACGCTAGGATTCGAACTCACTACCTTCCGATAATGAGAGTGACGGCCTTACTAATCATGCCACCGTGGCCCTAATGGATCATTTTCACGTATTACTTGTAATAATAATAAAATAAAAAAACCGGAAAACAGCGCTCTATTCAGTTGAATAGCTACGATCGAACCAGAGATCTTCTATTTTGAAGACCACGGTGTTTCCACTAGGTGATGGGGAGATTTTTATTTGTAATTCATTAATATTTTAGAACTTATATATTTAACTTCCTTGGAAATATAGTATAAAAGTTTAAACCTATCAAATATCAATATTTACTTAATTTGTCAAAGCACTCTAAGATATCGTTATTAATTTTTTCATATTATCAAACAAAATCCATTCATTTATTAATTACTATAATACTTTATTAACGATCTCTCACAAAGAAACAAACCTTTAATACCAGAAACAGTGGATTCGACAAATAAAAAGGATAAACAGAGAGAAAATAAAAAAATAAAAAAAGTTTTAAGTTAAAAAAAAATTTTACACAATCCCTAAATTATTTCTCAATTTTCCTTCAAAATTAATCTTCAGATTATTTTGAGCTTGATTATTTTATCATAGTATTTGTTCAGCTTTTTGTTATTCATGTAGTTATTGAAAGTTTATACTTTTAAAATAACAAACAAAACTACCGTTAACTTAAGCATTTAGCTTCACGTGTCAAAAAATTGGGTATGATAGGGGAATCGGTAGCTTGTTTGGGGTAGCTTTTGTCTAAAAGGTAACGAATTCGATACCAGAATCTGCCTGAGGTTTATCTTATTAGTCGGCCTTATAAACGTAAACCGGACAAGTTCTAGTGTTAATCTGACATCTCCCCGCTGTATATGATGTGCAAGTTTAAAGTGAGTGACGAGTCCTGCGAAGGTATCAAATTAGTCCTTAACGGTACCTCAAAATTTAGCGTCAGTTGGCTGTATAGACTTTGACACCACGTTGAATACAGCCTAACAGCATAAAGCTTTTAAAGCATTTAATGCCTACCGCTAAATACCCTACCTGGATGATTTTTCATTGGCAGTAATCGGGTATCGCAAGGGAGGAAACCCGGAAAACTGCCAAGCACCCACCCCAACCTATGTGCTGTGGAATGTCGAAAGGCAATGTTCAGATCCCGTTGTTTAACAGTGAGTGGCATCGAACTCTGGTCCTCATGCTCCTAAGACCTCTGTCCCATCACTAGACCACGTAGCTGATTTTACTGGCTTTGGTGGATAGAGCAAGTAGCATATAGAAATAAAAAGTTAATGATTAATTATAAAAAAAGGAAATTTTACGCCACATCAACTGAGAAACATTGGATACTATAAAACTTTATGCGTACTCAGCATGATGGTCTCTGATGCGAAGGATATCTTGATAACAAACTTACTGACCCTCATCCACTTATAAAAATTAGATAATACGAGGTTTGTCCTGAAAATACGTATAAAAGTTGAATAATAACTTTATTTTACTGTTTGCAGTCACCGCCAGGTGGCACTACTGCTGTAACCAATCCCATCAACGCTCAGTTCGAGTCAGACCACTCTGTGTGTAAGTAGGAGTGTGCGGCTGCTTGTTGAAAGTTACCCTTTTTCACCTGCCGTCGGCATGGAGCTCTCTCTGATTGAGGAACAGCGCATCAACATCAAGTTTCTTGCAAAGCTGGGCCTGAGTTCGACCGGATTTGGCAAAAGGGGGCAGTTGAATTCTTCATCACGACAATGCGCCCGCTCACACGTCGCCGCTGTGCGTGACTTTTTGACCCGAATCTCAATCACCGTGACAGACCACCCGCCTTATTCACCCAATTTAGCCCCTTGTGACTTCTTCTTGTTCCCTAAATGCAAAATGGAGCTTCGGGGGCGGCACTTGGGAGATGTGGAAGGCATCAAGGCAGAAACGACACGGCAACTGAACAGCACCACAACTGAAGACTTTCAGCAATGTTATCAACAGTGGAAAGGGAGTTGGCAGAAGTGTATCTCGTCTCAGGGTGAGTACTTTGAAGGAGACCATATTGTAATACCTGAATAATTGTAAAATAAAGTTATTATTCAATTTTTATACTTATTTTCCGGACAAACCTCGTATAACTTATACATAAAATATATTGATACTCTCTTAATGACTCAAATCTACAATATCATTATGCATAATATTATGGATTTATCCGTTTCATTCAAAACAGATCAACGACTGAATAGTTTCAAATCTTTGAGTGAGGTGAAAGAAATATATACACTAAGCACAAATACAAACCTAAAAATAAGATAGTTTCAGTTTTATTACTCCTAAAGATTAAGGTTACTGCTTACATCATTATACAAGAAAAATAGGCTTTGAATGATTATTATTGCAATTTTTATGACGAACTATCAACCATCTCAGCGGTACAAACTCGTTGAGGTTCGCCCTTCAGTTGGCAGAATCAAAAACAATTCAATACCCCATCAAACTGCTTTCAAGACGTCTAATTATCGTCTTAGGCCTTCACCTACTGATTGGACCCTTGCTTCCAGAAGGGAAGAGGAAATCATCGCGAGGGGAAACTGCGCTTGTCGAGGCCAAGGCTGAGTTCTTCTCGTCTGCCTCCAATTTGCATGGTGCAACTAAGCGACGCCATCTTCCGTCGGCACACCCTGTTGCCATTCACTATCGGAAATAAATCTTTTTGTTCGATGACAGCGTGAAGCCGGTTTTCGAATTCAGCATCCGTCGTGCAACGGAAGCCTTCGTCAACATCGAATGTTTGAAAAAGTGTTCTACACTTGAAACACCCTCGTGAATTAATGGCTAACTTATTCCATATGTTAAAAAGTGGCATTGTTGTGTATATTTTGATTAATGTCCTTTTCAAAAACAAGTGGTTGGTTACGGTGTTCTTTAGGGATTGAAGTCTTATTTTAGCCTCTTCTTCTAAGGCGCTACAACCTGTTGCCGGCAAGGGCCGACCCTAATAGTCGTTGCCTTCTAGTACTAACTAATACAAGGCTCTTCCAGTTTCCTTATTTATCAGATTAAAGTTCTTTTGGTCTGAGTTAATTCACCTGGTGGTCTTCCTCGTCTTCTGTTTCCCATGGAATTCGTAAATAAAAACTTTTTTTTTACTTGATTGGTATTGTCAGTTCGATAGAAATACCCGAGCCCCATCGTATTTTATAGTTTTAACAATAGAATTTTGTTTTTACTTTGGATAGATTTCCAAATTAAACAAAGATCTCCAGCTATTATTCTCATGGACTACATTAAAAAATTTTCTTAAGATTTTACGTTCAAAAACTAACAATTTGTTTTTATGTAGTTTAGTCACTTACTCCCTAAAGCAGGATTGGTTGAATTTGTGTTTTATAGATGATAATTTTTGTTTTTAAACTCATAAATCGAGATTTTAGTTGATTTTTAATGCCATAATAGCATTTGTTTAACATGATGAGCCTGCTGTTTATCTCTACAGTCAAATCATTGCAAGTGGTAAAGATATTTCCAAAATATTTATTTTAGCTTAACACAACATAAAACCGAGATATGTTTATGTAACTTACCAACATATGTTAATGATTATATTCACCGCTTAGACTTTTCACTGCAAAATAAAAATAATTAATTTTACTATTTACGTATCTTTGATGGTGAAATTATATTGATTATGATCTCACCATCAAAGTAACGTAATTTCAATCATAGCCATAGTTAAACAACGTGTGATGGTTGTTGCGTTTCTGATTAGCAATCGAGGTGACAGCATACCCAGAATTGACTTTTAGAAGTTTTCCAGGTTTACTCTTTTGCAAATATCTCCTATGAATCCAATAATTATATATATATATATATATATATATATATATATATATATATATATATATATATATATATATATATATATATATATATATATATATATATATATATATATATATATATATATTGGCAACATTGAATTTTTGGCTAATATATTTTGGTTTGACATTCTTCTTGTGGCTTTGGGCTGTATTGGCTTCTTTAAGACTATGTCTTGGACCAATGCAGAAAAGCTGTACTTTGTACCAATGTGGTCAACATCCCCTAAAGGAAACTGGCCATGTTGGTACTTCGATCCATTTTCATTTCATTATTTATCAGTACTGCGATATCCTGTTCACTGTACTCTCATCAACAGCTAACCAAACTGGTAGCAGAGTGGGAAACCCTCTGGTGTTGAGGTTAACGATTAAGGTATTGTAGCTATGGGTAGGAATCCTTTTCAAATTTTAGATTTCTTTTTAAATCAGTCAAATAAGGAAATAGTATCGACAAAGAGACTATACAAGATCCGTCGTGTTTATATTTTAATTTGAACACGACATTTTAAATTAAATTATGAATACGACCAGTAAACTAATTCGAACGAACATTTGAACACGACGTATCTACGATTAAGATGAAATTCGAATTCACTACCTTCCAATAGTGAAAACGATACCCTTACCAATCAGACCCACCATGGCTTCTAAGTAAGTAGTTAACCCGTAAGTCTCTCTCGAGTTTTGTTGTTGTTGTTGCATATGACACTTGGACAAGCTAAGCACGCTATGCCGTTGGCTATGCGAATTTAAGTCAATAGGGAGAGTCTCTCGTTTTGGATCCTAGAGCACTACGAAGGTTGAACTCACGACCTTTCATACTATTCAGGTGGCTCGTCAATTAAATGAGTACCAGGGTCATGGTGACGAGGCCACACACTGAGCGGGCACCCATCTCTCCACGTGTACGCTACACCATCGGAAGGACTTTGGACGTCACAGATTAACGTGGACCCGTCCCCAGGGCCCACAGAGTTCCATGCAACCCAGTGTTTGAGAGTACACCGTAGGTCACTCTGGCCCAACCACTGGCCCGTCGTGCACATGGATGCTTCACTTTGCTGAGCTATACAGGAAACGGCGTGAAGCTACTGAACCACAGGATGCTCTCTCTCTCTGCAGTCTCTCTCGAGTACTATAACAATGTGTTCGTTATGGCTCTATTTCTACCTTTTAGTTAATAGCAGCATATTGATGAGTGAAGATTTTGCTGTTCAGTCTAAGTCAAACGAACCCCTACAAAAAAGTTGAAAATGATTGAATTTGCTTTTACTCACAAAACAAATCTCTCAAGGCACTCAATATTTTTATTTCCATTTTATCTTATGCAGGTAACAAAACAAACATCAGCTGAGTGAATTTATAGCCTCAGCCACCCTCTTACGGAAACCTGTTCCACGCGCATCTCGGATCACCCCCGCTATAAAAATATACATACATTTACCACATCAAAACGGCCACAAATCAAAGGTAGAAATCGACTCTGCCCTTAACAGCTCGAGCAATAAAATAAACAAACGCATAAAGAAAGCGAATTAAAGTCGAGAGATAAAGAAGAGCAGCCACTCGAAAGGTGTTGCACAGCGGGCGGTGTAAAAAAGTGAGCTTCGTTCGATGGACTGCAGAGGTCGCCATAAAATATAGAGGTTCTTCCAGCAGGATCTCCTTGTCTTATTCCTCGGGAAGAGAATAAAGAGTTCTTTTTTTTCTCGCTCTTTTTTGCGGTTATGTTTTTGATGACTCCATTCGGGCCTTCCCAGCAGACGATAATTGTAATTTATTGGATGATTTTTGACATAAAAAGGAATCGAAGTGAAGAGGAAGATATCAACTCTCAATTCCGCTTCACTTTTTCATTTGTTTCGTTGTCAGAAAAAGTGTAATGTGTGTTTGATAAAAAAAAATATGTTAAAAGTAAATATGTTGGTAGGACCAGTCAGAAATATGCGCGTTAATTACTTTTGTTTAATTTTGAAATTGCTTAATATATATGTATATATATATATATATATATATATATATATATATATATATATATATATATATATATGTGTGTGTGTGTGTGTGTCTATTAGGATATTGGCTCTGTTATGCTATTCTCCTTCGAAATTTTCATTTAAACGTTTGTAATTATTTAAAAATATAAATAATTTAGATATAAACTCCTTTTAAAATTATTTATGTCACGATATAATGAATTTAAGAAATGCGCGTGCATCATTCCATTCCGGAACTCTTCCCGCTACAAGAAACAAGCGTATATTTTTTCTCCTTTTAATATTTTAAACTATAATCTTTTCGCTGGTATTAAAGAAAAAGTGCTTATGGCATTAGATCTCTTCATTTTCTCGCATTTTCACAACTTTCATTATAAAAATAATATTTATTATTTTCGATTTTAGAAAAAATATTGTTTTTGATCTTTTCAGCGATCAAAAACAATATTTTGATCCCCTACTATGGAAGAAAGGGATTTCGCTTTCTCCCATAGTAGGGAGACTTCCCATAAATACAATGGAAGATCACTATAGTAAAGTGACTTATCCCAATAATATAATGATGCATAGGAAAAGGTGGTTTTGCCTTTCCTCAGACGTCACCAGTCCGAAGTGCATTCAAACGCGGATGAAAGAAGAGTCTTTACTTCAATATTTAAAACTTTGCAAGTGCGTTTTCAAGCATTCTACCTCTTATTAGATATATTTTTAGGTATGTGAAACTTCCATTCGTGACATAAAGATATCAATTTGAGATACTGTTAATTAATTAAAATATCAATTAATTAAATTAAAATATCAATTTTTAATGAGAATATTTTCAGTTAAATCAGTTAAAGTGTTTATTTGACACTTTTACTGAGTTAGGCAGTAAGCCTTCAGTCAGTGGTTTAAGCCTCTATTGATTTTTGTTTATTTGTGTATTTTGTACGTATTTAATAAAAGAAAAGAGAAATGTAAGTTCTCTCCGTTCATCAGATCAATTTAATTTTTTGACTTTTTTAATTCATAACAAGATTAGAACTTAATACATGCTATGCAATGTGTGCACTTTTGTTTGAAAAATTCCAAAACTGATGTTTTCATGCTTAAACTAAAACTTTTTTCTTGCGTTTTGTTAATAGTTTGTGTTTTTGTTAATTTCTCTCTCTCTCTCTCAATGAGCTGTCCCCCCCTCCAAAAAAACTTCCTAAACTAATTCATTTTTATAAAAGAAAAATCCTTGCCCAAAATAATGTGACCCCCGAAATCTGCTTCCCCTCAACATTTTTCCCTGATAAAATCTAAAAATAAACATACTTAAGTCAGTTGTCAACAATTAATTCCGCGAACTACAGATACATAATAAATGTTTTAAATGAAACTCAGCGAAACCTGTAGTGACTTCGTAAAATAATTCATTTTTTATATACTCTGTTTTTATATGCATCAGAATTTAAAAACATAAATAGGTATGTATGTAAAAAATATCGAAATTTAAAGAGAAAAAAATCATCACAGCAGTAGTAGATTTTTCGGAAGCAAAATGGTGTTTCGAACTGCACACAAGTTTCATACGCATTTGGCATTTTAGCAAGAGCCTTAGCCCATTTATCATAGCAGCACAAAGCTGAAACCTTTGCTATAAATGGAAGAAATTGCTGCTCTTATTTAAAGGAGGTTACCAGTTTGATACAAGACTAACCTTAAGATCATTGTATTGTGTATTCATAAGATATAATGTTCCTCTATTTTTTGAGAATTTGGATTAAGAGAGTGTAAGGCCTCTTTCACAGTAGACGACTTTTATCGTACGATAAGAAAATCGTCTGAAATTTTATGTGCGAAGTTATTAAAAACCACACAATAGACTGTTCTCTTTTACAATGAACGGTAAACGATAATGTGTAACCAGTCTATTGTGTGGTTTTTTAATAACTTCTCACATAAAATTTCAGACGATTTTTTTATCGTAAGATAAAAATCGTCCGAAATTTTATAGAAGTTATTAAAAAACCACACAATAGACTGGTTACACATTATCGTTTACCGTTCATTGTAAAAGAGAACAGTCTATTGTGTGGTTTTTTAATAACTTCTATAAAATTTCGGACGATTTTTTTATCGTAAGATAAAAGTCGTCTACTGTGAAAGAGGCCTTACATTCTTTTGTCAACTTCATCACATGACCATAGTTCATAATTACGAAATAATAAACATAGACACAAAGATCAACAAACATAGTTTTATAACTATTTACTATCATCATTTTCTTAACACATAATATTAATATTCGCCAAAAAAATTTTTTTTAATAAAATGGTTGTTCCTTTAATTCCAGTTGAGATCATAGCTACATCCCTTTATTGCAGTTCTCTCAATGGTTAAAAATATCCGTGAAGTCAAATGATGTTTCATCTACGTCACACATAATTAATTACAACATCGTTTTGAGACGGCTTCGTAAATCCGACATGTCAATGAATTAGCTACCCGTCGTCAAATCGCATTATTCGAGTGGTAGCAAACAAGGCGAAGTTCTCCATCGAATGTCTGAGAATACAGTCGAAGTTCATTTTTTTCATAAAACGATTCCTTATAATTATAAATACCAAATCATCGATTTGAGAAGCCGTTTCCCATTGATTCAAGCCATTAACACATTGAAGAAAGAAGAAAAAGCAAAATGAAAAAAAAAACAGACAAAACAACCAGTTTATAATTAGTTTAAATCGCCAAGGACGATTTAAATTTTTAAAAATTCTCTTAATTAATAGAATTCTAAATTAATAATTGCAATATGTGTAAATTTTTTTCAAATGGCGGGCACAAGAGGGTTGAACCCTATGCCACAACAAGGCCAGAGACTACTACTCATTTGTCGTTACCCAGAGGGCACCTGTGAACCAAGTCACGTAGGCTAGTAGCGTTACCCGCGCCATACCACCACAAACCCGTTTATAGGGCGGGCCACATTCATACACCAACACAGAAGGAAGGACAGAAAAACACAGAAAAGAAAGAAACATCAATGCCCGAACCGGGATTCGAACCCGGGACCCACAGCTCAGGAGTCAGGAACGCTAACCACTCAGCCAATCGGTCGGCAATATGTGTAGATAATATCTTTTGTAAATCCTAAGATTAATGCCTTGCTTAAGTCAACATTAAAATTTTTGATATTTTTATTTCTAATTGTTTAACTTAACTAATTGTCTAATTGCTTAACATTCTTAACAGTTGAAAATTTCAGCAAAAATTCATGAAAAAAAATTAACTATAACTCCTATTACCAAAGCCTTTCACCGCTTCCAGTAGCTTATCTATTATCTTGATAAACTTGTTCTGCTCTGCTAACGTCTGTTAACTAAAGTGTAATAAATAAGTTAAGCAGGCAATTATGATCAAAAGCAACAAGAAATCTAACAAATGCGAAAGAGCCCTTAAGAGAGTGTGTGCCTTTAAAAGTCGACTTAATTCCCCCAATTTAGATGTCGGCTCTGGGAAGGCTGAAATCGAATGTTTTAGCATGTTGTCACGCAAAAAGAACTGCCGTAATTATCTCTTAATTCGGGGCCTCGTGATCACGACTTTTGCTTAACGAGGAAAATGTTTTACATAATAAACAGTTCTCTCTCCTCCCCTTTCACTCACTCTCCTAACCCTTCTACTCAATATTATTTTTACTATTTATTATACTATTTTTACTATTTACTTTATACTATTTTTTTATTTAAAAAAATGAATTTTTTCGTAAATTTTTAATGAATTTTACTGTAAGGACTCTTTTGTCAAAAAATTCATTTTTTTGGCGAACGAAATTTGTAGGAAAAAGTGTTTTCGTGTCTTGAAGGTTGTGGGTTCGATACCAAGCTCAGCCGCGGTGTTTTGTGTTTCGAAGATTTTACAAAGCTAGAAATTCAGTTCTAGCTCTGATGTCGATCTCATCTCCCATTTAAAAATTACATATGATTGGCTATGAGGAATGAGTCTAATCAGCAGATGTAGGAAGCAGGAAAAAGAGAAACAATCTTGTTATTTGATTCATAAGTGCTTGTGGTCAATTTTTGGGGAGAAAAGCATTGTTTTTTCTTAAAAGGGTACCATATTTTATACCTAACTCAAACATAGAAGACTAACGTGTTGAAGAGGTCCACGCATATCAAATATTGGATTGGGCCCAATGTTCCCAAAATGAGGAAATGAAATGTCAAACGATGCCATCTCAGATGTTGACTCCGTCGTTTCACTGCAGTTAGAAGTTATTAACGGTTGGCAAATATATGCCACTAAAAGAGCTAATCCCAATAACTTTTCCCAATTTTTTCCCAAATCCACTACCTGATATTTGCGTATGAGCCGACCGATTGCGAAGAAGTAAGCTCCCCAACTTCCAGGAAGTAGGTCCCGCGTTCGAATCCTGGTTCGAGCATGGATGTTCTTTTTCTCTTTGTGTTTGTCTTTGTTTATCACTTCACACTCTCTGGGCGAGGCTGGCACAACCAGTGGGTGCCCCATTATATGAGATGCCATCGGTAGTGCGATAAATACTTTTGCAAAAATATTAAAATTTAAAAAATTTTATTATTGAAATTATTTTGAATGAGTAGTATAAAAATGCCGATTCCAGTACAGGTGGAGGAGCGTGGAGCAAGGTGGAGGGAGGAGGGAGTGGTTGAGAGGGGGTGAAAAAGGGGGATGAAATCGAGTTAAGTTGTCTACTTCTAAATGTTCAGTTATTCGACTCCTGCATGTAATAATTTTGAAATTATTATTATTTGAGTGGCAACATTAATATTACTTATGAGTGGCAACATTGATAGTTTAAATTCAAAATTATTACAAGTTAAGTTGTCATTAAACGTTGAGTTGTTTGACTTCTGCTTGTAATAATTTTTAATTTTAACTATTACTTCAAGTAACTTCTTCAGTTTTAAAAAAAATTTTTTTTAGTTTTTTTAAGATTTATTGAAAAAGTTCGAAGTCACATTTCCAAACTGCATCAAATGCCTGTAAGTATTCTCATACCTATTCTAAAACCTGCATGACCGATTTTTATTTAAATAGTAGTGTTAGGATTTGTGTCGCTGCAAATTATTGCATTAGAAATGTTCTACTGTGCTTCACACAGCAGAAGAAAAAATAAATTATTTAAAAAGATTTCGCCAACTCTCTAACAAAAGAAAACCAAGTATAAAATAAAATCATTTCCAACTACCGTTGCCATGGTTAAAAATTAACAATAAAAAAGTCATTAAAGGAGGTCATTTAAAAAATTCAAAGAAATTTTGTATATTTCAGAACAAATTTTTAATTTATGAAACAATATATTAATAATATGCAAAATGAAATAAATGAAACAAATTTCATTAAATATAAGGCAAAAATTTTCTAAACACTTCCATATCAACACTAAAATAAAAGAATATTTCTTTCAGATTATGCTAACTAGATTCCTTAGGCTAGAAAATATAATATTATTTTTTATTTAAATTATTTAAAATTGCTTTGAAATAAATTTTTCCAAGAAGTTTTTATAAATATTTTTACTTTTCAATTTTCTGGGAAAATGGAAATTAAAAGCTACTTTCACTCTATTTACTTTACTGTGAATTCTTCTAACTTTAAGAATCAAAAGGAATTCAGTTTATTTTTATAAGCTATGAACATAACGTAGTAAACATACATTGTAAATTAAACTAAATTCCTTTTAGAGAGAGTTGATATAATTTAGAGATAATAACTCTTTACTGGATAGTAAGATAATTATCATTCATTAGCAAATTGTTCTTTGTGTGTGTGTGTTGAAACTTCAGTTCATCTTTTTAAAACCTAAACATTGCGCATGCGTTAATTCTAATCAAGTAATCTAAAATTTCTAATCTAAAGAGAAAAAGTTATTGATGCTTGAATTTTTTTTATTTTTATTTTTTTACTTTTACATTTTATAAAGGGTAGAATATTAAAAGGTCTACCCTTTTTAGTTAATTTATTCTAAAATTTAATGTAAAAATTTTATAAAGCATTTTTTATAAAGTATTATTATTTTTTAATATTTTATTTAAACATCTTCTGAAGTGTTATTTTTTGAATAAGAATTTAAATGATATTTTTTAAATTATGTCTTTAATTTGCGTAGTTAAAAGCCTAATGCATATTTAAATGTTTTTCCAACACTGTTCTATCTTACAAACATAAATTATTGGAATATTTTTATCTTCTAGAACTATAAAATATTTCTTGAAAATTGATATCTTTTAATTAATAAATATTTTAAAGAAAAAAAGCATTTCTTTCTTTAAAATATTTATCAATTAATTCTAACAATTTATTAAAAACTAAATTACCAATTTTTTTTTTTGTTTTTACATATGAAAAATCGCTTTATTTTATTTAATACCTATTGATTAAATTTTATCATTTTTTTTAAATTGAGCTATTGGAGTTTTTAAATTGAAATCATTGTTTTTTTCTGCACGAAATTATTTTATAAGCAAAAATTTATATGATTTCTGAAAAATCTCCATGATTTGTTATCAGAATTATCATCATTCAAATAATGATAAATTTAAACCATCAATATGAATCGTGGCACTCAGATCTTATAAAACACCTTGAAGTTGATTAATGATTTTTAGATTTCAAACATACCACCTTCAATACTTGGGTCACATTATTTACTAATGCTTTTTATTTATTCCATTATGATAAAACATATAGATTTATCTCCATATAAACAACATCCAATTATCATGTCTGAGTTAAAATATATTGAGAAAAAGAAAAATATTAAACTTTCTACTTGCTCATTTCTCAAATTTTATAAAAAACAACATGTTTTTTTTAATTTATCGTTTGCTTTACAATTTTATTGAATAGTCAGTTTTATTGTCAGTTTTACACGTGCTTACATTTTACAAAACAGTTTCATTTTCTTATTTTATTTATTGAAATTTATTTTGCAGCAAAAATGATGATTTTTATTGCTAATGATTCTTTATATTTAATCAGTATTGAAGAAAGGAATCTACAAAAGACAGCTGCGTTTTATCCATCCACATTATTTAAAAAATAACTGTTTTACCATAAACTCGTTGCAGTTTAAATAATAATATATAATTTCCAGGTTCTCTAAAACCGCTGAGAGTTAATCACTGCTTTGAAAAGAAAAAAAAAGTGTGCCAAGCCCCTTAAAATGCGCCAAGCCCTTCATTTGTCCTTCACCTCTGAGCTGGCATTGAGATGTGTGTTTACATACGTTTCATATTAAGGAAAATTCATTGATTTGAGATACTTACCGGAAGTTTATGAAGTAGAGAGAATGAATGATGACGCACATATTACAGTTACAGTTAGTCTCATCATTTATAAATATTATCAGGCTCACTAAGTAATCAAGTGCCATTAGTAAGCAATTTTAGATAAGGTAAATCACTATTCTAAATTGATTAATGATTATAAATTAAATAATTACTAGTATTATATGATTTTTATGTACATATGCATTTTTATGATCGCTCTTAGTACACGAGAACAAACTCAACACGGGTTTAAGATTTAGAGTGGATTTCGGACCAAGAAAGACCTTCCCGCAATTGAATCGAATCCATGGCCTCGTGAATGGAAGACTAGACCCCTGGCTACTTTCTCAGAAAACTATTGTTTCAGATTTCAAGATCATTATTTTCATTTATAACAAATGGAAAATATTATGATAATAAGATGTATATTCAATTGCTACAAAATTAATTGGAGATAGAAAAAATCGCAAGTTTCTTTATTTTTATTAAATGAATAAGTCGTACCTGAATACGTACTTAGATTACGTTCGATCAACTTTTTCTTAATTAGTTTTAATTTTTTACATGTTGTCAAATTATGATGTAAAACATAAAATTAGACAAAATATTAATGGCATGTAGAAATACTTTTTGTGAAATTTGTTATTTTCTACCAAATTTTTCGAGAATTTTTGCAAAGCTGCTAAATTTCTACAGAAAACTATCATCCCAAAATCTTAATTTAATTTGGGCATAAGGCTTATGTGACAATATTCTTTAAAATGAAGCAAAATCTAAGAGCAATATTGAACCACAAAGAAAATATGGATGTTTTACGCAATTTTCCTGAACATCCCTCTTAAAAATAGCTATAAATGAAAAAGTTTTTCACATAAATTCAAAATATAGAAAATAGCACTTAAAACACGCAGGCAAAGTTTCACACAAGTGTCTTAGTTACCATGCCAATTTGAGATACCATGCTAACGGAGGGGATTTAAAGATTTTGTAAAAAACTATTTTGAGCAAATCGCCTTTTAAGCGATAATTTCGTTTATGATGGCTACAATGTTGTCACCTTTTTCAGAATGTATAAGCCAAATAACAGTTCTGATACTTAAGGCTATCAATAAGCACATTATAGAATAACATAAATTAAAAAATAAAAAATATATAAAGTACCGCTTTTTTTCCTTTTCACTTCCGGTTTCAAAAATGAAACTTCCTGTTCGGTTTTTGTAAAGACGATGTATTTCAAAATTCCTGTAATTTAATTTCTATTGGATATACTTTAAAACTGAAAACAAGATTTACAGAAATAAAAAATGACCTAATTGAAAATCAACTTTTCAACATGTGTGGTAAACTTAAAATAAAGAGAATATTTAAAAAAATGCTAATTAGTTAATTATTGTGAAATTTAATAAAACTTGATATTTACAATTTGTATATCTTCCATTCACAATTTTAAAAAATGTAGATAAACAACTCAATACAAAGTAAAAAACTTGATTTTTTAAATGCCATGGTGTTACTACAAAAATATTACAATGAGAAGGTATTGTTGTTCTGTAATTATTGACGCATTTATTTTGGACATAATTACTAACAAAATAAACAATAGAATATGGCAACGATATATCGAACTCTCTCAAGTTGTTGTCATCTCGTTTTTTATTAAAAAAAGAAGTTTCATAATCAATGAATGAAAAATAAGACGATTACGATTATGTGTTGTCACAGTATCATGTGTTATTTACCTCGTTGTTGATTCGATGTGGATAAAAAGTAAGACACAGATTGGATTTAAACTTCTGGCAGCTTTTATTCGTTACAATTGTATGGAAAATAATGTTAACATTTAGCCTCGTTCTTTTTGATGATTTGAACGAATGTATATGCTTGGTAAATACATGCAACTAATACTATATTCCGATAGCGATAGAGTTGTAAAACCTCGTACAGAAACAACAGTGTTTTACTTTCCTGGCATACTTTGTGTATATAGTTAAGTTATTCCTAGACGAAAAAATTAATAAATAGAATTATTAATATTGGCATAAGCAAGGCATTAGTCTTAAGCTTTAAAGAGATTGTATATCAATAATTGGAATTATTAATTTAGAATTCTATTAATTAATGAATTTTTATAAAAATTTAAATAATTCCTACCGACTTAAACTAATCTTAAAGTGGATGCAATATAGCAAATGGTAAAAATATATTTGAGGGTGCCCCTTGGCGAGATTGGCGATTTTTTTTTTTTTTGGTGCCAATCCTGTTCGCGCGGAACGCTGTGCAAACAGAAATGGCGGCCAAAACACAATGAAATTTCAAAAATAATGTTGTAAGCACATAAAAAAAAGAAAAAAATGTACTCACTTTTTTTTTGCTGGAATAGTCTCACTTTGAGATACACAGAATTCTCTAATAGCACTTACATATATTGCTTAAATTTATCCTGAGAAGAAAACCAATCAGAACCGTGAATAGATTTCAGAATAACGTTTAGGGTTACCATAAATAGAACACAACGCTCAGTTTGGCGATAAACTTGGCGATAATTCAAGGGGCACCCTCAAGTATTGTCTAACCTAGCAAATATATATATAAAGAAAACTAAAAATATTTAAATCGCCCTTACCGATATAAGCAAATATAAAGTGGATGTTTAGTCATGTCTTTTTTTCATTTTGCTTTTTCTTCTCTTCTATTGTCAACATGTTAATGGTTTGAATCAATGGAAAACGGCTTCTCAAACCGAAATGCTTTGGTTTTTATATACGAAACCGTTTTATTAACAAAATGAACTGATCCTACTTTCCTGATGCCCTCGGACATCATGGAAAAGTCATACATGTTTGAAAGGACATTTGAAATAGTTTTTCCGACTAGAGACGAATAGGGCAACAACATGTTCGAAACTAAAACAAGAGATCTAACCTGGTACACAGATGGATCACTGGAAAACAGCCTCTCAGGACTGGGAGTATGTGGCGTGTCACCAAGAACCAGCCTATCTGTAAGCCTTGGGCGATTCGCTACGGTCTTCCAGGCAGAAGTTTTGGCCATTATCCACTGTCTGCGACTAAATATGAGGAAGGGCTACCACTGTAAGCGGATTCACATTTTTAGTGACAGTCAAGCCGCTTTAAAAGCGCTCAATTTTTTCGAAATCAAATCTAAAATGATTTTGGAATGCAGAAACCTTCTTACAGAACTAGCAACTAGAAACAAGGTGATCTTTGTATGGGTGCAAAGCGATACCTTTGTATGCACAAAGGTATCGAAGGTAATGAAAGGGCTGATGAGCTTGTGAAACAAGGATCGTCTTTTGTTTCCATCCGAGCAGAACCTTTTTGTGGGATCAATTTAAAGACCGCAAAAGCCAATGTTCTTAGATGGGAAAAACGGAAGATGTATGAAGTTTGGCTCGACAGTCCTGGTCAAACCCACGCTAAAAGTATAATCTGTGGATCATCAGCGAGGATTGCCTCTGAAATTCTAAGATGCTCTAGGCAGAAGATACGTTTAATCGTAGGCTTCATAACTGGGCACTACTATTTCAGAAAACACCTCCATACAATGGGACTTTTTCAACAAGACCCTATCTGCAGGAAATGTCATACGCAAGAGGAAACGGCCTAGCATACCATTTACGAATGCGAGACTCTTGCCCTCCCTTAATTAACTTCTTTAGACATCATCCATACTAGAGAGTTACACCTAGACTCCATTAAAGTGTTATCGGACTTTATTAATAGAGTGAGTGACCTGAGCAACTAAAACTATGAAACATTGGGTTATGAGTTAATAGTACAAAATGCTGATAAAAGCAGAAGTGTCCAATGACATACAAACCCAACTCTAAGAAGACGAACAAGATGAACTTAGACAATATTTTCAAACATTCTATGGTGAATTTTGCCTTGTTTGCTGCCGCTCGAAGAATAGGATTTACGAAGCCATCTCAATACAATGTAATGAATTATGTGTGACGTAAATGAAATGCTATCTGACGTCATGTATATTTTAAACCAATGGAAATTGTAATAAAATGATGTAGCCATAATCTCTTTTAGAGCAAAAGAAACAACGTCTTTATGGTTAAAAATTGCTACCTTTTCGACCACAAAGTAACACTGAAATCGCTCAGCTACAAGAAATATAATCAAATACATATAGGATTTGTTCTTTTTAAATGGAGATACCTTTACTTATGGTAGCGCAATTTTTCCGTAGCGACACGTGAATTCGGCCTACTGTCTATGAAAAATCTTCTCGGAAAACACTTACGGGATGAATTTTAAAATTATTGTCTATTTTGAGAAGTCAAATTATGCAATTAGTGTTCAATAACTGATAATGAAACATTATACATAGCCGATAGCCTCACGGTTGAAAATTATTATAACTAATTTCTACATATCTTTCTTACAGTTTTCACAAAAAGTTCTTTAAGCTTCATATCATTTAAACGGCAAAGTTTTGCAAGGGAGAAAATCCCGAAAACACTCATGCATCTATCCTAACAGATGTGTATTCAGAAATCACACAAATACAATATCCATTCAGGTTGTTGATCAAGAGTATCAACAACTAAAGTCAAATCTGGAACACAATACATAAAAGAATGTCTTGTGTAAAACCGGGTATCCCTTTGTTTGGCGTAAAATTTGGTGATACATCTTGGCGATAAATTCTAATTTATGATAACCCTGGTAATCCTATATTTGTACAGCTTTCGTATAGTGGCCATCTTGGCATCAAAAAAATTGCCAAAAAATCAAGGGGTATCCGATTGTAAACTTTTACCTGATGTCTTTATAAGTGAGCCACGTTGAGCCTAATATAAAAAAAAAATTATGAGAAAGGTTACAAAATTAGAGTATGTAAAAAGTTCATGTATACTTTTACGTTTTTGTTACAAAGTTACTTTTTTTGTCTGTTTCTGTTGATTAGAAATAAGTAAACCGCATCATAATTTCAAGAAGTGAAGTGAACACAGATGCTGACACTCGTCCCCGCACACCTCTGGAAAATTTTAAACTCCACTAATTTATGAAATGCGTAGGCGTTTTCACCAAGATGTCTGGGGCTGTCTGTAGAAGATTGAAAACGATTCTGTGAATTCCTTAACGAACAGATTTTCTGAAAACCAAAAGCTCTGAATTGCATTATAAAATAATGGCGGCCACCATCTCAAGCATTACTCCACCCAGTAATGCTTGACTTTGGTGTTCACACGGGAAGTGGCATTCAACATCCTATTTGAAGTTGTTGCAGTTGTCTTCGAAATACCAATTTTTGAAACAGAATATTATTTCGTAGTTACTCACATGGCATAGAAAAAGTGTTGACACCTGAGTTGGAACTTTTTCCTGCTCCCTCACAACTAGAGAGATATTAAGTCCCAGGACCAATTAACATAACGTGATCGGGTGGGCGTTGAATTTCTCACAAAGGGTTTTCCCACAATGCCATTGATCTAAAGGTCATCAAGTTTTGATGCTCTTCAAACCATGGAATCGGGGATATTTCTTCATACAAAACATATCATTTCTAGTTGTTTATGAATTAGTGATTTAAATTACTTAAAAATTGGTTCTGATTCGAAAAGTTAATAATTTTTATGGTATATATAATTTTTACTAAATAAATTTCTGTGATAAATAATTTTTTTATCTGAATAATATTAGCAATTATGGTCTTCTTGCAAATATAATCTGTTGTTGTTGTTGTTTTCCTATGACACTTGGACAAGCCAAGCTCGCTTTTGCCTTTGAATTATGTCAATAGAGAGCGTCTTTCATTTTGGATCAGAGCACCATGAAGGTGAAAGTACGACTTTGCTCCATTAAGGTGCCTCGTCATTTTGAACCACGCTCAGGTGACGAGGCCACACCTGAGCTGGCACCCTCTTCCCCACATCCACGCCACACCAGCGGAAGGACTTTGGTCGTCATAGATGAACGTGGACACGTCCCCAACCCACGGAGCTCCAGCGACCCAGTAAAGGAGAGTACACCGTGGTCACCCTGCCAACCACTGCCCGCGGCAAATGATGCTTCACTTTGCTGAGCTTACGGAAAGCGGCGTGAAGCTACTGAGCCACTGGAGCTCAAATATAATTTATTTTATTGAAATAAATACTTTTGTAAATATTTATTTTATGAAATGATAAAATTAGTTTTATTTCAAAAAATTTTTGTAGTTGAAATCAAACAAAAATGATTTTAATGGCAGTAATAGTTTAAATATTTTAAGACTATTTTAGTGTAAACAATAAACAGAATCACTAATTTGATTTTAATACACATCGCTTAAGAGAATGGGAGATAACGGATTATTATACCTAAGCCAGCCAAATAGAGGCATGTTGATACAGCCTTTGCAAGGTGTTTTCGTAGGCTTAATGTCTTGTCATTGTCGTGGTGCAGAACTTTGGAAAGAAATGCGCCGATCTCTCCCCCCCCCATTTAAATATGATTTAAATACACGAAGTGACTTACGGTATTTAACGGTTGCAGTTAGCAGAAACAGGAAGCCGGAACTGAAATATTATAATACAACAAATATATTAAATTCATAAAAAATGTGTTCACGTGATAGCCTGGTTGGGAAGAACATCGTTTTTATGATCGGGAAGTCGTGGGTTTTAAACCTCGCACAGCTGAAAATCCCTCATTTGAAATAGTGACTGAGGCAAGTAAAAAAGGCCATGATTGCATTGTCTCTCAGCTGGTGTGGTGTGTCACTGCATGGAGGAAGAGTGATAGCTCAGGTGTCGACCTCGTCATTTGACCGTGCTTCGAAATTATTAAATGAATTGATTGGCTATGCTTTTCAGTCGGCAGAAATCGATAGGTGGAAGCGTATTGCAAACAAACACCCAAAAAAGCTATTTGGATTTTCGTAACACACCATACTAAAAACTAACATTCAAATGACATATTCTTAAAAAATTATTTTTATTTCATGTAATAAGAATTATATCACAAATGCATCCCTTTATTTATTAATATTATTTTCTGGTGAACAATGATGATGTTTGGTGAAAAAGGTGACATTTGGGAAACCTTGAACGGTTGATTGTTTGAAATTCACCGTGTATGAATTTTTCTCACGTACCAAGCGTAGAAATTTCAAGCAAGTGGAACTGTTTACTACCATTTCCGAAAGAAGCGCGTTCGATATTATACGAGATGGCGGAACAATATAGTCCATTGCTTCAAGTGGAGCAGTATGCTACCGTCGTCATAAAAAAAGAGGCTTTTCCTTCAGTGAAAGCCCAAAGAAAGAGAAAATAAGCCACCGGTTTATTTATTTTCAGTAGACTGACGCTGTTAATCTCGAGTATCGGCAGCCATGTTAGGTCACGTGGGGTTCTAATTATTTTCTTGCTTATTGATTCAATATTTTGAATCAATAGATAGTTAGAATTTCTTACTTTTTTGATTATGTTTATTTTGTAAGGCAAAATCAGAAATGTTTATTCTAGTTTTAGATTTCGTAATGTTTCACTGTGAATGTAGAAGGTTTTTATAGTAAATTATTGCAGAAGTTAAGAGCCGCGTTTACCATACGGAAGGTTGCCGGTTCAATCTTAACCTAAGTAAAAATCTTAATGTTGACGGTATCTAGAATGGAATAATGTCATGGTTTTTAAGTTTTAACCGATAAGTTTGATTGTCTCAGGGTTCATAAGATTTAATAATAATATTTCAAAAGTTAGATTTGTGAAACCTTAAGTCCCTCCTTCTATGGTAGATGATAGGAAGTTACCCACTCCAATCATCTACCATAGGGGGAGTAAGAGTCGGCCATATCATCTACCATAGAAGGAGCAGGTGTCGACCTCGTCTGGCACATTGAGCTCTTTCAGCATGATTCAAACTAATGAAGCATTGCTTTTGGGTGAATTTTAATAAACATCCCAGACTAATACGAACAACTGTTGTGATAGTTTAATATAATTACAAAACAAATATGCGCTGAATGTACACAACAGATTAAATGATTCAATTAGACTGTAAAACACAGATCTAAGTGCAAAGTCCAATTAAATACACAAATTAAATAATTCAGTATTTAATTCATATGTTATCCCTAAAAAGATAAGTGTTCTTGAACAAAATAATTACAAATATTTTATTCAACTTTCTGAACGGTTAATGTTTGTATAAGTTGTCGAGTACATTCTACTTTCTGGAACATTATCCAAAAATTTCTACTAGTTCAAAAAATTAAACGAATCACAGGAAATCGAAATGTTTGATTGGTCAATATTATCGATATATTAAAAAAATGTCACTTGCTGGGTGTTTGACACCGCGTCGTAAACTACTTAGAGTCGTAGCCTTTTACTATCCACCTCGTCAATTGCCTTGGGATAGGAATTTTCATTGTGGGACGTGTTCAGCCGTTGCAAAGGAGAAAACCAGGAAAACTCCTAACACATACCCGATAAACATGCACACAGAAGGGTAACATCCATCTCGCATTGTTCAACGGTAGCTGGGATCGAACCGATGACCTTATATTTCGAAGAGCGCTGACCTACCATTAGACCATTGTGGGCCCTATTTGCTTGGTATGCAAGAATTACAGGGAAGCAATAAGAGCTGCTATGTGTTTAAATTAAAAAGTAAACAATCTGCGCAGGTTATTCAAAATTGGCCACATTTGTGACATCTTTTCAGCGCTTTTATGAACTTTTTACTAGCGTTTTTATTATACCGTTTTCACAGTATCTGAAATTTCTAACTATCATGGAAATGCCGAAAAAATTGAAAAATATAAACTAAATATTAAAAAATTTAAATATTTAGCCCAAATTATAATGAAAACATTTAGTTAAATAACATTTTCTACCTTAATAATCAACGATATTCTTAATTTTTGTTTTAAAATTTGAATTTACTTTTTTATTCATTTTCATGCATTGCATTCTATTTGACCCTCTTATAATTTTCTTTTGATTAAAAATTCTAATATTTTAAACTTTTGCTTGTATTTTATTATTAACCAAAATTACTTTTATTTAATTAAATGTTTACAAGCCGCCCGCCTTGTCTAGTGGTCAGCGTGCGTGACTACGGATAAGGAGGTCCTAGGTTCGAATCCCGGTTCGGGCATGGATGTACTTTCACTCTCTATCTATCCTGTATTTGTCCTTTCCTTGTATAAATGAGGTGTGAATGGTTCCCTACCCTATAAACGGGTCCCTATGGCATGTGTGTACTGAAGAAGTCGGACTCCACACCAAAATGCGGTTCAGATGAAAAAGTGAAGCAGCGCACCCCATATTGCCAGCCTAGCTGACACACGACAACAACAAATGTTTACAACCAGGTTTTAAAAGAATAATTATTATTAACGATAGTGAAAAGTTGTGTTCATCTTTGCTTAAGTTTGTATCCATTTCATATTCTGATTAATCTAGATGTTCCTTTTGTTTATAAAGTCTTATATATTATAGTTTTTCTTATATTTTTATGAGTAATTGCCAGTGATAAACTTATTTAAGAGATTGCTGCTTTTTTAAAAAGAAAAATATTTAAAATGTAAAATAACAAAATCTTGAAATTTATGGTTGCTAACTCAATTATGCCAAAAGGATTCTATGACAAGTATACTTAAAATTGTTCTAAAAACTATATAGATGGCTGTTGGCTTCTAATTTATCTTCTGAATGAAAAAAATAGTTTCAAAAGAGTAAACAATTTTGAAATAATATAAAGAATTAATAAATTGTGCGTGTAATAAAAAATAGTTGCCTTAAAATATAACCCATTTTCCTTACATAAATGAAAATATGAATTTACGCAAATTGCATAACACTCTACGCAATTGCAGAAAAGCTAATATATATTAGTCTGACTTAAGTGTGTACGTCTAAGGTTTTGATTGGCTTACATAATATTTAAGGAAATATTGTTATATTTGGTTATTTCATACACCTAACTCCCCATATATATATATATATATATATATATATATATATATATATATATATATATATATATATATATATATATATATATATATATATATATATATATATATATATATATATACAGCCAACCGATGGCTGAGTGATTAGCGCTCCTGACTCCTGAGCTGTGGGTCCTGGGTTCGAATCCCGGTTCGAGCATGAATGTTTCTTTCTTTCTCTGTTCTCTCTGTGTTTCTCTGTCCTTTCTTGTGGGATGTTGTATGAATGTGGCCCACCCTATGAATGGGTTTGTGGTGGTATGGCGCGGGTAACGCTACTCGCTTCCGTGACTTGTTTCACAGGTGCCCGCTGGGTAACGATAAATGAGTAGCAGGTTCTGGCCTTTTTGTGGCATAGGGTTCAACCCTCATGTGCCTGCCATTGGAATATATATATATATATATATATATATATATATATATATATATATATATATATATATATATATATAAACAGATAGATAGATATCGATAAATAGATATATGCAATTTCTCTGGCTGAATATACATAATAATCTATTAACGTTGGTTTTCTGTTATTTGTTTTATCTGGTTTTAAAAGTAATTGATTTAAAATGCATTTTTTTTCACGCCTCCCTTGTTTAGTGGAGTTTTTTTTTATTATTAAAATTTTAACGCCTCTTCATATTAATGGAACTATCACATATGTTTATTTATTTTAATTTGAAAATTAACATTTCATTAGATCTGAATTACGAAATAATGTTTTTCACTATACTCATGCTCTCGTTTGCTTATTTCTTCCTACAGAAACTGAAAAACAAGGATAATATACAAATTACATTGTAACAGCTATCCAGTAAAACAACTCGCAGAAGTTTTTTTTTACAAGTTAGATATTGTCTCATTTTTTTTAAAATTATTTTTCACATAAGAAGCCATATTTTTGTAATGCAGTGATAGAACCATGATTTTCAGATTGGGAAGCTCAAAGTTTGATACTAGCTACCGTTGAATAATGAGTGATGGATGTTGTGTTTCAGAGCTTTGTATGCAAATCTATCGGAGTATATAGGTACTAGAAAATTTCCTAGATTTCCTCTCTTAAAATTTGTGGAAATAGTCCGTTAGCAATGAAAAGTATTCCATGGTCATTCTTTCTCAGCACAATTTTAAGGGCTTAATTCCCTTTGTAGAATTAGAATTGTTAATTAATATGAATGAATTGAATAATCATTTTAAATCAGAGTATGTGTGCGGTATTCTTTAAAACAGTGTAAATGCAATAGGGGATCTAAACACCCCTATAGGTCATTTTAAATAACTGTAGATCTGTATTAAACTAAATACCTCTATAGTGGATTTAATACTATTTCATACTATTTTCTTAATTTGGATACAGACTGCTATTGTTGTTATGCAGATAGGTCTATAAATTATCTATCTATTGTAAAAAGGATATAGAATCGACATGCCCTATACTGGACACTGGACATGAGATTGATTCTTGTTTATAAATACAGAGTGATCTTTTTTAAAGTGACAGTGTTTGGAGCGTCCTGTAGCGTGATCTAATATAGCCGAAATGACAACAAACTTGGTATTAAGACTAATCAAAACATGGGGAAAATAATACCATAAAAAATAGTTCCAAAAATCACCGCTAGGGTATTTTGTAGCGCTTTACAATGAATAAAATATGAAAAAATACTAACACATACAATCGCACAGTTAAATTACTTATGTTTATTTACTACATTAACTTCCCCGGGGAGGAATTAGACCACATGCAATGTGAGCACCGTTATTAGAAATAACACCGTGCCTTCTGTGCACAACGTTCTTCACACCCGTACGTAACATCACGAAGAATATCCCACACTGTCTTAGTTATGTTGTCCTTAAGAATTGACAAATTTGCTACTCACACAATATAAACGTGAGATTTCAAATAATCCCAGAGTCAAAAATCACATGGCCTGAGGTCAGGGGAATGAGGCGGCCATGCAAATGGAAAACTCTGTGACTTATGACTCAATCATCAGTGAAGTTTTATTCCTCGTGATATAATATGTACGGCTGTGGAGAACGTTGTGCACAGAATGCACGGTGTTATTTCTGAGAACGGTGCCTACACTGAATGTGGTCTGATTCCTCACCGGGGAAGTTAATGTAGTAAATAAACATTAATAATTTAACTGTGAGATTGTATGTGTCAGTATGTCTCTTTTCTCACTTTTTATAAATTGTAAAGAGGCACAAAATAACCTAGCTGCGATTTTTGGTACTAATTTTTTTTTCACGGAATCCTTTTTCTCGTGTCTTGATTACTGTAAATGCTAAGTTTGGTGGCAATTCGGCTATTAGATTACGCTACAGGGAGCTCTAAACATTGTCACTTTAAAAGGTCACCCTGTACATTTGATTCATAATTTAATAATCTTATGTATAAAGGCACACACTATTAATATAAGCTATAAAATATGAAATTTGATTGATATAGATTTATGTAACATAGATATTTAATATATTAACTATTCACCTAATTTAAAATTGATGTTGGATTGATATGAGATATTTAATAGGTAATAAATTGCCATATATTTCTTTCACTGATATTGGATACATAAATTTTTAATCTACTAAAATTACTATAAAAGATATACAGGATTAACATAATTTATTGAAAAGATTGATATAGATTTGATGTAAAGATTGGAAAAATTATTCATTTATAAAAGAAGAATAAGATTGATACGAGATATTAGATACAGATTGCCATTAGATGAATATAGATAATGGACACATAAATTATTAATCTAGTATAAAAAGATACAGGATTAAAAAATGTGAGATATTTAGAATAGGATAATTGATTGATGTAAGTATAATATAAATATTACATGTATATATAAATTATTAGCTTAATTTAATAAGGATATTATGTTGATTTAAGATATTCGATATGCTTATAAACTGTTTTGTATACTTGATTGTACATTAATTTATTAAATTATTAAAAACAATTATAGTATACATTAATTTATCAAAAAGTTACATCAACTAAAACAATAATATATAGTGGGCTGACATGTTTGATAGGCTATTTAAATTGATATATATTTGATTGATAATGGAAGCCTATATTAATATATTAAAAATATTACATCATCTATAGTGTAATCATTAGTGGACTGATATGTTTGTTAGGCTTATAAATTGATATATATTTTATCAATATTGGATGTCTATATTAATTTATTAAGAATGTTACATCAACTAGAACTAAGATGTAGGATATATTCTAGTGGACTGACACGTTTAATAGGCTTATAAACTAATATATATTTGATTGATATTGGTTGCATATATTAATTTATTAAAAATGTTACATCAAATAAACATAAGATTTAGAATATATGTTAGTGGACTGAGATTTAGGATATATATTAGTGGACTGACATGTTTGTTAGACTTATATATTGATATATATTTTATTGATATTGGAGATGCCTATATTAATTTGTTAAAAGTGTTACATGAATTAGAACTGTGATTAGGATATATTAGTATAATAACATATGTTTGATATTGATATTGGATACTTCTTCTTAACTGGCGTTACAGCCCTATGCAGGCCTTAGCCTCCAATACAGCCTCTTTCCACTTTTTCCGCTTCAGAGCCAAATTTTTCCAATTCCTTATCTTCATGGTCTCCAGGTCCTTTTCCACATTATCAATCCATGTTTCTCTGGGTCTCCCCTTCTTCTTGCTATTGAATAATTTACCCTTTGTTATCCTTTTTATGATATTCTTTTCATCTCTGCGGTGTACGTGACCAAGCCACCGTATTCTTTGTGCTTTACTGAATCTCACTCTATATCTTTGTTTCTCACTAGGTGCATTCATTCTTTATTATTTCTTCTGATCCATACACTATTTTCAAGCCTTGATCCATAGATTTTCCTAAAATTTTACCTTCAAAAATTCTAATATATTCCGAGTCCCTTACATTCAATGTCCATGTTTCTCCGGCATATGTAACGATTGGTCGAATGAGGGTTTTGTAGATTTGCAGTTTTGTTTTTCGTGATAAGATATTGGATACACAAATTATTAATCTATTACAAATGAGCTGCATAATATAGGATACATATGCTTATAGTATACATTAAAATAGATCAGAATATACGTTTGACACTAATATCAGATATATTTGATCATAAATCTACTAATAATATAAGATTTATGTAAATCACAGTATATATGAGGAAATTTTAATATACAATTGATATAGGATATAGAATTGAAATCCTTCAATTTCAATTCCATATCTTATTGAAAAAAATCAGTGGGTGGCCAGAAATGGTGGCACAAGAAAGTTCCAGAGCGTCTTTTTCGGGGAAGATCCATCCAAAACGTTCGAGGAGGATCATAAATGTGGGCGACCGGAAAGACGTAGAGTCCAATCGATAGCAGTGACAGGGCTAGAGCGGGTATAGCCTAAATTTAATAAAGCACCAGCCGAGCCCCGTCCCGCTTCCTTCCGTCCGCTGGTGCTGATCAAAAATTAAAGACACGCGCCGGGGATCTGGCGCGTATCACTTGGCGGCGTCTTCTTCTGCTGGCGCTCAAATATTTACCGTTTATAATTCAAAACAAGGAATAGATGCCCGATTGTAAACTCCTTTTATCCGCCAAAAAGGTCCCTGCATTCGAGTAATGGGGCAGGGAATTCCCCCGGCTAACGTTGTCCTGAAAATGGATGGGACAAGGAACTGTTATGAGAGAATCACCGTCGTCTGAAGTATTGGACAGTATTTACCTCCCTCCCTTTCCGCCTCCAAGCGAGAATATGAAAGTTGTTCCTTCAGCTTGACGCATATGCTGAAGGTGAATGCGTCAAACTAAATTTACCTGAGAACTATGGTAAATTGACGCATGCCGTGAGAACATTGGTAATGCAGCGTCATGCAAACGTAATGAAAATCACTTGAAATATTAGAATCTTTTATGTATGAGTACAAGTAATGTAACTTAATTAACCCTTTGAATGCACATTTATTCGAATAATTTTTTTGCATTTGGAGCACATTTAATTTTTTGGGGTAGAGTAATTTGTAAGAACAGCATATTTTATGCAATTATTAGAATTTCTTGGCTCCCACCTTTTGTTTCTTTTTTTTTTTTCCCAAAACCTTTTTCGATCACTTGTCTGGCATATCTATTTGTCTCTTCCACTATGCTATTCCAAAAATCTTCATTTAACTTCATTCAAAACATCCAAAGGTTTAGGATTAGCACCTAGCCTTCGCAGACACAAAGGATTTATTCCAGGCACTTCACGAAACCGTTTTACATTAGGTACATTGTCTTTTTCTTCCCAAATCCATTGATCTAATTTCTCAGGAGAAGATTCACTATCACTGCTTGATAAGTATCTTGTACGTCTTTTGCATCTTGGTTTTATCTCACTATCATTGTTACTTTGAAATAAACAAGAATGAACATGTTAAATATTGTCTCATTTTCAACGACGTATCAGAACGTCATGTGCGACTTTGGTCAAATTAATGCATGACGTTCTGATACGTCGAATGCGGTCAAAGGGTTAATAAAGTTCCACACAATATTTCTAAATATTGGAGGGTTTGAAGGAACAGACGTAAAATGGGACCAAAGCACATGTGTCTAGCCTATCAAAATCAGCTGATGTGTTTGCATATAAAACGAGAAGCAATTGGGACTAATTTTCGTATTTTAGTCATGGAAATGTTATTCTCATATAATTGGTATGTGTTTTAAAATAACATTTTCAAATATTATAAAGTTCAAAGGAATATGTGTTCTTAAAAATAAATACGAGGCCTTTTGTGGTTAGCATTTGTAGGTTGGTGTTTAAATACTCTTAAAATAACCTAAATTTATTCTAGAGAGATAGTTGCTAAGGCTAATTTTGAGCTTTCTCATCTTTATCTGAAAATAACTTTTAACTTTGTCTCAAAATAAATAACATTTTCAAATATTGGGAAGTTTAAAGGAACACGTGTTCTTAAAAATAAACAGATACGACCCCTTTTGTGTTTAGCGTTTGAAGTTTGGTAAATACTCTTAATATAACCCAAACTGATTCTAGAGAGATAGATGCTAAGGCTAATTTTGAGCTTATTCAACTTTATCTTAAAATAACTTTTAACTTTGTTTCAAAAAAAAAAACATTATCAAATATTAGGAAGTTTAAAGGAACACGTGTTCTTAAAAATAAACAGATACGACCCCTTTTGTGTTTAGCGTTTGAAGTTTGGTAAATACTCTTAATATAACCCAAACTGATTCTAGAGAGATAGTTGCTAAGGCTAATTTTGAGCTTACTCAACTTTATCTTAAAATAACTTTTAACTTTGTCTCAAGAAAAGAAAAAAAAAAACATTTTTCAAATATTGGGAATATTGGAATTATATTTTATTTTTACTAAATAATATCTAAATTTCGTCTCTCTATTATCTTGTCACAGCTTAAAGAAGAATTTTACTTGAAATGGTATATATATATATATATATATATATATATATATATATATATATATATATATATATATATATATATATATATATATATATATATATATATATATAGATAGATAGATAGATAGATATAGATAGATATATGTATATATATATACATATATAATACATATCTGTTTGTGTGTATGCAAGAAATATTAAATTAATTATTTTTTAAGTTAGTAATACAGTTTCGTCTTTTATTTTCTAAGTAAATAATACCAAACATACATATTTCTTAAAAACAATATTTTAAACATAGTCATATTTGCAAATAAAAACTACATTAAAAATAAATAGAAATGAAATGTAAAATGATTTTATCGTTGTATACTTTATAAAACATTTCTACATAAATATATTTTTTACTTCATTATTTCTGTGTTTTAGAATATGTTTTAATTATTGTAAAAAAAAGGGTAAATTTGGAGTATACTATTGTTACAAAGTTTGTAAATATTTTTACAAGCTTTGTAACGGTGGTATGTATGGCTTACTTGGCAAGATTCTTGGTGACCAATTGGCGAGATAATTGGCGACTTAGCGACCACTTGGCGAGAAATAGTTGTGGTTCTGGAAACTTCCACCACCTAAGCTTTAGGGCCATTATTGAGTGAGATGGCCTGGAAGCTTCCAGAACCTTGGGGAAAGACCTAGACTTTCACGCCAAGTAAGCTATAAATATCACCGTTCCATGGACCGAGTCAGTTTTTGTGAGTTTTTCTAGCGGCAGTGAGAAGTTAGTGAAGACGATCAGTCTTGAATGCTAGTTTAGAGCATAGAAGCTATTGTTTGTCTGAGATATTAGAGCTTTCTGTAATTGGTAGCTGTTTCCTGTAGTATTAGCTGTATTGGATCTGTGGAACTGTAAATTCTACCGCTGGAATTTTTTTGTATTTAGTTCAATTTGCTACGAATAAAAGTCTTGAGAAAATTTTAAAGAGTTTATTTTATCGACTCTCAATCAATACAAACCCCGAAGCTCGGTACATTATATACTTCCATTTCCTAAAATTTATTTGCTAGCTTTTATTACTTACAATAATAGTAAAATAAATGAAACGTGCATAAAACAAAAGACAAGGAAAAGTGAAGATTTGCTTCATTTTTCCTTATCATTCATTTTCTATTGATAATTACTGATAAGTTTTGCTAATCAGTAATTGAAGTTAGGTTTAATTATTGTAATAAGTTAAATGGTTGCTTATTTTTACCAGCCGAAGCTGCTAAATAGAGACAATTCTTATTTTTAAACAATTCAAATGGTCAAATGACAACGTCGACAACGGATGTCGCCTATTCCTCTGCACATTACATTAGTGGAAGGACATTAAATATTATAGGAATTTTGATATGTATAAGTCCTCTCGCCAAGGGGATCTTCGGCTCATCAGGTACCCAACTCGCTACCTCACGAACACCAGACTGACTTCTTCCTCCCCCTTGGCTGTGTGGCACACTAAAAAACTTTAGGAATAGTTAATAGTTTAAAAAGTGGATGTTACTATATGAGTAAAATTACTACTTTTTAAAATAGGTACTTTCATAGACTAGAAATTGTAAAACATAGCAGACAAGTAAACTAATAACATGGGTAAGTGACAATATCGACACCTGAGCTGGAGACGTCATTTCAATACTTCGCCACCACACTGTGGAAAAATATAAGATCTTATGTGATGTTATTGTGCATAGACTCTATCAGCATGAGGATCTTTTTAGCATCGACTATCGAACTTATAACCTTCTAGATGTAAGAAGAACGTCTTTACTTCCTAATATAAGACAACCCGTCACTTCAACTGAATATTTATTTATGCTCACAATAAAAATAATATCATTTCTCTGTGAAATATAATGAAAATGTAGCTGATTTTTATTTAAACAAATAACTAAATAGCATCAGATTATCACTGCGTAATGCTAATCACCAGAAGTATCAATTGGCCCACTAAACGCAGAAAACAAAAGATAATAATAAGTATTAAAAAATTAATGAAGGTAAAAATGAATTTATAAAATTAATGTATTTACCTCACATTTTTATGAAGTAAGTATTTATCAAAAAACAAATTATTTTATTAATTAAAAATTCTTAATGAAAGCCCTTTAAATAATTTCTTGAACCGGAAATTCATAATGACATTTGAAAATCCACATTCGCACACCCTAATGACGTCATTCCGGTCCCTAACTATCACGGTGTATCTAGTTTAGTATACCATAAACTAGCCATTCTTGGGGAGAGATTGCCATCCGAAGTCATTTCAAATTTATCCGGCAGTCCGGAACTTCTGTCAGGAACATTCCCTCGTAAAAGTAAACTTTATCTCTCATATGTTGCCAGATTCCGTACCCGCAATGACACTGAAACCGATATTTCTTACATTATGTAAAGAGAGCGCGATCCATATTTCATGCACGAGGGGAAAAGTTTCACGTCCGACACCCCCCACGTGACCATGAGCGTCCTGATGATTTCGCCGGACGTGCCACTCTCTTTACCGTGACCGGACCTGAATTTCTGCCGGAATCACGTCCGAACCCTAGACGTGACGGTTGCAGTTACTCTCTCTCTCTCTCGGTGGAGCGCGAGCGGAAACTTTTTCCTGTTGTGTCTGGGAGGGGTCTTCTTTTATTTTTATTTATTTTATCTGGTTAATTTCGTTTTCTTATTCTGTGCCAAGGAAATGATACTGGAGTGTCTTCCAAAGAATGAGGAATTGAACAAATGGGCTGCCTGGGATTAATATTGGCGAACATTTTTGGAAACCTTCCATAGTTGTTTCTCGGCCTATAGGACAGAAGAAGCCAATGCCCGCACTTTGTTTCCCAGAAAGCAAACAAAGAACCATTTTTTCTCTTCTGGGAATAATGTTACTTTACAATTCTTCAGCAGATGCCGATTTTTTCTTTCGATTGAAAGGATTTTTTTCCTTCCTAAATTGGTAAGGTTAGAACTGACAAGAATTTTTAATGAAATGTGGAAGTAAGGCTCTACAATGTGTTTGGAGACTTAAATGAAAAAGCGTCTCACATCCGGTATGGTGAGGCCATGGTGCCTAATTGGTTAGGGTATCATTCGGAAGGTAGTGGGTTCGAATCCTGGCTTAACCGAAGTTACGTTGTGTTCACTAAAAATGGCTAGGCCACTTTAAATAGGTGGTTGTCGCAATGTCCTCCAAGTGAAATAATACCTCAAGGGTTGGCATGTCAAGTATTAGGGGTCTTCTGCTTGATCCCTGCTTCAAAATTACGAAGAGTTCCACGTGACTAATTCCACTAAATGGCAGAGCTCAACTCTGGGTTACGTCCCTTACAGGGAAGTAAGCTATTGTAGCTCCAACATTCGGTATGGTTGATAGACTTTCGCTTGTACACATGTTGCATTTACGTTCGAATCCCATGGAAAAGACATAATTTTGATTAGTTCTGCACTTCTTTCAATTGCGTTTGTTTCGATGCCTCAATTCAAAGGTCAACTCCTGCTCATGAGGTGTGGTGAAAAGCTGAATATTGAGTGATTAAAAATAATCACACTCAGTAGAATAACGATCCTACGAGATAAAACCAGAAACGCTAACTTTTTTTAACTAGGGCTCACCGTGGCATAGTAGCAGGACGGCTATGTTCGGAGCTTGAAGTCTCTGGTTCGATCCCAGCCATAACTGAACTGAGATGCATGTTGCGCTTCTGCAGGCCTGTTGTGAAAAAAAATCCCTACTTTCGATTTGAGAATGTCTCAAATGAATCTCAAAAGTCATCGAGTGGGCTTCAAAGAGAATGGGTGTCTGTCTCGATGCTCAGACAGACCACAAATTTTAATTTCCAGTGTGATTATTTCTAAATATGAATGGAATGTGTCATTGCCTGGGGCCTGAGCAGCTACCAGGCGCGTCGGCAGGTGGTGGATCGCCGAACGTCCTGTAGGAATGACAGGATAGCCTTGAATATAGAATCAGAGGCCACGAACCAGTTCTCGTAAACCCTGGTGTTATGCGATCCGTGCCTAGGGCTATTTGGCACAGCGGTAATGTATCTCAACGGAGCCTCTAGTTGCCTGGCGAACTTCTAGAGCTTTTTTGCCTTGCCCAGTAACTCAGGCAATGCTGGGTGGACTGTTATATTACCTGAGCTTATTAATTGTTATCTTGTGGCTGAAAAGACACAAGAAACAACTAACCTTTCGGCATTTGCAGGTGAAGCCTCTGAAGTAGACCTTGCTGAAAAAGACAAGGGAACTCAGAGGCAATCTAGTGAAGGGGCAGCAATGAATCCTTCACAGGAAGTAGAAATACCTCCAAACCATCTTCTTCTGGTGAAAGTCAGGAAGCTATCGCTAGCATGACTGACCCTCTGACCAGAATCATCTGTGGATCATCAGCGAGGATTGCCTCTGAAATTCTAAGATGCTCTAGGCAGAAGATACGTTTAATCGTAGGCTTCATAACTGGGCACAACTATTTCAGAAAACACTTCCATAAAATGGGACTGTTTCAGCAAGATCCTATCTGCAGAAAATGTCATACGCAAGAGGAAACGGCCAAGCATATCATTTACGAATGCGAGGCCCTTGCCCTCCCTAGATTAACTTCTTTAGGCATCATCCATACTAGAGAGTTGCACCTAGACTCCATTATAGGGTTATAAATTATAGGGCATAAAGTGGGTGACCCAAGCAACTGGAACTAGGAAACATTGGGCTTGGAGTTAACAGTACAAAATGCTGATAAAAGCAGAGGTGCCCAATGACATACAAACCCAACTCAAAGAAGAAGAAGAAGAATGTGTCATTGTCTGTCGTATGCTAGCCCCAGTGGCTCAGTAACTTCACGTCGATTCCCTTTAAGATCAGCCAGGTGAAGCATCATTTGCAGCGAACTGTGATTGGAAGGGTGACCTCATTCTCCCTTACTGGGTTGCTGGAGATTTCTTGAATGTGTGTCTACGTTAATCTATATCTTCCAACGTCCTTCCGATGATGTCGCGAGGATGTAGAGAGGAGAGTGCCGGCTCAGGTGTTTCCTCATCTCCTGACTGGTTCCAAATGAGGTACTTTGTCATGGGCGATTATTTCAAACCCGTTAACCTAAAGCTGTAGTCCGGGACTCGCCTACACCGCTATGTATGTATGTCAATAAAGTCATTAGAATTAGTATTCTCTAGCTAAATTCGAAACAAGCAGTCTAATTCGATTGTTTGTTTGTTTGTCGCTCAACGGTCATTTTTTTGCACACAAGGGCTAATTAGACCGGGACCTATGGCTTAAAGTGGATTCCGAACCACTACAAACATCCATGCCCAAGGTGGGATTCGAACCCACGAACTGTTGAACCGAAGGCAAGAACGCTAACCATTCGGCTGCCAGCTCGGCAATCTAATTCGAACTGCTTTTGCAGGATTTAGCTTCTAATGGAAAATGTCGATCTAAATTTGTTGAGAAAATGGCGATGTAGAAAAAATAAAGCAATTTATATACACAATTTTAAATGATATTTATTATATACTTTTGTGTCTTGGACATGGAAAGGAGGGTGCTAGGTCAGGTGTGACCTCGTTAACTGACCGTGGTTCAAAATTACACAAGATTTCGTGATGGGCGAGTATTTCAAACATGGAGATACATTCCGGTCCTCGGCTGAATCCGCTCTGTATGTAAGTGATGTGTTTTTTTAATGTAATAAATAATTAGCTTAAAAACGCTTCTGATTTCGATACGCTACAACATCAATCTGGGTGGGTTTTGAGGAGTTTTCCAGGTTTCTCCCCTTGCGACACTTGAATAATACTCACTACCAATGAAAAGTCCGCCCTGAAGACAATTACCACATACATGTTAAAATGCCTTACAACAGCCTTAAGTTATTATCCAATCCACTAGCGGTGTCAAAAGTGTGCCACATCAGACATTGACCTCGTCTCTTCGTCGTAATTCAGACTTATAAGGTTATTTGGTATATTTAGTGGCTTATAAGTAGGCATTACGTAGCATACAGACAGCCGAAAATTTAATTCTAATATCTATAAACCTAGCGAATTTAGTCTAATAAATAATAAAAGCTAAGTGGCCTATTTGCAATATAGAGCTGAATACATGGCGCATAATTTTTCACATTTGACGATCGTGTTTCGGAAAGTCTAACCGAGAATTTTTCGCTATAACCATATTTTCAAGCAATATACATTGTTGTTATATCAGAACATTAAGTAGTTTTCATCGCTTTCAGTGTATTTAAGTGCATGTTTTGAAGGAAAAGTTATAAAATCTTCAAAGCGTAGAATATTTTAAGTATTGCGCATTCATATATAGCAAAGGGTGGGACCGTTACTAAGCCGTTGCAAGGTTGTACCCACTCATTTTCAACAGGTAGCTCCTATTTACTTCACAATGATTTATTTTTATAGTGCTTCCTTTAAAAAGATTAATTGATATATTATTCAATAAGTAAATTAATATTTAAATTATGTAAGAGCATACAAATAGATATATTAAGTTGTTTTATTATTTAACAGTTCAAAAACATTTTCGTATGTGTGTGTGTCATTAGAACAAGATACTTCATAAAAACCAGGGGTACGCATCTTTAAGTAATTTAGAAAACTGATAAAAATTGCTCACAATTTATCAACTTTTGCTGATGCTTGATGCTGGAGCAGAAATCTCCAGGTTCGATTCTGGGCACTTCCAACAAATCGAAAATGAATGTTGCATATGTCTTCAGAATAAATATCGGGATGTTTAGGATTTTACTAGAATTCTACTCTTCTAATAGGTGTAAACTGTCAACATTACTATAAAAAGTTTGAAGAACAATATAAAAGTATTTTTAGTATATATATATATATATATATATATATATATATATATTCTGAAATTTGAACTCTTTTTTACATCAACAAGATTCTACATTACTTAGATCATCAAAAATACGGTTACGATTAAGTTTCATATATGTATATATATACATACATATATATATACATATATGTATATTTATATACATATATAATATATATATGTATATATATGAATGTATATATATATATATATATATATATATATATATATATATATATATATATATATATATATATATATATATATATATTCATATATATACATATGTATATATACATAGATACATATATATAATTTTAGTTTTTTGCCACGTTTTAATTATTTTTATTTTATGATTGGTTGGATAGTTAGTAAAATAGTGATCAATTTGGAGCTAAGAGCTGATAATTTACATTAGTGAAAGAATTTTACGAATTTATTTAATAAATGAAAATAAATGTAGAGGGTAAAATCATCGTCATTTAGAAGCAAGGCCCAAGCAGTAAATTCCAGAAACTTACCGTTCCTCTTCCAGCAAATCATTTTACATGTACGATATTGCGACTTCAATTTATATTTGACGTGACATAGAACTGACTATCTCAAAATAATGACTATGACGTCTTTCGTACCCCCACAACCTCTTATTTTATTGCAAACATTTCCAGGAGGAGAGAAATCAGCTATTTCTGTCTTCTACAGTTTCGTCGTTTTGTCACAGTCACCAGTAAGTGACCAAGATAACATTTGAATTATCTTTTTGCTCTTCTCAAAATTTCTTGAACGGAAAATCACAAGCGGAATCTCATCTTTCAGTAGCTTGACATACCTTTTCAGCACAACACAGCATCAGGTATCAAAACCACGACCGTCCCATTCCGAAAAATAAATAAATGAAATTTGTAGGAAGACTTTAACAATTATAGTCTTCCATGAGAAGTCTTCGTAGACTTTATTCCCATGATGCAAAGCAGGAAACCTTGAAAATCATATGATGCACCTATCCTTTCAGAGGAATATGCATGAAAAAGCAACAAGTACAACAATTAAAATCCGTTATTCAGTAATGGCAGATATTGAATTTGAAACCTTCCATTTTGAAAGTTGGATCTTGCAATAAACCCAGGTGAAAAATTTTCGAGTTTTAGCTGCAACGGTTAAAAGTAATAAAATTGTAATGAATTACGATTTTCAATGTTGCTAAAAGAAGATGAATTACGCAAAATACACACTCACACACACACACACACACACACACACACACACACACACACACACACACACACATATATATATATATATATATATATATATATATATATATATATATATATATATATATATATATATATATATATATATATATATATATATATATATATATATATATATAAGATCTTACTTTTTGCTACAGTGATAATACAAATCCATTTTTCTTAATTCTTGATAAGCTTCTGTAAACAGAAGAAAGAGGCTTTCAATTAATAAAATTAAATTAAATTGATTTGTAAAGATTATAATAATAAAAAAATATTTAATCTCTACAAAACAATTTCATTTCCTTTATTAATTGATAAAAATAATTTATTTCAATTACATATTAATAATCATTTAATTAACGTTTATGAAAAATAAGTAAATTATTAATAATTAATTAGTAATAAATTTATTTTGAATTTACACACAATTTACAGGTAATAAATATCATATTAATTAATAATATATTGTTGTCATTCTAATTTTTAGTAGCTTTTTTCCCCCAATGTCCGACTGATCTTAAGATTGAATCTATTTAACCCTACAGGTCAAAGGAGATATCATCTAAAACAAGGGAGCACCCAGTAGGTGTGTCATCTTTGCTCCAAAAATTAAATGATAGAAAAACAGAGAGAGAGAAAAGAGAGAGCACACATCCATGCCCGAACCAGGACTCGAACCCGGGACTACTTCGAAGTTAAGAACACTAATTATTCCACCACCTGTCGGCCATTTGTATAAGGGCAAGGTAGCTAGTAAATGATCAAACATTATTTTATTTTCCGTTATTTCTGGCATATTATCTATATAAAAAAGCATGCATGTAAGTGTAATGTGTGTATACATACATACAACTGCATTTGTATGTCTTATGTATGTACAGGATATTGTTATTACTGAATTGCAAATCGAGTTTAACAATGTTACAAAGTATTTTATTTTCGGCGCGTATTATTTTCAAAAATGTATTATCATATATAGTAGGCCACAATTACAAACCGCAAAGGAGAAAACCTGGAAAATTTCAAGAATCTACTTTAGAAGATGCACACGCAAAAAAACTATCCTCCATGTCTTAAGAGGTTGGTATCGAATTTAAAATTCTCCATTTGAAAGAACGTGTCTCATAATTAAATCAAGCAGTGCTCATACGTAAATTTTTTAGTTAAAATTAAAAACGTTTATAAAAATCGGTTAAATAAATTACTGAATTTACTTTCTTTCAACTGATTTTTTGATTGAGGAGATGGTTTGGTTTGTTTGTTTGTCGCTCAACGGTCATTTTTTGCACACGAGGGCTAATTAGACCGGGACTTACGGTTTAAAGTGGATTCCGAACCACTACAAACATCCATGCCCAAGGTGGGATTCGAACCCACGAACTGTTGAACCGAAGGCAAGAGCGCTAACCATTCGGCTGCCAGCTCGGCTTGATTGAGGAGAGCATATCATTTAAACAATTTTCGTTGATTCATTTTTTGTTAACAATTAGCCATATAAGCAAGAATCAAGTCAGTAATTCAAGAAATAGATATGAAAATGCCACATTATTTAATTTTACATGTATGTGTAATGCGGTAATTTTTTATCTCTGAAAACAATTACATTTATTTTTATTTTATATACCGTGTAAAACGATTCTTCACAGGTGTTTATTTACTAATCACGTAACCCTTTTTTTAATAGAAAAAAAAGTTGTGAACAAAGTCACGAAGTGTTTTTTGAAACAATAATTACGATAATTTCCCCCTAATAAGATGTATTGCAAAATGAAATGATTATTAATTTGATATCGAATTCTTTCGATAAAGATGATTGCCTTAACATTAAGTTTAGACGCATACAAAGGAGGAGATAATATTCTTTTTAGCTTGCAATTATTATTATATATCTTCAAATAATTATAACTATTTAACAATTATAAGAAACTAATTTAATTGTAATTGTTTTCGAATTTAAAGCAACAGATTTATAGGTAGACTTTCATTCCGTCAAATCTTGTAAAACAGGATTAATGTGGTCATTAATGATTTGGTAATATCAATAGATTACTTAAATCGATTTAATTATGCGCCCGTGAGCGTTAAATAGTTTTCATACTTTTATGTACTAATTGTTGTTGTTACTAATGCCACTTGGACAAGCCAAGCTCGCTATGCTTTGGCTATGCGAATTTAAGTCAATTGGGAGCGTCTTTCGTTTAATCAGAGCACCATGAAGGTAAAAGTACGACTTTGCTCTACACACATGCCATAGGAACCCATTTATAGGGTAGGCAACCATTCACACCTCATTCATACAAGGAAAGGACAAAGACAGGATAGGGAGAGAGACTACATCCATGCCCAAATCGGGATTCGAACCCAGGACCTCCTTATCCGCAGTCAGGCACGCTGACCACTAGACAAGTTGGGCGGCATGTACTAATTCATCATTTGAAACGTTTCCTATTCATAATTTTGTACTAGTAAAAATGCTAATTTCATTTAGAAATACTACGCAATTTTGCGCAGGTTGAATGCTAGTATTTTTTATAACAGTAATATAATATATGGAAATATAAGAAATCTAAGCCATATCCTTAAATATAACGTTTCACATTATATTTTCAACATATATTAATCAAAAGTACTTAAACTAACAATACTATTTGTGTGACAATAGTAGATTGTTGAGAAAAAAGGTGTCATGCTTGTGTACAACAAGTTCGATACTACAACCAATCAAAATAATGTTCGGCTTATAAAGTATGTGTACATGTTAATTCATCTTTCGTGTGCGTGGTGTGTCAATGGTAGGTGAATCTAAGATGGTAGATAAATGATTAGCACTATTACATTTGGTTCAAAAGTTAACAAGTTCAATTCCTACACTTGGCTTGACTGTTCGCAGTAGTTCAGAACCCACTTTAAGCTGTCTGTATTGGTCTAATATGAGCAAAAAATGACCATTGGGTGACAAATAAACCAACCTCATTTGCCATCTCGATCTGGTAGCAATTGGTCATCTCTCCATTTTTAAATCGAGGTTTTGATTTTTGATTCCTGGTTAGTTTGATTCCTAAATTTTGTAATTAGTTGCAATTCATTTTAAAGTCAAGAGTCTCGAAAAAATTTAATTTATGCGAGAAATTAATGATCGTAAAATGACAATCTAACCTTGAGTGGAATTATGTCTGTCAACAATGAGTATAGCTCCCATCAATTTTTCAGTGTCAGTCTGTTACCATGGAAACAAGACATGTTCCACATCTTAAATTATCAATGAGAAGAAATTAGCCATATTTACCTTACTTGCGAACAATGTAGGAGCTACCCACAGATTTTCCAATTTAAACTACCTTTAATGCGCATTTGAAACAGATAGCTCTCGTTACTATAGTAACCTCCACCAACCAGACTATTTGTCGTAAGCTATTCCTGAGGGTAACAGATAATAGGAGTCACAGATAAAGGGTCAGTTAAGGAGTGATCTTATCATTTAAATCCGCTCAAGAAACTGATGGCTGTGTTTGTAGACTTTGATTGGCTTAAAACACAAACGCTACACAAAGTTAAGTTTGGTACAATAAATATATGATCAGTAAGGTATAAATTATTAGTTTAAGCAAAATATCATATCTCTTTAAAAAAAATTAGGTTTTGAATGATACCTAATATTGTTTTTTTCCCTCTGGGTTTAAATAAGCTATTATTAATTTGAAAACATAAAAGTTTTAGGCATAATAATCCTTCTCAAAATATACATAATTTATTTTTCAGTTAGATAATTTTTTGAAACACATACGAGAAGGACCACCATGCCCTTGAGGCAGCATAACACTCCTCAGAGCATGAAGTGCAAAATTCAATTCCAGCCAATGTTAAACAACAGGAAATTAATGTTGCCTTCTGCGTGCTTGTATGTCCGGGTGGGTGCTTGGGAGTTTTCCTGGTTTCCTTCCTTGCAACATACGAATATCGACTACTATCTATCCTTCCTGGGTGCACTTTACGCGGTGGATATTAAAATGACTCACAGTGCTCTTTGGCAGTTGGGCTGTCACTATATGTCAAAAAGGTGATATTTAACCCCCTCATCCATCTTTTGTTTTTGTTATTTTTAATTTTCAATGGCTTGACGCCTTTTAGTTAGACAACATTTTGCTACTATTAGTTTTTACAATAGAAGCACAGTGCTTTTGTGGTAACACTTCCCATTTCCAAACCACAGGTCCGAGGTTCGATCCCCTGGCCTGTGCAAGGTGGACTCAGCTTTCACCCTTTCAGTGGATCGACAAACTCAGTATCAAGCATGCTTGGGAACTAAACACTTAGAGTTCTTAAGTTAGGATGACTACCTAATCAGAATATATGCTTCTCATCCCAAGGTCCTCGCTAATGAAAACTCATATGAGCACATTAGGCCTTGTCCCACATGTGGGCTGTCATGCCGCAGATTTTAGTTTTTATAACAGAAATTATCACAGTATAAATATCCTACATGAATAGTTATCAAGAAAGTTTCACAAAAAACAAATATTATTGAATTAAGTCAGGAATGTAAATTGCAAAATCCTTGATATTTTCAACCAATTAGATCAAATTTTTAGCAAAAACGCACATAAAATTTGTTACAATGAACTTAAAATCTCATATATCTGTTTCTTCCTTATATATATGGGAATCTAGGTTATGAAATTCTTTGTTACTTTGTTATGTTTATTTAATTTTATACATATTTTAACGATAACTTTTTATATGTATTTTAATGGCAATATTCTAAATGTTAAAATAATTAATCAGTGATAGGACATGGGACTGTTGACTTTACAATAATCTACGTGGGAAAGTGTCATGCGTGTACTTAGAAGGTTGTAGGTTCGATACTTTACAACAGCCAAAATCAACTTCGAAAGTAATCTGAAAAGACACTATGCATGCAAAATATTTTAGGCTCATATCTTCTTTCGTTATGATGTGGGTTGAAAGTTTCTTTAGGAGCATCTCAGCTCTGTTGTCGACTGAGTCATTTGATAGTGGTTCACAAAATACGAGATTAGCAATGTTTAGGATTATAATTTTTATAAATAGAACAAGATTGTCAGAGACACTAGTAACACAAAAAACAGGTAGTTGTCATAACCCGATATATAAATCCCTTACTAATAACAAAATTAATTACATAATCTAGATAATAAATTAATTATAGATAATAATATCCACTTTCATAAACATTTTTATCAGGTTCAAAGGCTTCATTTAATTTTGATCATAAGAATTAGTGCTAAAAATGAAAACCATGAGATTACTTTAATACTCTAATAATTATTAGTAATAAAGATCATTAAATTAAAATGCATATTTAGAACTATAACAACGGTTGTATTGGGTTGGTGAATGAAATTATATATTGACCTTTTTTAAAAACGCATTATAATAAAGAACACAATATCATAAATAACATTTGATTTTAACAAGTACTTAGAACTATAATATTCCTTCAATACTGTTAGTGCATGAAAATATTGTTGTCTTCAAGCGCCTTTTTTTAATCTTTCAATATTTGGTTATTATATAGATGTGCACAAGTGACTATGTGCAACATTCTACAAAATTATATATATATATATATATATATATATATATATATATATATATATATATATATATATATATATATATATATATATATATATATATATATAATATTAAATAACATGCACACAGAAATATTAAATTTAACAGTATTAGTTTTTATTTATAAGTGTATTGCTCTGTGTATCTTTTAGTATAAAAATAATAATTTAATATTTTCAATTTTTTACAAAAAATTCTAAAAATTAATTTAGAGTAACAGATATTATTAAAAAGTAACAGTTGTTAAGTATCCGTTACTAGAGGTAAATAATTATAATTTTTCTCTTAAAATTCTAAAAAATTCGCAATGAAGTCGAAACATAAAACAGAGAACTAGAGAAAATCCCCTTTCCTCCCCTCCTGAAATGCTCGGGGGTTGGGGGAATTCGCACCTACTCACCGTTTGGACGCTCTTCCAATCCTTTCCATTCCTCCTTCATCAGCCATCGTCACGTGATACGAATTGCTTCTCACGCGCGGCCGTCATCATCATCATCGTCGTCACACGGTCACGTATTGGAACGTGCAGCGCGTGAATGGAAATCAAAATCGCGCGCCTATCAACTTCGGCGGATTTAAAGACCTCGACTTCTTTTTCCCCCTCCTTTTTTCTATCAACCCTCTCTTCCTCCTCTGAAATGCTATCCTTAACTAAGAAGAACGGCGGTTGAGGGTGGCAAAGGAGAGAGTGACGTCACGTAAAAAACAATGCAGTCGGACGAGTCCGAAGTAGTGATAAACGACCTTGGCAAAATCGTTTGATCTTCTATTTGAAAATAAATAGATTAAAAACAATACAAGCCAAAAAGATTTTCTCAGCTTTCGATGAAATATAAAATAATTTTTACGTCGAAAAATGTGAAAAATTATTTTCTTTGGCGTATTGTTTTTGTGTAATACACGTAAATATGTTCATTTTTCAAACTTGCAAAAATGTTAAAATATTTCTTGAAGCAAACGATTTTTACAGAAATGGAAAAGGCAACTTGAAGCAACAGATTTTTGACTCGAGCAAATTGTTTCTTTAAATGTTTGATTGTATTTGGGAAAATTAAAATTAGTCATCGTTTATACCTAAATAATTGATTTTATAATTAAATTTTTAAAAAAAATCAAAATTAGAAACCGAAATTCTTAAGAACCACGAATATTTAAAAAAAAGAATCCCAAAATATTTAAAAAGAAAAAACAAAAAAACGAGATTTTTAAAAACTACGATTACATCCAAAGCTAAGTATTATGAAATAAATAGATAAAACCATCTGTTGAAATTAATATTCAAATTATGAGTCAATTGTTTGGCAATTCAAATAGTTAATTTAAAGTGAAAATGATAAATAATGAATAAACATATTTACTGAATCTGTATGTATTAAGTATAACTAGTATAAGTACACATTATTCTTAGAACTAATATAAATCTAAGATAAATCATAAGCCAATACGATTTCATACTGCAGTAACAAATATTACATAAAGCAAAAACTCAAAAATATATACAGCAAATAAAATTAATTTATAAGACAACTAAAATTTCTTCCACTTTAATTACATTTACATTTATTTATATTATCTATAATAAAAAGTTATATTAGCTTTAGTTTATCATATTTATTATGCATTGTACAGTAATTATACATAACTTTATTTTGAATTGGAAAATAATCCTTGCTTTAACCACAATTATTATTACATTTCGAAAATTTACTTATTTTTAAGTATTTAACATTTTTATATATTATTAAATAGTTAACATTTCATATAGTTTACAGGTGATGATCTTAAATAAAAAAATTAAATTACAGTTAAAAATTATTTATTTTAAGTTTTATTACCTTAAAATTTTAAAGTTATGAAAATGTTAAGCATGCATCTATAAGTGTTAGAGTTAATGAAGTACATAGCCCTCATTTTCTTCTGTTATTGTTATCGTGTGTCAGCTAGGTTGACATTTTGGGGTGCGCTACTCCACTTTTCCAACTGAACCATGTTTAGGTGTGGAGTACATACATGCCATAGGTATCCGTTTATAGGGTAGGCAACCATTCATACAAGGGAAGGAAAGACAGGATAGATAGTGAGAGAAAGTACATTCATACCCGAACCGGGATTCGAACACAGGGCCTCCCAATCCGCAGTCAGGCACGCTGACCACTAGACAAGTTGGGCGGCCTCCTATTCTACTGAGGGTTCTTTATGAGGTCATGTAGCTGGCAACTGAATCTAAATGAGCCCCTTTAATGCCAGCTTTAGACATAGATTTGCCATCTATGTCTTTGACATTGACATAGATTTGCGGTATCTCGATTCGTATTTGCTGTTAGTGTCACGTGATATTGGTACTCGATTTATTTTTCCAGTAATAAATCGATGTTTTGAAAATCCTATATGTTAAATATTCATAATTTCAATGACTCCCCTACAGTGTTGTAGAGAGAGGAAGGAGACCACTTAGGTGTCAACCTCGTCAGTTAATCGTTGTTAAAAATAACAAGCGCTTTATATGACTCGTTAACACCCCTTCGCACTGCACTTTTAAACGCGTTTAAGTTCCGACAGAATTTTCCCACGATGGCATCTTGTGATTTAAATCAGTTCGGCATACTGATTTAAATACATTTTATTATTACATTTTATTAATTAATTACTATGGTCTGTAATTTCTTAATAAACGTGCTCAGCTATGAAATAAATTCGAAAATATCACATAAATTTATAATAACAAGCGATAAATAAGAGGTTTTGAACAAGAAACAATATTTCTTAAATCAATTGCAAGTGTAAGGCTGTTTTCCGTGTCATGTTTAAGTTAAATCAGAATTAACTATAAACTGATTTAAAAAAAGGCAGTTCGAACGGGGTATAAGCCATTGCTAAGTTTTTGTATCTCATGAAGTGCTAAGCACCGATGTGCACTATCGTAATATCATTAATAAACTAGCTTGTCACAATTTTTTTAGTACGCGTCTTCATATCATTCTGTTGCCTATATTTAATGATTTATGTGAGCTCCTGTGGCTCAGTAGCTTCACGCCGCTTCCCGTAAGCTCAGCAAAGTGAAGCATCATTTGCCGCGGGCAGTGGTTGGGAGGGTGACCACGGTGTACTCTCCTTCACTGGGTTGCTGGAGCTCCGTGGGTCGGGAGTCCACGTTAATCCACGAGTGCTCACATTAATCTGTGACGTCCGAAGTCCTTCCGCTGGTGTGGCGTGCATGTGGAGAGGAGGGCGCCAGCTCAGGTGTGGCCTCGTCACCTGACCGTGGTTCAAAATGACGAGGCACCTTAATAGAGCAAAGTCGTACTTTTACCTTCGTGGTGCTCTGATCTAAAACGAAAGACACTCACTATTGACTTAAATTCGCATAGCCAATGGCATAGCGAGCTTGGCTTGTCCAAGTGTCATATGCAACAATAATAACAACAACACAATGATTTATGTGAGAACTCTCTTATAAACATTCTGTGATAATACATACTTATCCTGAATCAAGATTCGAAATACAGGGAAGCAAATGTTAACATTTATATGTGCTAATTTGTATGTACTTGTTTGTTGCCATGGAAACAAGATACGTCCTATTTCGGATAGGAAGAACCCAAAGAAATATTCTAACTTTGGGTTATTGAAAGTCTTGAGAACACAGCATGAGGTACCAATCTAAATACCACCAATTATAAAACTTTTTACCCTTATTTGAAACGAAGAGCTCTTGTAACCATAGCAACCACCACTGAACAGAATACTTGGAGGGAGCTATTCCTGTGGTAGACGACAGAAAACGAACGCAGTAGGACAAACAAATTCATTTAGAATTAAGCTTTTCTTCAATGAAAATTTTATTTTTAAACTGTTTTTAATAAATTACTTCAGGTTATTTATTTAGTTGAGAAAACAATGTTTGTTTGAATAACAACTTCATTTAATTTTATTTTTCAGTAGACGAGTCTCGCTTACGAATAGTTTTAATTCTGTTTATGCATTATATGTATTTAAAATACATCCTACTCAGATCATTCATGTCCGATAGAAAAATCACTCATATCAAATAAAAAAAATAAAAAATTTAATATATCTTACATTAAATTAGGAAAATATTAACATATATACTTAAAAAACATTAAACTGAGATCACATATATTAAATAAAAACTTTACGAGCATTAGATATAAAAAAGGTATAAAAAGAAGAGTGAATTAAATTTTTAAAAAATGCTCATACCCTCTGAACCTAATTTTAAAAATGGCGATTACAATTTGAATTAAGAGGCCAGTATATTAATATAAGTAATTATTTTTAAAAAAAAGAACAAAAAAATAAAAAAAACAAAGCTTTTGATTGCAGTAATTAATTTTTAAAATATTTACGAAGTGTTGTTGCGTGCCGAGATTTTCAGCTATTTTTCAAGATTTGCGCGCACGACAAACATTCATTCTTACACGGAAGAAAAACAATTATCCTAAAATGAGCGACAAACTATTTTTCGAGTGGTTGCCATTATCGCCGAAATAAAAATCAAAAGATTGTTGGGGGGAAGGAAAAAAAAACGACTTTGTATCACGTTAGGTCACGTGACTTCAGCTCACCAATCGCACTTTCCTGACGTTCAATATAATTCCCGCCCACAGCTAGATGATTACGCATTCCTTATTTTTATTGTTGTTGTTATACTCTTAAGAAGTACGATCACAGTTAAACAATGCACTTTTTTTAACTTAATGAGAAGCACGCGCAAGGAATGTAATTAAAATACCGCCTCTCAAAAGAGAAAATCATAAATGCACGCTGCGTTTTACTTCTTTCCAAAAATAAAAAAATACATAAAAAAGACTTCTCTTACGTTTAAAACTTTGATGAATAAGTTAAAAATTGCTTGCGATTGATTAATGATTCCGACTTTTGCAAACGATTTTTGCAAATGGAACTTTCGAACATTCTGGAATCAGTAGTTTTTTTTTTTTTTGTGAGCCTATCATTGCATGTTTGAAAATATTGTTTTCTTTCTGTAAGTCAACTGTTATTTATATTATTATAAATTATTTAATTTTGTTTCCAAAATTTAGCGTTTATTTAACTAAAAAAGTTATAATTTGTCGAATTAATATGGCTTTTATAAAATCATTTCAAATGATAGAGATCGTTTATTAACATGTTCAGCTCGGAAGTTTCTTTACAGGATATTCATTCCAAAATTCGCTTGCGTTTAATCTACCACATATTATCAGTTATTCCGAAACTGAAAGTATCGAAAAGTAACGCCTCGTAATCCGCTCGAATGAAACATTTTAACTTGTTTAACTTTACGTGACTAGTTTAAAATCATAAAATTTAGCTGATCGGTAAATATTTTAAGAAAGTGCCCATATTCAAAATTTGTCCTCTTGAACTATCGGAAAATAATCCAATTAAATGGAATGTTCAATATGAAAAACACCTGACATTATGCAAATATAAATTATTATGATACATGAGGAATATATAATAGGGAGTTGTCAGTAATCTAAAATCCATCGTTTAATAATTTTTCCCTGTTGAATAATTCTTACTTATACTTCAAATAAAATGCAATGTTAACAACTCAATTGAAAATGAATATTAGTATTTGTTATTTATGCATTATCTTTGCAATAAAGCTGGGGAATCCGATACAGGCGATGATTTGCAAACAATTCTAGTGATAATAGCCGGAGATAATATTCAATTTCAAAATGAAATGTGATATAGATCAGAACTCAAGCCTTTCCTTAGAGATTCGAACCCAAAATGATAGAATGGAAAAGCGAAAACAATTTCTATATCAAATTAGGTTAAAATAGGTCATTTCAGTACTTTTCTGCATAACTATGTATGCCGACCAAAGCCGTTAATCGCCACTAACCTGGTCGCCATTTTGAACCACTATCAACTAGTACGGTCAACACCTGTGTAAACAAACTAACGTCTACTAAACTAAACTAAACTAAACTCCATTGCACGACAGCCCATGTGGGCCAAGGCCTACAGTGCCCATAACTGTTTTCATGACCGAGGGCCCTGGGGTGCTAAACATATGTCCCAGTTAGGTGGTCAGCCTAACGTAAGACCCCCAGGGTTTAGTTCCCAAGCATGCTTGGTACTCAGTTAATCGAACCACTGAAGGGATGAAAGGCTGAGTCAACCTTTCCCAGCCCGAGGATCGAATCTCGGACCTGTGTCATGGAAGCGTGAAACGCTGCCACTAAGCCACCGGGCTTCGAACTCGTCTACTGACTATACCTAAAGAGCGATTTCATCACAATGACATTCAGTGGACCAGGTAACGAACTTACTACCTCAATGACCCAATAATGACGCTTTTCCCGCCAAAATTATCCACTGTACTACTACTACAGTTTAATAATATCAATTTTTAGCTATTTCTCTTATTTGATATTAATTTTGTTATGTTAATTGACTTCTCATTCGTAACACAATTTGGAGAACAAGAATTTAAAAAATCAGATAAAAATACTGTATTGTCATATTGGGTCTCATTTTGAAATAAGGTTCATAATTCAATTCAATACAACGTAAAAGGAAATTAAAAAAAAATTAATTGGCATAAATCATATCATAATGAATCAAGATTACATGACGAGGTCGACAGCTGAGTTTGCACTGCTTCTTATAAAATATCTCAGCTCACTAACTGTATGTTACTATGTCTTATAAGTTTAATTTGAATAAATTTAATTAGAGTCGAGTTGTTGTCTAGTTCGAAAATAAAGCCTTCTGCTTTCTAACTGTGTGGGTGTACAATAACAGTAGAAAAAAAAATTGGAAGCTTACTATTTAAAAAGAAACAATTTATTTAAAAATATGATTTTGCAGTGGAAATATTTCTTAAAAAATATTCAGAAAATTCAGAATGAATTCTTACTGTTCTTGCATATTTCTTTTTGTTCAGTTCATTTCAGTTTTTATAAAAAAAAATTACTTAATTTAGTTATTTCATTTATGAGACAGCTAATGAACATAATCGTATTAAAATTAATGATTTTTTTTACAATTTTCTTGCAAAATATTAGTGTTTATTATGGGAAAAAGCATTCATTGTATTAGAATTAAATTTTCGGCCGTGTCTGTGCTAATTAGGTCCTATTTAAGCTGCTAAATATGCTGAATACCAGCATAAATCTCATCCACGATGAAGAGACGAGATCAACGTCTGAGCTGGCAGATACTTTTGACACTGTTTCTTATTGTTGTAGGGCATTTTAATGTCCACCACGCAGCTAATTACCGGGAAAACATTTCATAGAAAGTGAGTCTCAAGGGAGGAAAACCAGAAAATTCTCAAGCACGCACCCGACAAGTGAACAAACAAGAGACAGAAATTTCCATTGTTTAACTGTGATTGGAATCGAACGCGGGACCTTTATATTCTGACGAGCATAGACTACTTTGAACCCCAGATAGCTCACATTTTTTTCAAACTTTATAACAAGAGACATGTTGGACTTTATCGAACTTTAACCATTCTCATAGACGATTATTTAGCATGCTATTTTCAAGTTAAATCCAGTATCAAACCCACAATCCACTTGATACCAAGGCAATATCTCTTCCCAGTAGACTAAATTAGTCATACAAAAAATACATATTTAAATTAATTAATTGAATAAAATCTCTGTGGCTCAAAAAATATTCTTAGCATCAGCAAAAAATCTTATATTGTTTTTATTGAAAAATAATTATTTTATAAGAAATGAATAATTAATTATAAATTTATAAGAATGATAAAAAATCTTAAAATCTTGCAGCAAAAAGCAGTAATCGTTCACATTCGTTTTGATTCTGTAAAAATTGGTGCACAAAAAGTAACTCATACCATCTGCTTAGTCCCATTTTTAATACTTTTTTCTAACCACAATAGTAGTATCATTTACTGTATGAAAAAACTTACTTTTGATAGATGCCCTTAAAGGAACAACAGCGCCCTCTCATTATCCTGTACTAACATTTATCAATATTTCAAATTAAGAGAAAGAAACAGGACTGCAATTGCTTATAATAGGCTTTTTCCTTAGCAGATGGTAGATCGGATAAACGCATTTAGCACTTCAATTTAAAGCGAACGTTAACTGTATCTGTAGTTATCTCACTTTATTGTTCCGTAGATAAATTTCTGCCTATCAGTAATTTCTTCCAATGTAGTAATATATATATATATATATATATATATATATATATATATATATATATATATATTAAAAAACAACTTTTTACTGGATTTCTCGTTATTAAATATTGTGATTATTTTTTTGTCGCTTTATTTTTTCTGCAGCGTGTTTCTTTCGATTAATAAAGAAACGAAAATAACTGCCTGATATTTTTGAATCATGGTCACTGTATGTAGTCGACATCAGAGTTAGCACTTACGCCAACCCAGAATTTATTAAAAGAGTCAACATGCATCAACAAGATTGATTTTAAATGAGGTGTGGGGTATTAAAACCGCAACACTTCAAAAAAGTTAATGGCACCTCTCGCCATCAGATTTCCCATGTCGGTCATAGATACAAGAATGTGACAATTGTGGTCTTTTAGAAACATAGAAGCCGCATTATATTGCTTGTTACATTTGAAGCCCAACTGTTTTTTCAACTGAAAGTGCATCAAGTTTTTTTTTATACTACTCAAGTCCACCAATTTTCATCGAAATGTGTAAAATACTCGTTTTCCGGAGTTTAAGGTCTTAAGTTTAATTTTAATGACTGCTTAAAGTTAAGCTAATAACTCTTTGAGGACAAATGTGCTACTTAGAATAGAAGGCTGTAAGTTCGATCCTACATAAATACCTATCGCCATATATGCTTGGAAAATGTTTTTTGGTTTCCCTCCCTTACGATAACGAAGATATATATATATATATATATATATATATATATATATATATATATATATATATATATATGCATAAAATACAAGATTAGAAGCATCATAAGCGAAAATTGTACTTGGATCTGGATTTAATTTCAATTTTGTTTACAATAAATTAAATGTATTTTGGTAACATTGGATTTTGGCTTATATATTTTAGCTTCACTTTTACTTCTTTTATTCTGGTTTGAAATTTTTGGTGTGGCTTTGGGGTGTACAGGCTTCTTTTTAAGACTATGTCTTGGGCCAATGCAGAAAAGCTATACTTTGTGCCAGTGTGGTCAACACCCCCTGATGAAGCTGGCCATGTTGGTACTTCGTTCCATTTTCTATTTTCTTTGAAATTTGAAAATATAGATTAAACATTTTTTTTCCAACTGTTTACTATATTTTGTATTTTTAATGTATTGTTTTCTATTTGGTATTTTCAAAGTATTATTCTCCATCTAACATTTGATTATTTATTTTATAAAATGTACTATTAATTATATATATATATGCATATATATATATATATATATATATATATATATATATATATATATATATATATGTATGTATGTATGTATGTATGTATATATATATATATATATATATATATATATATATATATATATATATATATATATAGACAGTATCATCTCATATTGTATTTAGTGTTTCATCGTTTCTTTGCATACCTATTTATCAGGGTGAGTGCTTGGGAGTTTTCTGTGTTTCTCTAATACAGCACATAAATGTAGTTCACATTTTATGACACTTCTTCCCAGAATCATGTGTGGAAGGCAAAATAACCTAGAACTATTATATCCATTATGTGTAGTAGAATTTTAAAAGGAGACATTTTTACGAAAAAATAATTCGCATCAAAAGAGATTTTTCGATTCAAATAATAACTGAACCTGATTTGGTCTAAATATAAAGCTGTTTTTGCTTATGACAAGCGCCTTTTCAGAACTCTGCTCGCTTCAAAAACAGAGGTGTGTGACTTTTTCTGTTATTTTATAATTACAATCTACGCTATATTTGAACGCAGAAAAAATATGAATATAGAAAAATTTCTAAGTCATAGAACCCTCTTTTTCTTCCTAAATTACTTTTTTTGCAAAATTATTGCTCTCTTTTAGGACTGCAATGAACCTGTTTACGCTTTTCTAAATAAGGTGCCGATCACAAAGATTAAAATAGTTCTAATCTCGCAATAATAAAGAATTTTAAAACTAAAAAAAAAAAAAAGCAATACCAATTTAGAAGCCCATTTTTGCAAATAATAATTAATAAAATTAATTGCCTTAGACTTCTTCTTCTTCTTCTTCTTCTTAGAGTTGGGTTTGTATGTCATTGGCACCTCTGCTTTCATCAGCATTTTGTACCATTAACTCCAAATCCAATGTTTCCTAGTTCCAGTTACTCGGATCACCCACTTTATTAATAAAGTCCGATAACCCTTTCATGGAGTCTAGGTGCAACTCTCTAGTATGGATGATGCCTAAAGAAGTTAATCTAGGGAGGGCGAGAGCCACGCATTCGTAAATGATGTACTTGGCCGTTTCCTCTTGCTTATGACATTTCCTGCAGTTAGGGTCTAGCTGAAACAGTCCCATTTAATGAAGGTGTTTTCTGAAATAGTAGTGCCCAGTTATGAAGCCTACGATTAAACGCATCTTCTGCCTAGAGCATCTTAGAATTTCAGATGCAATCCTCGCTGATGATCCACAGATCATACTTTTAGCGTGGGTATGACCAGGAGTGTTGAGCCAAGCTTTATACATCTTCCGTTTTTCCCATCTAAGAACATTGGTTTTTGCGGTCTTCCAATTGATCCCACAAAAAGGTTCTGCACCAATGGGAACAAAAGACGATCCTTGTTTAGCAAGCTCATCAGCTCTTTCATTAGCTTCGATACCTTTGTGCCTTGGCACCCATACAAGGATCACCTTGTTTCTAGTTGCAGTTCTGTAAGAAGGTTTCTGCATTCCAAAATCATTTTAGATTTGATTTCGAAAGAACTGGGCGCTTTTAAAGCGGCTTGGCTGTCACTAAAAATGAGAATCCGCTTACCGTAGTAGACCTTCCTCATATTTAGTCGCAGACAGTGGATAATGGCCAAAACTTCTGCCTGGAAGACCGTAGCGTATCGCCCAAGGCTTACAGACAGGCTGATTCTTGGTGACACGCCACATATTCCCAGTCCTGAGAGGCTGTTCTTCAGTGATCGATCTGTGTACCAGATTAGATCTCCTGTTTTATTTTCAAACATGTTGTTATCTTATTCGTCTCTAGTTGGAAAAACTATTTCAAATTGCCTTAGACTTGGCCAGATATATTTAAGTTTTTACTCAACGCCTCAAATGACTGCGCCTTTTCATTTTCCATATAAAGCAACAGTTTCCGCTGTTTGCTGCGTGTGTGACTTCCATTCAGCAGAAAATCTATCAAAATTATGCATTCGCTGTAACTGTTCGCCCTGAATAAATGCTCTAAAGTGATTATACAATTAAATTCCAACTCCGAAAGAAAAGAAATAAAATGTTGACCTTTACGTAGCCCGTTAATGTATTCGGGTGTAGCCGGTGTTTCCTGAACCAGGGAGTGGTGCTGCCCTTCTCCCAAATGCAAATGATCGTCTGAAATAAATGAGTTGCTTCAACAGCTGACCCCTTGACTCGAAGAAGCTTATTTGTGTGACGGCCTTTATCGCCTATCTTGCTCTATACTAAACTTTATAACCATCTGTATGACAACTGTAACCGCTTTCGGCCCCATTCATCTGTCTGATCAGCTCTTTTCGGAAGGCGCAGACGACTTTATCTTCGACAGGTCACTGAAATTTATTCGTTTGCATTGAAAACGAATCAAACATTTTCGTTCTGCAATGTCGTTTGCTTTTTATTTTTTATGTAAATTAATGAATGTTTATTTTCAAATAGAAGCAATGCATTTTCACATCGGAAAAAAAATAAATTATTATTTTAAAATAATTTGATTAAGCTATTAAAAGTATTCACCTCCTATATAAAATAAATATATGATACTTTTATGTAGCATTGAAATAGCAAATTATAATGCGTTAATAAATTTATTTTTAGGGTTATTGCTCTTATGTGGCTGGACAAATATTTTCTCGTGCATAAATGGCCTTTATAGAAATTAATATTATATAAAGGTAATTATTATCATAAATCAAATTATTTTCGTAATTAATAATTACTGCTGTTATATAATAATAATTATTATATAAATTAAGTTATCACATATTGCAAAAGAGAGTTAATTTGACCAATCTATGAACTTAACTTTATTCCAAAACTGTTCTATCACTACGTCAAGAGCTTACTGTGGCTTTGTAGTAGAATCGTGCTTTTGGGAACAAAAAATGCCGGGTTCTATTTCAATCACAGTTGAATAACGGAAAAAGGGATTTTGCTCTTGTGCTTTCTCTATGAGCACTCATTTATGTCTATGAATGCAGGTGTGTGCGTGGGAGTATTAAGGTTTTTCTCACTTGTGACTACAACCCAATATCTATGATAAGAGTTCTCCTTTGAAACGTGGAATGGTGTATGTTCGAAGGAAGTGATTCTCAACCTTTTTCTTTTTTTCTTTGCTGCACACTTTTAATTATTTTGAAATCTGCCGGCACTCAAAATGAAAGAGAGAAGTTAAAAAGTTGTTTATTTACCTATAATACAATGTATAAAATAACAGAATATGTGCTACAAAAACGACAGTACGTTTATATATTTACTAGCAATAAAAAAGCGTTATAATTTTTACTCGATCATTTATAAAAATTGGCAGCAAATTTTAAGAGTTTGGCGCTGCATAATGGTTTCGAATCATTTTGTTCTAAATCTTACAACAGCTTACGAGTGTTAGAAATTTCACTATGTAACATGAAATTAAAATGCATCTCCTATCACTCAGTAATTTCTAGAATCGAACCTAAGACCTTTCACTGTGAAGAACGTGATCCTACCATTAGACTCTACTATGATTATAATAATATAATAATTAATTATTTAATGATTATAATAAATTGTAAGCAACAAAAACGAATGTAAACTGAAATACTTTTATTTTTTCATAAAAATTGAAAGTGACTAATGATTAATATTAGAAATTATTAATAGAGCACTATCGAATTTACTAAAATACAAAGCAAGAAATGCAATATATTGTAAGAAAAAGGAAAACCAATTTTTTTTGTTATTCTAAGTTATAAGATAGACTAGTAATAAATAGCATTTCATTGAAAAAAATAATCTTTGTTCTGCTAATAACACTAACAATGGATTCTGTGTAAATACAGCTTAGTTGCGCCATAAATTTGGCGATAAACATTGGCAATAAACTTTAATTTTCAGCAACCCTGGTATTTTCAGCACTTTAACTAATGCAGTTTTAGGGTTGCCATTTTGTTATTCACATTTTAGAACCCATTTTAGCGTCAAAAAATTGTAAAAATTATCGAAAGGTACCCTTAAATAATCTTTTACCCTAACAATATCTATACATGTGGAAAAAGAGAGTTGAATAAATTATTTTTAAACATATAAACGTTTATTTCTCAAATTAAATTTATGATTTCTTGCTTGAGAAATGTGAATAGTCTTGGAAAAGGCTTTACGCATAAATTCATAAAGGATTAAATGTATATTTATTCAATCTGTAATAATGAATAGCAAAGAAAGTAATGTAAATAAACTAAGTTAGGATTGTGAAAATGTATGTAAAGTTTAGTCATTAAGATGCATTTCTAAAATTTTACTTTCACAAACTGATGCCTATAAGCACCAGCATATATTTTATAAATTTAACGGTTGCGTGAAGATGTTGACACCAGAGCTAGCTCAATTCTAATTCGGCTGAAATTTGCAGTTTAAAATGGAATAAAAATCCCTACAAGCATTTACGTCTCAAATAAAAGGGAATCAAACTCAAGAACCATTCAACGGAAAGCCTGAGAGAGCCGTTCATCTGCCAACTCAGGGGTTGAACATGGCAGTAATAAATCTCCTTTGCAAGTCCGTTGCTATTTTTGATACCTCTAGAATCATTAAATAAGTATTCAAAATCACAAAATGTGATAACAAGTAAAATATATTAATGACAATAACAGATACAATATAACGTGCGTATATATATAAGTTAATTATTGAATTTTTATGTAGGTGGTTATTTTATCTGAATGAGAACAAATATAAATATAAAGTTAGTAGAAATATGATAATTAATTGCTTTTTCACCAGTCGCAAAAAGTCACAAGAAAAATAATTTAAAAAAAAAATAATAAAAATACCCGTTCTACTTATCTGTTTCTTAGACAAGAATTAATTGTTTCCTTCTCTGAAAGCTCATTCAGAAAAAGTAATTGTCTTTTCCATGTCAGTGAGCAATAATACCCGGCCTTCCCATGCGTAATGAATCGGCGTTGTGTGTAAGGGTGTAGCCAAAGATATCCCTGTCACCACCTACTCGATCACCTGGCCTCCACCCCCGAGATGACAATTCATCTTTCGAGCAGACGATATGCTGAGAACATCCCCCGCGCCTCTCATTAAAGATGATTAATTGAGACGCACTTAGTAACTGTCACATGAAAAAGGAGAACCTTTTCATCCCCACACACCTATTTATCGTTTTCTTGAAAAGAATAGAAAACGATCTTTGAGGAACTTGGTGAAAAGGAGGGTGATTTTTGGGTCATTTACCTTTAATAATGAAACAAATGCATTTTCATTCTTTTGTGAATAGTGAAAAAACTACATAGAAGAATACGAAAAATCTATTTCTGTTCCATCTTTTCTTTCCTTTTTTTACAAAACAGTGGTTGATTTGTTTATCGTCTTAAAGTTACTTTTTCCCACGAATTAATAACTTAATTATTAATAAAGAATTAATAATTACTTTCTCCCTCTAATTAAACCGGCATCTGCAGTTTAAAAAAGTGGGTACCGAAACACTACAGACATCCAAACCCGTAGCAGGATTCGAACCCAAAGCCTATAAAACCAAAGGTTTTTACCGAAGGAAAATGAATTATTTTCCAGTAAATCGAATGTCGGAAATTTCTTATTCATGCCGATGAAATGCATAAAAAAATACATAGTTTTCGATCATCCAAAACAATTTTAGGACCCCAGTCCCAAAGTTATTTATCTCAAATGTTAATTGCAAATATAAGTAGTACTTATATCATATTATGAATCAAAAATATTTCATGTATATCCAGATTCTTTTATGAAGCTATTTACAAGCAAACCTGATATCTGATTTGTCTTCAGTTCAATATATATAGTTCATGAGTTCGTTTCCCACTTCTTATATAGCTGTTAGTTGTAATTTGAAATCCATTTTAAGTAGTGAATTCTGATGAACAACTGTATAGCTTAGGACGTATAGTTTATAATGACCTCCGAACCATTATAAACATCAATGACCAAAGTGCGATTCAAACCCACAAACTTTTGAACCAAAATCCAGACACTTTTATAGATAATAGGCCATATTGACAAAGCTACAAGATTGTGTATGAAACTAAAAAAAAAAAAATACTCGATAGATACGCTTGTATAAAGCAGAAATTCCATCATTCCTTTCTTGTTATTCACTAGCAGTAGGGATCGAACCTAGGCACATCGGCTCATCACGTCAAAAACTTTTGTACCACATATTTCGTTACACCAAATAATCTTGATCCTCTTAAAATTCTTGACTATAATTACATTTTAGCGCAATAAATTTCGTTATTATTAACTATAGCAAAACTAATTGTTTACTATTGGATAACAAACTCAACCTTAAATTTAGACTTATACTATTGTATTAGTCTAGATGTCATCTTAAATTTATTTATCTAAAAATATATTCATCTTAAATTTATTTTCAAAAACTTTATATATAATTGGGTTATTAATTTATCTTTTGAAATTTATACACACTATTCTGAATTTCCTTATCAAATAATTAAATCTTCAAAATATGAAATATTTAAATTCCATGACAACTTCAAAAAATAGGATTTTTTTAAATTTGAATCAAACCGTGAAATTTTACACATTTAGTTTATTTTTGAACATCCCATTAACACCATTTAGGCTAAGAATCATAGTTTTAATAACATGTTAATGTCATTTCATCTTTACCTTACTGATTTCATGTAGTTATTTTATTTTTACAATGAATAAACAAAAAAAACGGCAATTTTTAGCCTCGGTCAAGCGACATGTCGACACCTGAGCTGGTCCTTTCTTTTCATATTACCCCTTATTGGAATGTAGTTAGGATATGTTGATTAATATAAATCAAAAAATTTCTAAAAACAAATAATAAAACACTCCTCTTTGTGTTACAGACAACATTAATTGATTGTGTTTCATTAATTATAAAGAATAAAACGTGTAAAATATCATCACTTAACTGTCCTTAAGAAGCTTCTCTTCAATTTAAGATTATTGTAGCACTATATATATATATATATATATATATATATATATATATATATATATATATATATATATATATATATATATATATATATATATATATATATATATATATATATATATATATATATATTCAATTTATACTATATGCTCTTAAAATCCACCTAAGTAAACATTCAGGACATCATAGAATTCACTTAATATCAAGAATTTAACATTAAGTAAATTTTTTTGTCCTTTAATTTTTTATTATTTTTACACAAAAGACAAGCTCTGAAAGTAAATTTTCTTATGTGAAAGCAATAAAAAAGACAATTATTATTTTTTTTTCGTAATATATGCATTACTTTTGCATAAAAGTGAATGTTTAACATTGTGTAAATTGCCAGTGAGTTTCGTTCCCCCCCTCTTTGATGGTTAGTCATATTCACATGTCGCATACCTGGAAATCTCTCAAGCACTCGCCTTGATGAAAATACCGGTGCTCATCAGATTACTGAGGTCAAGAATCATAGGATGTTGTCATACATACACAGTATTTGGGAGGGTGACCATCTGGAAACACCGCGTACCGTTGGCATCATTGAGTTTATCGTGACTTAGTGATAAGACAGCTGCTCTTCAGGGTGAGAGGTCCCTGGTTCGATCTCGTCCACCGTGGAACAACGGTAAAAGGACTATACATTTTTGCTTCTGCGTGCATTTCTATCGGGGTTGGTGCTTGGGGTTTTCCGGGATACGGCTTGTTATTTATGAATGGTCGTCCTTGAAGACAATTTACGTGTTGGATACTTAAATATCTTTCAACAAGCTTCGCAGTATCAAAAGCACCTACCCTGATGCTAGCAGAAAACAGAAACACCACGCTTGCTGGGATCGAACCCAAAAACCTTTAGCTCTGAAGAGTATCCTGTTACTATTTGGTAAAAATGAGTTTATAAAAGTAAAACTTGTAATATTTTCACTTTTACGATAGCAACAGATTGGTTTCGGATTGTCATCATTTTCGGAAATTAACGGTTTATACTCATGATTACATAGACTTAGACATGCGCGACGGAGCATCTGGTCAGCATCCCTTAGATTTTAAGGTATGACCCCCACTACGTAATACATCTGGTTGTGACAGAATTATCACGAAATTCGATGTTGTGCTTGGAGAGCTTACGCACTGTGAATATGCTGATGATGTGTCGAATCAGCTCAGAAGGTTGCCAGCTCAGGAGTCGATCTCGTCCTTAGTCAATGATTCAAAATATGAGGTGATTGAGTGTTTGGTAGTTTTGATCAGCAGAAATGGTCAGCTGGAATGATCGCTATGACCTAAATAGAAGATCCAAGAAACAAATCGTATTCGAGAACGTTTTGGAATTCCAATTTTTATTTCTTATCTACCTTTATTCTTTTTTTAAAAAATTAAATACGATGTATAAAGTCGCATCTGATTAATAATAACCTAGAATGAAGCCAACATATCTATCGCTTAACATTTTTAATGACATTAAGTATCAACCACTTGCACTCTTTGAAAACAATAAGGAAAAAAAAAGGAGAAAAATAAGGAGAAAAAAAATGCCTCTAAAGATAGAAAGAAAAAAAAAAGAAAAAGCTGAAAATGATCGGTGTTTGTGGCGCGATAAAACGGTACTTCATATTCATAGCCAGTCATTCTCTATGCCTCAATTATAGCTCCGCTGATTATCATCTTTGTAAGCGGCGCTCTTCGTGACGCCGAGCCTCCCACCCCCCCAAATTAACTCCGTTAGGGGGAGCCACACGGTGCGCGAGGGTTGAGAGGTCGCGTTGCTGATTGCAGCTACCGTAAAAAAGAACAACGTTGGAAAATTGGAAAAAAAATGCTTTTTACTTAGAAGTCTCCCGAACACGAAATTTCAATTGCCAGAGCGATTATTGGCAGGTCCCCTCTAGAAAATGAATCGCTTAAGTATCGATGAAATTTTCTTTTAATCTTAGTAATTCCATTTATAACGAAGATGATATCTAAAGAGGATGTACAAAAACAAATTTTTAAATTAAGATTTTTAATATGTAGCAGTATTTATTTGTATATTTGAATACATAATCATACCAGAGATTAAGAAAATTCAATTATACTTAAAACAGTATCATTAACTGTACTTAAGTTTAAAGTATCACATTTTTCTGTGTTTATTATTTAATATTTTCCAGTATGATTATCATCAAACCCTAAACATGCAGAGTTAAAATTTAATCAAGTAAGTACCAAAATTTAATGTTCTCTTTGTTTTTAACAGTTTTTTCCCACATAGATTTAGTTATTGTAAATTTAATTACAATATTGATAAGTTTATTAATATTAATTTTTCCTTTTATTTTAATTCTCTCTTCATTCGAGCATTTTAATTAACATCAACATATCAAATGCATTCATTCGAATTTCAGAGCTCCAGTGGCTAAGTAGCTTCACGCCGCTTCCCGTAAGCTCAGCAAAGTGAAGCATCATTGACCGCGGTGTACTCTCCTTCACTGGGTTGCTGGAACTCCGTGGGTTGGGGACGTGTCCACGTTCATCTTTGACGTCCACAGGCCTTCCGCTGGTTTGGAGTGAATGTGGAGGAGAGGGTGCTAGCTCAGGTGTGGCCTCGTCACCTGACCGTGGTTCAAAATGACGAGGCCCCTTAAAATGAGCAAAAGTCGTACTTTCACCCTCGTGGTGCTCATTTCCAAACGAAAGACGCATCCTGTTCACTTAAATCGCACAGCCAACGGCATAGCGAGCTTGGCTTGCCAAGTGTCATGGGCAACAAACAAACTTGAATTTTAATGCTTTTATTTTTTGTGTTATTACATTTTGCAAAATAAAAATTTAAAAAAAAACATTTGAATTCAAACTCGCAATATTATTATCCAAATGCACATTTTTTTAGCTTTCCATTTTTGAATATTGTTACTCAACAGTCAATAATATTTTGAAAGCAAAAAGAATATCTATACTTTTATTAAAAATTTTAATTCATTATGCTAGGAAAATGCTCTGAATTTAATAATTTTAATAATTGAATTTAATAAGGAGACAAGTACTGTTGTGTCTTGTACTTGGTCCCTGTTTCTAAATTTCGTAGAATCTTACCCAGCAGCTGCTATCCAAGCAGTAGTGCTCAATTCCAAACTAGTTATGTGCTGACCACAAATGTTTACAATTCAATTGTTCTCGCAGTTGGCAGTTAAAATTATTCGTGAGGGGGCGCTGCGTATTTTTATGTGGAAAGTGAGTTGCGAAGTATAATAAGGGGATGGCCAGGAGCCGATATTGGATTCAGCAAGAGGTAAAAGGGGAGTCGTATGTTGGAGGAGGCCAGTACCGGGCTTATCGAGTTTCCAGTAAAAAGAACCCAGACAAGGAGCTGTACAAACGATGCTCATTTTGAGTTACGAAAGGCCATGAACATATTATATTTTTATGCGCATATTGTACGAATGAGGACATAATGTATTTTCCCCTGAGTTTGTTACAGAACTCCCGATTCCCAAGAAACTGAAGACGAGGTGGAAAAAACATTGTAACAAGGATTATCCAAATAAATGCGTCGATATAGGGTTCCTGGTTGTCCGGTATAACACCTAAGCCTAATTGTTCGCCACAATAATCGATTTACGCCAACGATCCAGTTGTACAAGTACAGGAAAGTATACCGGTGAGCACACACCACACAATTAGGGAAGGTACTTGGCAGCCCTAAATTTTAAGAGCTGCTAATGCAATCACTAGATACAAACTGAAAGAAAAACAGATCAATATAGAACATCAATTCTGTGTTATCAATACGGACAGGAATATCACCAGGACTATTTCCAGACTTAGATTCCAACACTTCTGTCGATGATTATAAATACAGACGACACCAGATCTTATTAATCATGTAGGAAATGTTCTTGGATGGGAAAAATGAAAGATGATGCTACAAATGGCTCAACACTCCTGGACAAACCCACGCTAAAAGTATGATCCGTGGATCATCAGCGAGGATTGCCTCTGAAATTCTAAGAGGCTCTAGGCCGAAGATACGTTTCATCGTAGGCTTCATAACTAGGCACTACTATTTCAGAAAACACCTCCATAATATGGGACTGTTTCAGCAAGACCCTATCTGCAGGAAATGTCATACGCAAGAGGAAACGGCCAAGCATATCATTTACGAATGCGAGGCCCTTGCCCTCCCTAGATTAACTTCTTTAGGCATCATCCATACTAGAGAGTTACACCTAGACTCCATTAAAGGGTTATCGGACTTTATTAATAAAGTGGGTGACCCGAGCAACTGGAACTAGGAAACATTGGGTTTGGAGTTAACAGTACAAAATGCTGATTAATGCAAAGGTGCCCAATGACATACAAACTCAAATCTAAGAGGAAGAAGAAGAAGAGAAGAATCATGCAGGAACTGCCCTGAGAAAGAGCTCACCCAGGAACATACTAACTGCACAGCCATCAAATGAAATTTACAGACTATTGACGGATTTCGCTTTCATTGAAATCTCTATGATGATATTTTTCCAACGGTGGGCACTTGGGTGACGAACCCTATACCTCAACAAGGCCATAAACTGCTATACATTTGTCGTTACCAAGCGAGCACCTGTGAACCAAGTCACGGAGGCGAGTAGTGTTGCCCGCGCCATACCACCACAAACCCGTTTACAGGGTGGGCCACATTCATACATCATCACAGAAGAAAGGACAGAGAGAAGGAAAGAAACATCCATGCCCGAACCGGGATTCGAACCCGGGACCCACAGCTCTGGAGTCAGGAACGCTAACCACTCAGCCATCTGTCGGCTATCTCTATAATGATAAAATTATCATCAATATGTAAAAATTTATTGCATTTGGATTAATTTGACTTGACTTCAAATGAACACGACATCAACCCACCAACTAAGCGGCCCTACAAACGTTCATTGTCAGAATAATATTTAAATTTTCTGAATACAGAAGCATTTAATAGGTTCAAGTATCGAACTTTCAACCCTCCTATACAAAAAGGGGAACACCTTTCTCTACTGGTCTACCCCGGACTTATATCGATTAAATAACAGTAATCATCTTAATCGCGTCTAGTTGATACAACGATCACACATATTTTCTCAAGGTGAATTCTTCTCAACGCGAGGTGTGCGGGATGCTCTAGGGTTAAATATATTCCTGTTAAAATTGCTGCCACCATATTTCCAGCTACTGGTCAAGAAGCCGTAAGCTACCGTCTCTGGGCGTCTCCCATTCATCAGGTCACGACGGACTTCAAACGAATGCACGTCGTGACAAAGCCCGGAGAAGGCTAATTGGTCCTTCACCGCTCAGTTTCGTGACATCTAAGGAGGGGGGAGCAGAAATGTTTTTTACTGTTTTAACAAACTTGCTAACCGAATTCCCTCAAGTTTAGACAACGTGGCGTGAGAACAGCCCTTGATTTGCATAAATGAAAACGATTATTATCAATTTCGCTTTTTGAGTAGCTCTAATCTATCACTGTCAGTCAAATAAGCATTTATTAAATTTGAAACTATACAGTTAAGATTACAGATTATTAATAGTGTGTGTGCACCATTATATCTATGCTTGATTTTTTTATTTTGTGGATTTTTGCTTTACTCTATGTTTCTAGGATGAGGAAATTAGTTTGAAAGTCTCTCTCGCACATTGAACGTGTTTATTATTTATAAATTTTTGTGGACATTTTACATGAATTGTCGAAACTTAAGTGTCATACTGAAACAAATGTTTTCCAGTATCAGGCTGCCACACACAAGTGTTTTTCATAACTTTCATTCATTGAAGTCTGTAACAGTGACTGAAAATTATTACTAAGGCAAAGGATGGAATTCGGAGAACTCCCAAGTACGCACTCCAACAAATCTGTTATGTAAAAATTATAACGTCTTGCAAGAAAATTGTCACGTATTGAAAAAACGGTTATAGACAATTGAAATGATATCTTAAGGGGGTGGCCAAGTATTGGGGGTCTTCTGCTTGGTCCCCGCTTGAAAATCATGAAGACTTCACCCGGCTGCTACTATCTAACTGGTAGACCCCAACTCTGGGCTAGGTACAGAGAAACATGCTGAAGCAACGGTTAAAAAGTTGTTTTCAGAAAAAATCTCGATAACTATGATCTAGCTTACACCTAGACTTTGAAGAATAAACCACAACAATAACAACAATCACCCCCTCAAGTCCTGCAGGCCGCCTCAAAGAGTGCTCTTATAGCCGGCGAGGGGGTGTACCTGGGCGGAACGGGTGAAGTACGTCGGGAGAGTATCTCCTGGTAGGATCTCCCAAGGCGTGAAGGCCGTTCCAATATGCTCAGCTAAGATCTGCAGGCATAGGAGACAAGTCAGACTTCTACCTTAGGTTCTAACATAGGACAAGGTGCTCCAGGTCTCCGGATCAACAGAAGCTGTCAAATTTTACCCTTTACCATGAGTCACACATCTACAGTACTTCATACTGCATCGCAGGTTATCAAGGGGCGCGCTCTGAGTTTTAGGCAGAGGGCTCAGTTCGAAAAGTAAGTTACAATCTCCACGTCTTAAAGAGACCAAATCACTTAATTTCAGTTCAACACCCAATCCACCTCCAGTGGGTCCCCTCGCATGTTGGACTGCCTGGGAATGAACGGACGACCTTGTAAAGGCTGCCGCCAGTAATCCTTTGAACCCGGAAGATCGCATCGCACTGACACCATCAGAGATCTCTTCCATTGCTAAACAACTTACTTCTAAAACCTGGGCTGACCCTCCTGCTCACCCTTGGTACTTCCAAAGACATCCTGGAGCCGCCACAACATTTAAGGGCCCCAGAGTACATCAGACGACTCTGTCTCGACTTTCTACTGGCCACTTGAAGTGTATGATCTTTGAGGACGGTGAAAGAAAATACCCAACATGCCCCAAGTGCGACAATGCTCCGTTTTGCCCACAATATATCTTGAAGTGCTTGGGGTTTTCTCGTGAGGAGGCTGTGAAAAGTCCACATCTGCTTTTGGACTTTTTGGCTATCTATGATCTCATGGATCTGGTCTAGTTCCACTAAGAAAGAATATTTGAAAATTTTCAAGCACACGTATCGACAGAAGAACAATTTCTGTCTTATTCAACAAATGCGATATCGAACTCGGTATTTTCAACTGCTAAGTGCTGTGTGCCCTATTATGCCATTAATATAATTCTTTATCACAGCTAAAATAAAGACTGTTTCATGCAATAATAGGCCGAGTAATATTTTTTAAGCATTAAAATTTTTAATGCCTATTGTAAATTGTGATTATCCAATACAAAAAGAAAACAAAATCAAGTGCAAGGGATATTATGCACTAAGCGATCAAATACCAATTTTGAGATTTCGAAGTTGATTTAGTGATAACCGCTTTTTTCTGGTACTGCGAAATTTACATTTTTTTATTACGATTTAAAACAAGGTAAAAATTTTTAACCTTTATTATAACACACAAACCAACCCTTTAATGTAACCCTTTAATGGAGTCTAGGTGTTACTCTCTAGTATATATATATATATATATATATATATATATATATATATATATATATATATATATATATATATATATATATATATATATATATATATACAAAATTATGGACGCACTTTTTGAAATTTTTATATCTTTTAAATTTAGGTGCTTATAGAATATATTAATTTTCTGTAAAAGTCTCTTTCTTGATATTACTGAAGAGGATGAGCCTTAACCTAATGCACAATATTCCTCGAGATAGGTCTGATCACTGAATTTAATTCTCCAGTTGTAGCCTATAAGTTTTAAGAGCTATCAATGATCCAAGCATCCTTTTCCTAGTTTTATTTTACAAGTGCTTCCAACGGAAAATGTTAACTGCTCAGTTATTAGGTGATCCAAAGTCTTCTTTAATATTTGTTTTTATATAAATGAAAAGATCTTAATTATCTGTTGTACAAATTTTTATGCATCAAATTAAAAGAAATTCAATGCAGAATTTAATTAAATATACCTAGTATTAATGTATCAATATTACGAAAATATTGTTTTAGTATAAAAGGAGATTGTGCCATAATTGCTTACTCTTCAGCAATTAAAACGTTCTCTCCCATCACAATTACTGTGCCGACCAACTTGTTTAGTGGTCAGCGTGCCTGACTGCGGATAAAGAGGTCCTGGGTTCAAATCCCGGATCGGGCATGGATGTACTTTCTCTTTCTATCTATCCTGTCTTTGCCCTTTCTTTGTATAAATGAGGTGTGAATGGTTGCCTACCCTATAAACGGGTTCCTATGGCATGTATGTAATGCAAAGTCGTACTTTCACCTTCATGGTGCTCTGATTAAAAACGAAAGACGCTCCCAATCGACTTAATTCGCATAGCATAGCAAGCTTGGCTTGTCCAAGTGTCATTAGTAAACAACAACAATTACTGTTCGGAAAACCAATCAAATGTCAAAAAGCAAACTACAGGATGTTTTGAGATTGTAGGTATACTATATTTTCGTGATAAAAAACGCTATTTTAATGGAATGAAATTCAGGAAGATGCATACTAAATTACTAAACTCGATGGCATGACAGCCCATGTGGGCCAAGGCCTACAGTGCCCATCTCTGTTTTCTTGACCGAGACATTCTGGGGTGGGAAGCATATGTCCTGATTAAATGGCCAAATCCTCATTATTTAGTTCCCAAACATTCTTGGAACTCATTTTATCGATACACTGAAGAGATTAAAGGTTGCGTCGACCTTGCCCAGCCGAGGATCTAACCTCGGACCTGTGTCTTGGACCTAAGCTCCTGGGCTTCAAGATGCATTTTAGTTTAAGTAAATAAAACTATGTTTTTTTTTAAGTATCTTAATCCTTTTTTAAAGCAAATAATGCCACTACATAAAAAAATAGAGATCTGTGAAAAAAGCTGAACTGCCACATTGAGGGAAAATGATCTCTTTGATATCCTGAAGCTGCAACGCAAGAAGAGAGTAACTTTATCTAGCGATTCCGAAATGGTGCTTAGATTATGAAAAATTTAAATCAGTGAAAAAATAAGTCAAGATCAGGTGGAAAAAGAATACACAAATGCTTCTGATGATAGAATGGTAAAAAGGACATGTCTCCGAGATAGAAGAAATTCACCAGATGTTAGATGTGTAACTATTACAATCGGCATTTTAGTACATTCAAGGACAATAAAGAGGAGATTATTAATCTTGGACTAAAAGTTTGAATTGCAAGGTAAATACCATACTTAAATTCTAAACAATGCAACAAACGTATTCAATGTGAGCAACAGAACATTTTAAGTGGTCAGAAAATCGGTGGACGCAAATAGTTTAGAGTGATGAGTGTAAAATATCTCTCTGTTTGCTGGTGATGATCAAAAATAAGCGTGAAACAAGAGTAAGGGAAGAGCTGCATCTCTACACCACTGAAGCCAAAACACAAAACCCAATAAACACCGTGTTTGAATATGTATATCTGCAGATGGTGTGACGCACATTCAAGACATTCTGAATGCAAAAAAATGCATCAAAACTATTCTGAAACCAAAACTGATATGCTCCATCAGGGATCTCTTTCCTAATAGCTGGGAGTTTTCGTGGTTTCCTCCCTTGCAACACGGGAATATGGCCTACTATCAAAGAAAAGACACTTTAAGTGGTGGATATTAACATGATTCATAGTGCCCTTAGGCAGTTAGGCTGTCACTATATGCCTAAAAAAGATAAATATTTAATGCCTATTTAAGATATAATATTTAATATTAGAGGAAATATTTAATGTTTTATTACAGCTTTTGTGTAAGTAACTTAATTTTTAATTGTTTACACACTTTAAGCCTTTTTAGAGCTCCAGTGGCTCAGGAACTTCACGCCGCTTCCCGTAAGCTCAGCAAAGTGAAGCATCATTTGCCGCGGGCAGTGGTTGGGAGAGTGACCACGGTGTACCCTCCTTCACTGGGTTGTTGGAACTCCTTGGGTCAAGGAACGTGTCCACGTTAATATGTGACGTCCAAAGTCCTTCCGCTGGTGTGGCGTAGATGTGGAGAGGAGGGTGCCAGCTCAGGTGTGGCCTCGTCACCTGACCGTGGTTCAAAATTACGAGGCACCATAAAAAGAGCAAAGTCGTATTTTCACCTTCGTGGTTCTCTGATCCAAACGAAAGACGCTCCCTATTGACTTAGTTCGCACTGCCAAAGGCAAAACGAGCTTGGCTTGTCCAAGTGTAATGGAAAAACAACAACAACAAGCCTTTTTTAATTAAACGACATTTTGCAAATAGTAGTTTTGCAAATAGAAGCCCAATGGCAAAGTGATAGCGAGCCGTGCTCCCAATACACAGGTCCGAGGTTCGATTCTCGGACCTGTGTGGGCAACGTCGACTCTGTCTTTTAAACCATCGGTGATTCAATTAAACTGAGTACCAAGCATTACTGGGAATTAAACACTATTCTCTTTTTCCCACTGAGAAACAGTATTTTATCGGAGACCAGTCTATTGTGTGGCTTTTTAATAACTTCTCACAACAAATATCGGACAACATTTTATCGTACGATAAAAGTCGTCTAGTGTGAAAGAGGCCTAAGGCTTTCGCGTTAAGCTGACCACCTAACCCTAGACATGTTTCGCGCTCCACGGCTCTCAATCTTGAAAATATACATGGGCACTTTAGGCCTTGGCTCCCCTATAGGCTGTCGTGCCACTGAATTTAGTTTAAAAATAAAGGCATGGATTTATTAATTTGGCCAAGGAAAACAAAACCCCTGACCGGAATCCTGTTGTTTGAAATACCTTATACAGCGAATAAATTAATTAATTATGTATGCAACTTATTTGAGACAATAGGTTCTTGGGGTCATCTTATTAAGAAGGATGAATCTCAAACATGCTCGATGGAAAGGCACCATGAAATTATATATAAAAAATAATGGTTTTCATAATTAATATTTATGATGTAAAATGTACTATCTTAAAATGATGGGAAATTTCAGATGTATACTATTAGTAGAGTAACACTTTTTTTGTAATATAAATATCTTTTTTACATATAATTTTTGTTTTCTTTTTATTTAAATTACATTAATTTTTTTTGAATTTGATGTATAAAGATGTGTAAGTAAGTAAAACTTAATATGTTCTAGAAGCTTACAAATTTAAAAACATAAAAATTTAAAAAAATGACCACACTTTTGGCCACCTCTGTATGAGTCTGCAAATCTGGAAGATGTGATTTTCTACATATACTTTTATAAAATACATACGAGCCTATTCTGAAATACTTTTTAATGAAAGAGCAGGTAAAAGCTTACTAACGGGTACCCCTTGATTTTTTTGGGGATTTTTTTTTTTTTTTACTTCAAGATTGATATGCCATGTGAGTAACAAAATGGCAACCCTAAAATAACGTTAGTTAAAACGCTAAATACCAGGGTTACCAGAAATTTAATTTTATCGCCAATATTTATCATCAAATATTTCCTCAAATCAATGGGTACTCGCTTGTATGCTGTACTCAAAAAACATTTAAGAAAACGATTATATTGATATAAATATAATCAGTATTGTAATCGGTAGTATATGCGTATGCCTATGCGTACGAGTGCGTGATCTCGAATGAAGATTACTAGTTAATAGACATCTCACACACACACATATCTGCTGTTATTTACAAGTCCATTATATCAGTATTTAAAAGTTAATTGTAAAATGATACTTGGAATAAATTATTGCAAGGAAACGTATTTTATATTAGGAAAATATATGATACCTATATATATATATATATATATATATATATATATATATATATATATATATATATATATATATATATATATATATATATATATATATATATATATATATATATATATATATATATATATATATATATATTATTCTATTTATTATACAAATGCTCGTTGGCATCAAACTCCTCGTATTGATTCTCAAGTCCGTTTCAACAATATTTAACAAACAATAACTAATTCTGTGATTTTTATCCTGCCCGGAATTTGGAAATCAACAGGTGAAATAAAAGGAAACGATTTATAATCGCTAATCCTTTGTAACTTACATCAATACACGAAAAAAAGAAACAGCCGATAAGTGTTACCCCCCTTTCCCCTTGAACAAGCGTCTATCGTTTGCTATAATGTTGTTTCTCGTCAAGGTGCAGCCACCGCTACCTCTATTTAACGTTTTCTGTGAATCGACAGATCGGTCAATGTCAGCACTAATCATAACCTTTCATCTCAAATTCAGATGTCTTATTCGAATTGATGCAGCCTTTGTCTCAACACACATGTATCTTTTTTAATATATTTTGATATTCCAATTTATAAAATAAATTAAAAAGTATGGAATTCATTTCATAATATTTTGGAAAAGTTATTTGTTCTTACATTGAAAGTAATTTTTTTGATTCTCTACTCAAGTTTTTGAACGTTTCGTGGTTTTTTTTTAACTATGTGATGAACCAGATTTTCGTTTTTTATTTAAAGGGACATCTTTTCGTCTATGGATATAATAGACCATTTTTAATCATACCATTGTTGCATAGAATGCACAAAATTTGTTTGTGGTGTAGAATCGGGTACCCCTTGATTTGGCAATACATCTTGGCGATAAAATTTAATTTCTAGTTACCTAATTTTTGTATCGTTCTTGTGTAGCGGCCATCTTGTTAGTTACATCTTGGCGCTTATTTTGGCGTCTAAAAATTTGCCAAAGAATTAAGGGGTACTCGATTGTAAACTTTTATCTAAACTTTTTCTCCTAAATATTGTAAAAATATGTTTTTATTACAAGTGAAAAACCATTTGTAATAATCTATTTGTAATTTGTAATTTGTAAAACCATTTGTAATTATTGCATATGAGGGGACATCGTTGTTTTCATAATATTTCAGTTCATTATATTGTTATTATTGCATTATTATATATGATAGAGACAAATTTTTGTCATTAATTCAACGAAAATATCTTTTATTTTTTTCTTATATCAATTTTGGCAGGTTTTTGAAATGGGAAATTTCCTAAAGTCCGCCGAATTGAAACGCTGAACAAAAAAATTCAAACGCAGTTGACACCTAAAATAAATCATACGTATGAAGGGATAATAACGTAAAATACTAGAAAAAATTAAACTTGGCAACAAAAAATCCTAAAAGCAATAAAAAACTCAATTTGACAACGCCAAAGAGAAAACCGGCAACACAATAATCAAAACAATGGACCCCAGATTTGGCGAGGTATCACTTGGAGGTATAAATCATACTTACACCAATTTTTGACCTATCTTTCCATATAATGGAAACTTCTTTTACATCATTCCATAAGCTGGGCCATCTTCTTAGCACAGCATGTGACAACCTAGATCTTTCAACTGAATTAAATAAGAGAAATAATTTGTATAATGATCTACATTTACTTTATTATGGAACAAATTTTCACCCTAAACTTTGGCTTAGAATAAAAATCTAATCTTTCATTCAAATCGAATAAATATAAGTCATCTTTCATTATAAAATTTTTTTCTGCTGTATTTTTATACAATTTATATTCACAAAATTTTTATTTATTTATTTATTTTTGTAAAAAATTTTAGTTTTTATTATGAATTAGTCTTATATTGATTTAATACTAACTCTCTTTGATTTCAATATAAATAAATTAAATACAAATATATATACACATATAACATATATTATATTATCAGACTATATTTCTTTAGGAATGATTAATATTTGCTTCATTAAATTTTCGCAATAATTTCATTTATTGTGTTATAATAATCATTTTAAAAGTCTTCCATTTTTGGCAAAATGGGGAGGAGCAACAGCATTTTTTTATTGAGGTCAGTCCTTCCAACAGATGAATTGGTTGCATAATTATGAATTGCAGAAATGAAACAAAGAATGGAACAATAGGCATACAGAGACAATAAAGGGAATCAATTGTTATGATTGGCGGAGGTGGGAAAATCCACGCCTCTTTTACAAAAACCATTTCAACGGATCGTTTCGCCTCACCGAGTTTTTTCTCTCATTGTTCTTCATGGAAGTTATATGACACAGTTATCAAAATTCATTTCAAAATGATTGAATAACGCTACAGTTATGATCTCAAATATCTCTTCTCTCTTTTAAAGAAAATAACTTATTACTTGATAATATAAAATAAACCATTTACATTTCTCTATAAATAATTCTAGTTCAATTTATTCCCAACTATTTGTTAGAAAATTTGATTTATTTAAATTTAATTACATTTAAATTTAAATTTATACTAAACGAATGGTTTCGTTTAGTAGTAAATCACTTTCTAAGACTAACTGTGGTATTCGTTTTATTATAAAAAATATATTTTAGGAGGAAAGTGGGTTTTTGTATGGTGCGCCCATATGGTACATGTGACTTCTGATTCTCGCGAAGATTGACTTCAAAATTCCCTTATATCTTAAGAAATACCCAATATATATACTAATGAATGATTCAGTTTAGTAGTAAATCACATTTCTAGACTAACTGTGGCATTCATTTTATTATAAAAAATATATTTTATGAGAAAAATGAGTTTTTGTATTGTACGCCCAAGTCACACAAGTAATCTCCTTTTCTCGGTTTCGATGATTTCAAAATTTCCCCAATATCTGCAGAAATACAGATTAAATTAATTTCAGGTTGGTTTTAACAAGGCAAATTCCCGTGGGGAATATGTGAAAAATTCTTATAGATAGGAAAATTTTCAATATAAAAAAATCAGTGATAAAATTTTTTGTGATTCCAACGTTTATACGGAAACATTAGTATAAGAAGTTCTTCTCTTCTTCTTAGAGTTGGGTTTGTATGTCATTGGGCACTTCTGCTTTTATCAGCATTTTGTACCATTAACTCCAAACCCAATGTTTCCTAGTTCCAGTTGCTCGGGTCACCCACTTAATTAATAAATTCCGATAACCCTTTAATGGAGTCTAGGTGTAAATCTCTAGTATGGATGATGCCTAAAGAAGTTATTCTAGGGAGGGCAAGAGCCTTGCATTCGTAAATGTATAAGAAGTTCGTATTAAGATTTGTCGCTGTATAGCCATCGTTTGTAGATAAAGTCTAATCAGCAAAAGCCTGCACGCAATTTAAAATACATTCCAAACCACTACAAACAACCCAATCAGATCTACAAACTGTTAAAACGAAGGCCTGAATGCTGACTAATCAACTACCTGTTGAACGTATGAGAAATAGTTTTAATATTTATGTGAAGCTGTCTCACAGTTACTTCCTTGCATACGTTATTATTTGGTTATCCTTCCATGCTGAGCAAATCCGGTGAGTATGAACCACAGTCCATTGACTAGCTCGACACCAGAGCTAGGATTTTCTTCTAAAATTTCCGATTAGCTACCACAAAAGTTTGATGTGTTTAAGTTTGCCAATAAAATTATTTTTTTACATGGTTAGCTATAGAAAAATTAGGCTTTTCTCTTTTGGGGTCAACCCCTCCTATTCTATGAGCCTCGTGGATCAGTTGTTTCATGCCTTCAGCAAAGTAAAGCACCGTTTACCACTTGGCAGCTAGAACACATTCTCCCTCACTGCCTTGCTGTAGCTCCGTGAGTTGGGGAATCGTTAATCTAGGACGCTCAAAATCCTTCCACAGATGTGTTGTGGATGTGGAGAGGAGGGTGCCAACTCAGATGTCGGCCTCGTCACTTGACTAAGGTATAATTTGATAGATATATTAACCTTAAGATATAATTCGGAGCTCTCTTGCACTACTAGGTATGTAGGCCACGGTGGCCTGCTTGGTTTAGAATGTCATTCTCATAATCGGAAGGTAGTGACTTCGATTCCCGGCTTAAACTAAGATGCGTTGTGTTCGCTAAAACTGGTGGGGACACGTTAAATATATCGTGGTCATAATGTCCTCCAAGTGAAATAATACTTCTGAAGTTGACAGGCCAAGTATTGGAAATCTACTTAATCCCTACTTCAACACCACGAAGACCACCCGGCTGCATCTATCTAACTGGTACAGCCCGAATGAGAGCTAGGTACACGGAAGTAAGCTGGTACAAAAACAACCACTAGTTGTGCACCATTGTCATATGAGTTGTTGTTGTTGTTTCCAATGACACTTGGACAAGCCTAGCTCGCTATGCCTTGGCTATGCGAATTTAAGTCAACTGTGAGTGTCTTCCATTTAATCAGAGCACCATGAAGGTGAAAGTACGACTTTTGCTTCAAATCTTCCGATAAATGGCAGCACCAGAGGATCTACTCCCTCAATTGATCTGAAGGGGGAGTAAATTTCACCAGACCAGTCATATGAGTGATTACTGTATGGCTTCTTTGGGTGTGAATAATATTTTAACCACGTACTAATGTTTGAAGTATAAATAAAAGTACACACACAATAAATATTCACAACTAAACAAGAATTTTGAGGCAGTTGTAAACTTAAAGAAATCTGGGGGAGATATGTGTTACTGTTCTTGAGAAAATTCTTTTGACAATTATAATCTCTTAATTTTACTTGATAAGTACATTACAATCAGGATAATTATTAGTGGTTGAACAATATATATATCTACATAGTTGATCAAAATAATAAAATAAATATCGTACAATATTATTTTCTTTAACCATGTATAAATTAAAGTTTTAAAAAACATTTAGTTGCGTAAAAACTTGAAATCTTACAAGTACAAATATTTAAATATTTAGGATCAAAAATATTTTTTCCTAAATTATTAAAGAAATGTGTAAATATTGACACATTCTTGCCTAACAAAATACTTTATTTCTTCTGACCTTAAAAAGAAATCAGATGTTTAGATTTTAGCTTACATCGCGCGGTTTATATTACGTGTTTTTGCACTTGTTTTGGCGATCATTTGTATTTATTAAAATGAGCTATTTTATTTAATAAAAATCAACAAAATTGGTGGATGAAGTTGCTCACCATTTCGTTAAACATTTCAACATACGAAACAAATTGAAATCTCAAGTATAACGAAATAAATCGAATGTAGAATTGAATTCATGTACTAATTTTGAACTAACGAAATAAATTGTGTACAGAGAGTTGCTTTTAACTAAAATTCTATTCAGAAATGTTAAATGAATTCTATATTTATTTCTACACACACATCTTATGAATATATCTTAAATTTACATCTTAAATGAATTAAATGCAGAAATCCTATTGTAAATAAAATGGATTCAATGCAAAATTCTGTCTCAAATTGTATCTTCGAGAAGTATGTACATACTTCTACTAGTTCCTAGAACTTCATTTAGAATTCTATTTAAATTTAAGATTCGCAACATTTCGCATATGTTCATGCATTAAGTTCTATTTATATCTAAAATGTTATTCAGACTTACGCTTTTATCTTAACACTTGACGTTTAACAAAAGATTTAAATGAGGGATTCTTATTGTAATCAGATTTAACATCTAACAAAAAAATTAACTGTAACCATTAAAGACCTGATTTTTCATTGTATTCAGATTTAGATTGCAGAACTCTATTTAGTATAAAAAAAAGCATTCTACAATTTCTATAAAAAAAGAAAAGAAAAATGGGATGTAAATGGGTATATCCAGATGAAAGAACTCATTTTTGAGTAAGTGGATTTAAAAAAAAGAAACTTTTTGCTTTAAAATAGTCGAAAAATTAAATGCCAATTTAATTTATATGTAAATATTAAAAAGTCATGAGAAAAATACGCTTTTGTTTAACAGAAGTAGCCCCTTATAAAGTCCTTAATTTGTTCTACCATTTTAGAATTCTGTTATAATCATTTATGAGAACCACTGGAACAATTCAATAACAGATTGCAATTAAATACCTGACCTTTTGATACGTTTTTGTACCTCTTCGAAATACATGAGCTCGCAAGGAAACGAAATGGCCATTCTTACAAATCGTTTGCCGCAGGGCCTGAATCCATATGACTGACAAATGGGAAATCGTGATCTTGCCGCTTCTCCGACCCTGCCCAGTCCCCACCTCGCTGCCGAAGATTCGACTAGATCAGACGATATAATCATCTAGTTACTTCGCACTCTCTGATTACAAAATAACGCGTGAGCAGTGTCATTCGAATTCTGGTGTTCTTTGTTCTATTTGAGCGCGGATGCCGACTGCACACGAAGCCATTTGGAACGTGGCTCGGAGGCAAACGATTTGTAAGCTTTTCTATACGCAAGCCGGATGAGAAAGCGTTTATTGACTGTTAACTTTAATTGCAATGTCATACCTAAGAATGTTACTGGGCGAACTCACGAATTATTTAGCACATATGAATCTTAAAGATTCCCAGATCGATTCAAGACTATGATAAGAATAAATAAAACATAAAACGAAATTCAATTACTAATTGAAAGCTCTGGAATCAAGTATTTGGTATTTTAACCATGAATGTGCGTAGTTTGTTTACTTTCATATTTCTTCGATAAAATTATGCAAACATTTTTCCTTCTAGCCATATTTTTCCATAATCAAATTACTTGTAATTCCTAGCTGTATTGGTGATAGAATAATTCTACGAATCGTAGTAATCGAAAGAATTACTACAGTTCTGATTCGTAGTAATTGAAACAAATTATAATTCTACGATTTGTAGTAATTGAAGAAAAATTATAATTCTACGATTTGTAGTAATTGAAAAAATTTATAATTCTACAATTTGTAGTAATTAAAAATATATATATAATTCTACGATTTATAGTAATTGAAAAAAAATTATAAATCTACAATTTGTAATAATTGAAAAAAAAATTATAATTCTACAATTTGTAGTACTTGAAAAAAAATTATAATTCTACAATTTGTAGTAACTGAAAAAAAATTATAATTCTACAATTTGTAATAATTGAAAAAAAATTATAATTCTACGATTTGTAGTAATTCAGAGAATTACTTCGATTCTACGTACAAGTAGTACGATTCCAAATACATTAGTCAAATTGTACTTACAAGTACTGATAGTATATTAACGCTAAAAAAGTTGTATTTCTTTCACAAATTTAAGAACGTAATATATATATATATATATATATATATATATATATATATATATATATATATATATATATATATATATATATATATATATCGACTTTTGTCTCTTTCTAATAAAAATTATTTCTTTTGTTAGAATTATTTTTACTTTCAGAATAAGCCCATTGGAATATTGAGTGGTTACAGAACTTTTCTCAAAATTGAAAATGGTCGTTAATATATTTTAACTAATTTATATAAAATAATGAACTACTTCATATGACACACAAAACTCCACATTTGATTTGAATATTTAATGTTTTATATTAGGTTAATATAAATTAAATTAGCTTCAACACAGTACATATAATATCCGTGATATAAAAATCAAAAACATCAATTAATGTTCTATATAAATAGTGTTTCTAATAAATGCTATAATATCTTTTAAGGAATTTTAATTTGTGCCAATAATAATATTTTAGCTAATGATTTCAGTTATTTTCCATTAAAGATTTAAAAAATTCAAATTGAAGATTCATACACTAGGGTTGTAATTTTCAATCACATTTTTTTTTTAGTTTTCTGATCGAAATTTCGAGTAAATTGTGTATCTGTTATTACATTCTGCGAACATATATATCTTCTAATATTATAATAATATATTGGAAGGTTGATTAATTATCAAGCATTATAATCGAAAAATCTACAAATTCAATGTCATTTTGCTTATTTATTTGCAACGATCTAAAGTAAACTTTCGCAACATACAATAATATCACGATGCTGCATTTTAAGCATTCTCCTCAGTATATAAATATATATGTATATATATATATATATATATATATATATATATATATATATATATATATATATATATATATATATATATATATATATATATATATATATATATATATATATATATATAATATATATATATATATATATATATATATATATATATATATATATATATATATATATATATATATATATATATATATATATATATATATATATATATATATTCAGTAATATATTAGTGCAGTGGATTAAAAATATTTTTTTCGCCATAAAAGTGTGTGTATATTTAATTAAATTTTTTACGTCAGAATAAGCGGGATTAAAGTCAGGATGTTTTTGAATTATTAAAGCATGTAAATGCTGAAATATCTTTAGTACTAACCTCCATTTTAATCAATTATAAAGTGAACTGTTCCATTATTAGTTAAAATACACTTAAACGAAATTTGTTTTAACCAGAGCTATCCTAGTATAATTAAAAGTTTTAAAAGTTCATAATTACTTCTTAATAATAAATGCGATACAGCTATTATATTTTAATCTCTACCAAGCGTTGCTATATATATACACATATATACATAGATTCATGAAATTCGGTGGCCAGATTAAACAAATAAAAAAATCACAATGTTTTCGACATGTAACTTTGAAGTCACAAGAAGTGAGTCCAATGGGCAAAATTATTCATATAAGCAAAAACTATAAATACTGCAATTATTAATATCAATTATCCATTGATTCAAATCATTAACATGGTGAACATGTTAATGGTTTGAATCAATGGAAGATGGCTTCTCAAACCGATGCCTTGGAACTTATATAAGAAATCGTTTTTTTAACAAAAGGAACTTCGATACTATATATCAGGCATTCGATGGTGACATTCGCCTTGTTTGCTGCCATTCGAAAAAGGCAATTTCAAGTCAGACAGCAAATTCATAGACAAGTCGGATTTATACGCCGCCATTTCATTGTGATGTGACGTAGATGAAACCTTATTTGACGTCATGGATATTTTAAATCAATGAGAACCGTAATACCGTAATCAAACATTTAATTTTTCATTTTCTGTTCATCCTTTCTGCTTTAGTGCTTTGTTAAACTTTTAGCTCATTTTCGATACTTTCGGTTCACTTTCATTTCAGCAGTCCATTCCTGTCAATGTTCTGATCAGATACAGATATAACCAAATCCTTAATATTTCGCAGAAATTTAGAAATGTAAAAATAGGCCTCTGTGGCCTGATTGGCTTGGGCATTCATTCTTCTTATCGGAAGGTAGTGGTTTCGAATACCGACACAATCGAAGTTCCATCGTGCTCACTAATTGTGACTAAAACTAAACTCCATGGCATGACAGCCTATATGGGCCAAAGCCTACAGTGCCCATAACTGTTTTCATGACCGAGGGCCTTGGGGTGCGAAGCATGTGTCCCAGTTAGGTGGTCAGCCTAACGTAAGATCCCCAGTGTTTAGTTCCCAAGCATGCTTGGTACTCAGTGAATCGACCCACTGAAGGGATAAAAGGCTGAGTCAACCTTGCCCAGATCGAACCTCGGACCTGTGTCATGGGAGCGTGAAACGCTGCCACTAAGCCACCGGGCTTCCACTAATGGTGACTGGGTTACTTTAAATATGTCGTGGTTGCAATGTCCTTCATGGGAAATGATACCTTTGGAAGTGGCAGGCGAAGGCTAGGTGTCTTCTGCTTGGTCTCTATCTCTAAATTACGAAGTCCCTCTTTTGGGACTATAGAAGTGCACCCGTTGGGGGCGTTAAATATATAACTTACCATCACTTCCACCCCTTGTAATGCTGAAAAGTGGGAATATATCCATCAAGCACAAGTCGGACATTATATACAACAACAGAAATACAAAAATAATTGCTAAAATGTTACCGAAATAGTTAAAGCATACTAAAAAATTCATAGAAAAAGTAACAAATGTTCCAAAAATTAGAAATTTTTAACACTAATTCATCATTAGCATTGGCACGACAGCCCTTTGTGGGCCTTGTCCTTCTTCAGAAGCCTCTGCCATTCCAGCCATTTTCTAGAAATCAACCTCCAGTTCTTGACTTTAAGTATGTTGAAGTTCCTTTCATCTCTTCTTGGGTCTTCCTCTTGGTCTACTACAGAAAGGGGTGGTGTTGAAGACCTTTATTGGTGTTCTCTCTGTACTCATTCTCATGAGGTGGCCTGCCCATCTCATTCTAGTAGTTTTATTGAAATAATGATGTCTTCTCCTAGATTTTGTACAGTTCAAAGTTATATTTTTTTCGCCAGGTGTTATTTTCCAGGACAGCACCAAAAATAGTTCTTAGGACCTTTCTCTCAAAAATCGCCAATGTTTTCTCTTCCTTCATCGTCAAGGTCCTTGTTTAATACTAATTAAGTAGTGTAAAAAAAAGAACAGATTGTGGTCAGTAAATTAATGCCCCAAAAAGAGACAGAAAGCTGTAGATTTATTAATTTTTTTTTAAACGTTTGTGTTTTCGAACGCAATTCCCGTAAAAAAATATTGAATTAAATAGAATTCTAACTGACTATGGTATACCGCAAACATTTATATTACGTCATTTTGAACAATTCCGTAACTTGTGTATAGTTTTCGTATGTCCTGAAATGGAATCAATGAAACTGTGGGGTTAAAATGGAAATGCACACATCCGGTTTCTTTTAACTATTCGTAGTTGAACTAAAAATGAATTAGAGCTACTCATTTTGTGGTTTCATGCACACATACCTTCATAGTGAAGGATTCCACGCTATTTTATCAAAGACGTTTCGTCATCAGGCATGGAAAAATTAGCTTTGTAATTGATAGGAAATATATGGTAATATTTTAAAAACCTCTTGGCGATTTTTTTAACAAAGCATTTGGTGATAAATTTGGTCACAAGAACAGAAAATCGAAATAACTCATTTTGAGAAATTAAGATTGACGGTTGGTTTTTAGCATACTGGTTTTACGTCGTTTATGTAAAAGTGGATAGTTAAAAATTGCCAAGTCTTAAGTCTTATTTCAACTTAATTGAATTTATAGGATGGAATGCGTTGTTGTTGCATAATGCTTATGGTTACTAAGATTTTCACCTTTTAACCCAACAAATGGTTGAAGTAATGCCAACTTAAATAGTGATGAATCCAACAGGTGTGCTTCGTAGCCCCAAAAACTAATCTTAATAATTTAGAAGTAGGAACCAAGCAGAAGATCCCAAACTTTGTTCCTGCTATCCCAAGAGGTATCATTTCACATGGACGACATTGTGATCACGACATATTTAACGTGCCCTCCCCAGCTATCATTACGATGAATCTTTGATTGTTCGGGGTTCGAGCTCACTAGCTTCCAGCAACGAAAGCGAACTCTTAAACCATTGCCCACCTCCGTCCGCAACACAGAAAATAATAGCATTCCTTTCGAACTAAATTGAGTAATTTTGTGTTGTTGGGAGTTATTTGGACATCTACCGCATACTGTGTGTTCGGGATCAAACCTCAAATCGTTCACTCCTAATACTAAACCAGTGTGAGCATATGATTTACGAATACCACAGTAAAAGAACAAGTGATTATCTTCTTAAGTAGAATCTACAATTAATGATGCTTGATTATGGTGTTGTAGAGGTAGGTAACTAGCAACACGCTTCTGGTCTCATTCGTGCCTCAAACCAAACATCAGCAATTCTTAAGTATATAATTGTGATTATGAATAAGAATCTTTATATACCTGGAGATGTTTTAACTTAAAAATAATGATTCAGAGTAATGCTGTAAATGATTTTGAATTATTTACATTCCCTATGCATACAAAATTTAATTACAAATAATAAATCCCAATTTTTTGTGAAATTTTATATAGATATAAATAAATAAATAAAAATAATAATTTTCTTCTTTTTAATGAAACAGAAGGTACGAAAATATGCAAACTTATATAATGATATTAGTTACAAAATCATTGCTCTTAAAAGCCAGATCATTGTTAGAAGCTATGGCATCAAGTCTACTAAATTCCCAACTAATAGCGCCAGAGATAGATGAAGAGGGAAAAGATGAAGTAGGGGGGTCCATGGCTCACACATACATCTCTCGCTGATTCATTAAATCATTTTTTAATTGACCCACCCCCCTTCGCTCTCAGCATCCGGATCTGCGGAGGTGTTAAAAGGTCGACACCGGCCATAAATATAGAAGGGTGGAGGAAGAGAAATGGTGATAAGTTGATTCCCACTAACCACCCCTGCAAGTCTTTTATGTTCCGCCGTGGAGTTGAGATGTCCACCCCCTCCCCCCAACAGCGCAAACACACTTGATAAAATGTTCTCTATTTTACGAAGCGGATGATGACTGATATTTTCTCCGTGATCTGTTCGTTATGGAAGTTAAAAGGAAAATATATTACTGTTTGCTTCTTCTTGATTTTTCTCGCCACATGTTATCATAAATTTGTCGCCAAATGTTATCATAAATTTGTCGCCAAATGTTATCATAAATTTGTCACCAAATGTTATCTTAAATTTGTCGCCAAATGTTATCTTAAATTTGTCGCCATTTTAGGAACGCTGAGGTACATGTTCTTCGGGAGCTAAGTTCGGTAGACCTCATTTAAATTTTTCGCATTTATATAGTAGAATTACAGGTTCCATTTATCTACCTACATCGTATTTAATGAAATTATTTCAATAACACATTTATCTAGGCCATTTACACATACAAGTACCTTTACAGTCACCAAAAACAAAAAAATTATCTTTAGAATTACACAGATATATTTACTACTCAATTCATTTTCTTCTTCCAAATTTCCAACAAATCCCTTAGAATTCTTACAACTTCCTTTAGTTACTGTGCATAAGGAAAAGAGGAAGTGATTTTTTTGAAGACCATTTATAAAAATTATATGAACTAGTTAGTTAGTGGAGGTTTTCCACATCTAATATAAATTGTTTTTAGAGCAAAATTGAACTAGAACATTTCTTTCTTCATAAAATTTCAAATTTTACGTTATTACTGATAGAGAAAAGTTTCTTGAATCATAGGTGGTCATCTTTTGGCTGTTTGAATTATTTGTGATCAAATATCACTGCCATCTGATGATTAAAAAGAGAGAATTCTACAAATTCTCTTTTTCAGCATTAATTTTTTAAACTGGGAAAAATTTTCTCTCTTAAAATAGCATTTTTCCAGTTTAAAACTAGCAATGACGTCATTCAAAAAAAAAGATCGTTTCCTTTAACTAATAAATTGAAAAAAATTCGACCAAATGATACCATGCTAGAAAAATGTATCGCTTAATAGAATTTTAGCTATACATTTTATTTTTTTTAGATATACTTTTTTTCCAAAAGTCTATAAATGTGATTTAAAAAAGTGGATGAAATTTTAGCATCAAATAAATAAATTTATTTAATATTTCTGTCTTCCCATAAATTTATCCATATTTCTTCTCTTTCAATTATAAATATATTTTGATTTTCAGAAAAAAAATCGGTACAAATTTAAATTGCGTTAAAAATTTCGTTAATTGTTTTACACTACATCTTCATTAAGTAATACAAGATCATAAAAATTAATATAATTCCAACATTGTTTGAAATTTTTGTATGATAATTATTCAATCAGTTACTGACAAGATCGAAAAGTAAATTTTTAAAGACTTCATGAAATTTCATTAAAATACTACTAAAACTTAGTTGCGCCAAGTTTTTACAAACTTTTTACAGAGACTTAAAAGCAAAATAATATTCATAATCCTTTTATTTGAAGCAAGTAAAATCGAGGTTCTCTAGCGTATTACATCTTACAACTATTATAATTGCATCAAACAATGTTTTGTAAATAATTATAAAGCAGAAAACGAGAAGTATAAAATTATATTATTAAAAACATAATAAGTATCTCTGATAGAATAAGATTATAACTATATGTCTTATATAATTTTTAAACCGATAAATTATAATGTTTTACTGTATATTTGAAGTCAAATGATTTTTCTTATTATTTATGATATAAATTGTCATCAGTTGTTTAAAAAATAAAATATTTATTTCAGTAAAGTGGCAACAACCTTTTTCATTGAGATTAAACTTTATTGCAGAATGTCAACACTTTTGAACTATAATGTCCGATAAATTATTTTAGTTTCGTGGTAAAATTTTCCATATTGTATTCATCTGTTCTGATTCTATTAATTATTTATTTTGTAAATTAATTTCATTGAATTATAAATATTTTATAAATTAATATTACTCATTCAATTTTATTACACAGGTAACCCAAGAATTTCTTCCTTGAGACTTAACTTTCATGGCAAAATGTTAAAATTCCATACTGTATTCATCTCTTCTGATACCATTAAATAATTATTTTGTAAATTAATATTATTGTTTCATTAAATTTTATTTTACAGTAGTTAAAATTATCGATATATATATATATATAGTAGACATCACTTAAAGATTCCACGCATATATATATATAAATATATATATATATATATATATATATATATATATATATATATATATATATATATATATATATATATATATATATATATATATATATATATATATATATATGTATATATATATATAATATATATATATATATATATATATATATATATATATATATATATATATACATATTATATATATATATATATATATTTATGATGGTTTCTAATTACTGACCATCATTTACAATCAATCAATCAAATGTAAAATGATAATCTCTACTTCATTTCAAAATTGATGTCTTTATGCCTTTCAAAGGATAAAATGTCAAAAAAAATATTGGGGAGTTGTCTCAACATTTTATTTTATAAATCATCCTGGGAGTTTCTAAGTAAGGAGAGACGCTGTGGCCTCTCGGCAACAGGTGGGCGCGGTCCCCGTGACCTCGGCGCATGACCTTTCTTCTTAGCCTCATATCATTAATAACCTCACAATATTGTAACTGAAAACATAATAATGATCGCGGGGCAGATGCGCGTGAAAAAAAAAAGACTTCATCTTGGTTTTCACCTTTTCTGTCCTTAAAATTTTTTAATCTTCATTATACAGAGCTCCACCCCCACAACTCGAGGGAAGACTACGTATCATCGCCATCTTTGGCTTACAAAACGAAAAGTTTGACTTCCAGTGACAATGTCTTAAGTTAACATGATCAGTGTTCTGATATAAATTAATACGCCCTAAAAGATTTGCAATTGCTAATGCGAGTGAAAGCTCTTTAATCTGATTGGTTAAGAATTTAGCTCTGGTTTGGTTCGTTGCTCTAAAATTACTTTTTCCCATATAAAAAGCATGATCAACACTCTCATGCACTGTGAGCTACTATTATTTGGAGGACCTCCCTCCATTGTATAACTTAAAAACAGTTTTTGATTAAATGCAATATAATAAATGAATAAAAATATTCTGAACATACAAAATACTTATACACGAATACATGTAATACTTATATTCGAATTACTGCTCACATTTTATAATAAAGCTGCAATTTAATAACTTTATCATTTAATTTTTAAACATTTTATAGTAAAAATGTTTTTTTGTAGAAGGGGAAACGTAATTTTTTTCACCTTAGCCAATCAGGCACTTCCAAAGAAGATAGATTGCATATTGCATAAAGAATTCGAATCCTAAAAGAATTCATGCCAAAGAGTGGCGTCGAATCCACGAAATCTTGAACCAAAATTCAAAACACACACACCATTTGAATGATTAGCTATAAAAAAGTAATAAATAAATAAAAAAACACAACTATATTTAAAAATTCATTTCATGAATATCTAAATATATAAAAATTAAAATTCATTTCATGAATTTCTAAATATATAAAACAATTTAAAATTCATTTCATGAATTTCTAAATATAGTTGTTGTTGTTACTAATGACACTTGGACAAGCCAAGCTCGCTATGCCTTGGCTATGCGAATTTAAGTCAATTGAGAGCGTCTTTCGTTTTTAATCAGAGCACCATGAAGGTGAAAGTACGACTTCGCTCTACACACATGCCATAGGTACCCGTTTATAGGGTAGGCAACCATTCACACCTCATTCATACAAGGAAAGGACCAAGACAGGATAGATAGAGAGAGAAAAGTACATCCATGCCCGCACCGGGATTCGAACCCAGAATCTCCTTATCCGTAGTCAGGCACGCTGATCCCTAGACAAGTTGGGCGGCAAATATAGTTGTGATAATGTTATGTGATCCCGACAGATGTCGTTACCTTACCATATATTTGTGATAATTCATTACAAGGAATCGTATAATACTAAAGTGTACATCCAGTTTAAAAAATTAAATTGTAATAAGCATATTTTTTTCCAATGGCGGGCACAAGAGGGTTTGAACCCTATGCCACAACAAGGCAAGAGATTGCTACTCATTTGTCTTTACCCAGCGGGCACCTGTGAACCAAGTCACGGAGGCGAGTAGCGTTACCCGCGCCATACCACCACAAACCCGTTTATAGGGCGGGCCACATTCATACATCATCACAGAAGAAAGGACAGAGAAATACTGAGAAGAAAAGAAATATCCATGCCCAAACCGATATTCGAACCCGGGACCCACATCTCGGGAGTCAGGAATGCTAACCACTCAGCCAATCGGTCGGCTTGTAATAAGCATATAAGTTTGTTGAAAATTACATTAGAAGACTATTAGGAGGAAATAATTATCATAATTAAGTTTCGGTGAGTAATAATGCGAGTGAAAGCTCTTTTAATATTTAATTTTGATTTCTAACGACTCAGACTCGATTTAACTTGTAATAGTATAACATTAAAAGGGGAAACACAAAAGCACCTGTTTGGGGGAAAATACTTTTTTTCATTGTGTTCTATCCGTTTTTCATATAACCAATCTGGCAGCCGAATGGTTAGCGCTCTTGCCTGCGGTTCAACATATCGTGGATTTGAATCTCACCTTGGGTTTGGATATTTGCTTAGTAGCTCTGAATCCACTTAAACTTTAATTAGTCCACATTTGTAAAAATTCAAATGAAGAAAAAGTCAATAAATATTGGGTTTTTCAGAACTTTATCAGTTTTGGTTAAACATAATTTTATTTGTCTTGCATGATAATAAATAGAAAAGAGTTCAGAATTCATTAAATATGCATCCTAATATATATATATATATATATATATATATATAATATATATATATATATATATATATATATATATATATATATATATATATATATATATATATATATATATATATATATATATATATATATATATATATATATATATATATATATATATATATATATATATATATATATATATTAGGTCTACCGGAAAGTTCTGTCCGTTTTAGAATGAAACAAAGGAATACATTTTTTCATACTTTGGATAAACTTTATTGAATAATATAATTGCCATCATTATATATTTATGACTTCTTGCCAGCGTGATGGCAATTTGTATATCCCATTTTTAAAAAATGTCTTATCTCTAGAGGCCAAAAATTGAACCAGTGCTTGTCTGATATCTTCTTCGTTCTTGAATTGTTTGCCCTGCAAGAAATTTTGTAAGGACAGAAACAAGTGATAATCAGATGGTGCTAGGTCCGGGGAGTATGGTGGATGCGACAGAATTTCCTAGCCTAGCTCTGCGACTTTCTGACGAGTCCCCAAAGCAGCATGTGGCCTGGCATTGTCATGAAGCAGTATGATGTCCTTCCTATTGAACATCGCCGGCCTCTTTTCTTGGAGTGCTGTTTTTAATTTATCCAATTGCTGACAGTACCTCTCCGAATTTAGTCTTTCGTTTGGTTTCAACAGCTCAAAATGTATTGGTCCTCGAATGTCCCACCATATACACAACATTCTCTTGTTCAGGCTCAACTTTGGTTTAGAGGTAGAGGGGGCAGGTTTTCCGGGTTCACAATATGTCCTTTTTCTTATGATGTTTTCATAGGTAATCCACTTTTCATCCCCAATTATGATCCGGTCCAAGAAGGGTTCGATTTTGTTGCGTGCAAGCAGAGATGTGCATATGATGATTCGATCATTCAAATTCTTCTCACTTAACTTGTGTGGCACCCATCTCGAATACTTCCACACAAACCCTAGTTTCCGAATATAGTCGGAAATGGTTTGTTGAGCTGAATACTTGTTGAAACTGATTGTAACCGGAGCGGACAGAACTATCCGGTAGACCTAATATATACTATACAAGTTAATTTTTTAATTTTTTTCCAAAATTACATTTAATGTAAGTTTTTAAGATTTTTAAGATAATTCCTTCAAAGCTATTTAGTAATTGGAACTATATATCTTTAAATAATTAGATATAGCATGTACATCAAAATAATTTCTGATATGATTCACCAAATATCTATACAGTGGATGATCAGTTAGCGAACAGTTCGGACTGATAAAAAATCAGAAAACGAACACTTTCGGGAAAGATTTTTGTGTTCGGACAACGAACATGTATTCGGATTACGAACTAAAACGAATTCTAACGAATATTTCTCGGGTCTCGGGGTAAGCTGTGCAAGTTTGCCAAACTCAATGGACCAAAAATCGTTTTTCATTGGTTTTAACTCATATTGCTTGCTTATTAAACTTCAATGTTCTCTATTGGAAAAAAAATTTCCTAGAGAATAGTTACTGCCAATGTAGACCATCAGTTTCGGTTTTGATGAAACTGGTTTCTTGAACTATCCTTCCCCCTTTCGTTCATTTGTCGAAGAAGTGGGAGATTGTCAGAGCAATGGTCTTGGAACGGCACTCAAACCAATCTGATATCAGTATAATTAGGAATCTTTCCAACAACAATGCAATTAATCATCATCAGCATTGGCACGACAGCCCTTTGTGGGCCTTGGCCTTCTTCAGAAGTCTCTGCCATTCCAGCCATTTTCTAGAAATCGACCTTCAGTTCTTGACTTTAAGTATGTTGAAGTCTTCTTCCAGGCAGTCCTTCCATCTCTTTTTGGGTCTTCCTCTTGGTCTACTACAGAAAGGGGTGGTGTTGAAGACCTTTATTGGTGTTCTCTCTATACTCATTCTCATGCGGTGGCCTGTCCATCTCATTCCAAATAGTTTTATTGATTTAATGATGTCTTCTTCTCCATAGATTTTGTACAGTTCAATTCAATTAATCACTTCCGAAAAATCTTAAACATGAGAGAAAAGCAATCGACATTAGACAAGCTCTTTAATGCCCCATAAACAAAAAGTGAAAAGAACTGATTAATAGGCAAGACTATATACGAGTACATTATTTTTTTAATGAACTTAATTAGAAATTATAAATCCTTATTTTAATTTAATTTTTAGGGTGTCCAAAATGAAGTAATCATAAAAAAATCAATGGTAAATCGATGATCGTTTAACGAACAATTCCGATAGCGAACATAGTCTTGTAACGGATTATGTTTGTAAACTGATAACCCACTCTAGTTAAACACTAGGACATCAACATCCAATTTTTAAATGTGTTTCTTTTTAATCCGGTGATGTCAAAATTGTGTTTATCAGAAAAGACTGTCTCAATTTTGGTCCTAGATGTTGGTGAACACTTTGTCACTCCACTCTTGGCCTGCCACCCCAGATATATCATTTCTCATGGAGGACAATGAGACCACAACATATTTAACGTGTCCCAGCCACTATTAGCGAACCATTTTTTCGATTGGATCGGTTTTCGTATTCTCTACCTTTGGATAACAAGTGTGAACGCCGTAACCAACCACAGCGTTGTGTTCTCGGTTGTTTTCTTAATTGTGAGATGTGTGTAAGGTCCAATGTCTGTAAAAAGTCCATTCTAAAAGCAAAACCCAATGATCGTTAAAAATATTGTCATAACTGTTAGACTCCACTAGAAAACATTGAACGTTTACATTTGCAACATGAACAGATGCAGGTGTCCTGTCAGCACTAACCTTACGATGAGGAATAAAATATGATAGCAAGCAAAATTAATCTATTTTACAAAAGGTCTTATTCAGCCTTTTTGCCATTTTGATAAGGTTTGATATCGCAAGCGTAGAATATGAATTAAATTTTCACATTAAGATTCAGATTTGCTAAAATTATTCAACAAGAACGAGAGCCAACGAGTCAAAGAATGAAATCGGGTCACTTAAAAAAAGCGATATATATATATATATATATATATATATATATATATATATATATATAAAGCTAAATTGATTTAAATAAATTAAATTTTTCACGAGAAAAGCAGTAACGAACACTTTGTCATGATTCAGGCAATGATTTTTCCATGATAAAGGTAATATTTTGCCATGTAAAGAAATGATTTATAATGATTTAGACAAGAATTTGTCACAAAAAGGAATGGTTTTTCAAATAAGGAGAATGATTGTCATTTTAAAAGTAATGATTTTTCATATAAAGACAATGGTTTTTAGTGACAAAAACCATGATTTATTACGATTAAGGCAATGATTCAAAAAAGAATGATTTTCCACATAAAGGCAATGATAGGGATGAGATGTTTTTTAGGATGATAGGAATTTGTTATGATAAAAAATACATATTATGTTCAGAATAAGATTTTCTCTGGAAAATTGGTATAACTAAGTAGGTTTAAATAAAAACATAATGCAGAACAAAAAATTATACCGCAACTGAAGTTCATTTACATTTAAGCAAGAATAATTAAATCCTTTTCAAATAGGAAATACACTAATCAAATTTCTGTATTTTAATCTTTTGGTATCACTTTATAATCATTTGAAGCATATTATAATCATTTAATTCGTTAGGATGTTTTAACGGAATAGCTATTATGCAACACTGTAAGCAACTGTGAATAAAGTGCATTAAAATTATACCCAGCAACTGAAATTCAATCGGATTTGAGCAAAAATAATTAGATCCTTTTCAAACAGGAAATACACTAATTAAATGTCTGTATTTTCGTCTTTTGGAATGACTTTATAATCATTTAATCCCTTAGAATGTTTTAACAGGATAGCTTTTAAGCGACACTGTAAGCAACTGTGAATAAAGTGTCCTTAAGATCATACCCCACAACTGAAATTCAATCGCATTTGAGCAAAAATAATTAGATCCTTTTCAAACAGGAAATACACTAATTAAATTTCTGTATTTTCGTCTTTTGGGATGACTTTATAATCATTTAATCCCTCAGAATGTTTTAACAGGATAGCTTTTATGCGACACTGTAAGCAACTGTGCATAAAGTGTCCTTAAGATCATACCCTGCTACTGAAATTCAATCGCATTTGAGCAAAAATAATTAGATCCTTTTCAAACAGGAAATACACTAATTAAATTTCTGTATTTTCGTCTTTTGGGATGACTTTATAATCATTTAATCCCTTAGAATGTTTTAACAGGATAGCTTTTATGCGACACTGTAAGCAACTGTGAATAAAGTGTCCTTAAAATTATACCCTGCAACTGAAATTCAATCGCATTTGAGCAAAAATAATTAGATCCTTTTCAAACAGGAAATACACTAATTAAATTTCTGTATTTTCGTCTTTTGGGATGACTTTATAATCATTTAATCCCTTAGAATGTTTTAACAGGATAGCTTTTAAGCGACACTGTAAGCAACTGTGAATAAAGTGTCCTTAAAATCATACCCCACAACTGAAATTCAATCGCATTTGAGCAAAAATAATTAGATTCTTTTCAAACAGGAAATACACTAATTAAATTTCTGTATTTTCGTCTTTTGGGATGACTTTATAATCATTTAATCCCTTAGAATGTTTTAACAGGATAGCTTTTAAGCGACACTGTAAGCAACTGTGAATAAAGTGTCCTTAAAATCATACCCCACAACTGAAATTCAATCGCATTTGAGCAAAAATAATTAGATTCTTTTCAAACAGGAAATACACTAATTAAATTTCTGTATTTTCGTCTTTTGGGATGACTTTATAATCATTTAATCCCTCAGAATGTTTTAACAGGATAGCTTTTATGCGACACTGTAAGCAACTGTGAATAAAGTGTCCTTAAGATCATACCCCGCTACTGAAATTCAATCGCATTTGAGCAAAAATAATTAGATCCTTTTCAAACAGGAAATACACTAATTAAATTTCTGTATTTTTGTCTTTTGGGATGACTTTATAATCATTTAATGCCTTAGAATGTTTTAACAGGATAGCTTTTATGCGACACTGTAAGCAACTGTGAATAAAGTGTCCTTATACATCATCTTATTCTGGACTATTCTAAGACTGTAACTAATTCCCCTTTGTCAGAGATATTTGTCATATTCATGCCCAATACTCAGTTTTACTGTGGGATTCCCGTACAATCCGATACAGAAACTGCTTTGGAACGCAGCATCAGTGGTCAACAATGCAGTTCGCGGGGTCCTTCTTGAATGCATTTGTTATCAGGTGCCTTCCCCGTCGCGAATTGAAAGGGGCGAGGATGCTGACGAAGAAAAATGAATCTCCCTTAATTGAGTTGAGAAGTTTTCATTTCATTCTGGATGCTAGCGGCACCCCGTCGCCATTGGCTTCAACGTCTTCATGGAGAACTCGGCCATTGTAGCTTGATTTTCCTGGGGGGACGATTGCGAAAAGCCAACTCTTTGGCAACTTGAAATATGAATAAGGATTTCCGGGTAGAAAAGAATCGTAGTCTTTGAAGACTAGAATGGAATCAAGAATAGATATTATGTTAAATATAAAATTCCTACTCGAAGAATATTTGCTATGGGCAAATTTGAAGAAAAAGTAGAACATAAAGCACTTAACATTTAAGTGCTCCATAAAGGAATATTCCATTTTAAAGTATAAGACTTATTTTAGATTGGGTTTAAGTTGAGACAAATAAATAGCACTAAATTCTGTGTTATTGATAATTATTTAAATTATTTAAATATAAGTGATAATTATTTAAATTGAAGTGCAACTATTCTTTAAAGCTGGTTATATAAACTGCACTTAATCAACAATTACCTTTAATCAGAACTTTAAGGAACTAGAGCTCACTCTAAAAGAACCAGTCTTTATATTTACTTTAATCATAATTTATATTCTAACATGGAACTAGGTGTGACAAATAAGAAACTAGTAATGTACAATGAGTGAAATTTCATGGTCAAAGAGAAATGAAGTGCAACTTAACATCCAAGCATCTTCTTGGATTTTGAAATTGTGTCCTATTGGCCGAAAAAACTAGATTCTATTCATTATACAATATGAATGGGAATTAAAAAGAATATAGACTGATTCTAGGTCAAACAGGAATACTTTAGACTCAAAGACTGGTGATTTCCTAGACTTTAGATTGATTCTAGGATATGCTTATCTAGTGATGTAGTAGGACATCGGACGGTATTTATTGGTTAATTGCTCAGGTTCTGTAAAGAGCCTCATACATTTAATCAACAATTAATTTTAATCTTGATGAGTATCGCTTGAATTAAACCCCAAATTGAAAAGTATTTGATGTTGTTTTCTAAGCTATCAGAAAGATCAAGAAATAACTGCATTTGTATTTATTTTCCGAACAATACTTGTATTAAATAGAATCCAAGTTTTAAATGAAGACATCATTGTTTCATATTCAGACTAATTCTGGAATAGATATGAAATACAAATGAAAAGTTCAGTATAGGTGAGACAGTATTTGGATTTAGATTGATTTTGGAACAGGTATTAAATTCAAATGGAATATCCGAGTTAGAAAATAATTATCAGCCTTCATAATTACACTCAAAAAATAATTTAATAAATTTATGTAAATGTTAGTCGAATTTTCAGTAAAAGTTTAAAAGCTCTCTGAATCGATTCTTAGAAAAGATACCAAATTAAAATAAAATCTCCTCAGTTAAAAAGAAATACCTTTTTGAATTTAGATTAGTTCTATATAAAATATATTAAAGTTTTATATTATGTTAATTTTCCAGAGAAAAGTCTGTAGTTAATTTTCCAAAGAAAAATATTTAATCAGTTTTCCAGAGAGAAATATTTTATTAGTTTTATACAGAGAGAAATAGTTTATCTTCCAGCGAGAAATATTTTGTTAGCTTTAAAAAAAAATTCCTGTTAGTATGTCAAAAGGCAATATTTAGTTTCTTTTCTTACAAGTAATATTTTATATTACCTGATAGAGCAATATTTCATGCTGATTTTTTTAAAATAAATCTTGATTGTATGTTTGTTTTTCACAAAGAACGATATTTTACATAAGATTTTCAGACAACGATATTTCATGTTAGATTTTCAAAAAGAATTATTTTGTGAGTTTTTTTAAGCAGTATTATTTTGTGTTTTGCTTTTACTGAGGAGAGAATTTTGTCTCGTACGATATAAAACCTTTTCTCTCGCATAGAACTTCAAATGATACGAATTATTATTGCTGTTCCCTACTGTCAAAATACTAACCACATTGCCAATTTTCTCTTAATATGAAACTACAATTTAGTGACAACATCGATTAAGATATTTATCTTTTGAATGCCTTTACCATATTAGGCGAGAAATCATAGAATCTAAAAACGTTTAAAGTTCACGTGTTTTCTTGATAATCATTAGCGAGTCTTATATCAAGCAGGCCACATTCAAGATACAGTATTTAAATTTCAGTAACGAATGACTCATATATCGATTTCATCATATACTATCGATAGTCATAATTACAAACTAAATTTATTACAACTCAAGCATCAAATGGTAAATAAGGCCTATTCCGGCGTGCCATAACACGATAAATTGTGTTAAATAGTTTTACTGTATCGGAATGTTTTCTAGCGCTTATCGTAACTTGGTTCTTATGATGTAACGTGATTGTGCACAAACGTGAAATTTGTTTTGTGTGATAGTAACCCTTAAAGATTTGATTCGTAATTTGTTTTTATTTGATTACGATTTGAGCTGAATATTGCGCAAATTGACGCAATTTAGGTTGGTGAAATATTTGTGCAGTGCTTGGCGCGAAAATTGGAAATCACGCCAAACCCACACAGGATTCTAGGATTTTACCTTAAATAATAATGATATGATAACTTCTGAACATACAAATGGTGAATTAGCACTTAAATTAGTCATTTTTACCGAAAATAGATGTTATGTAAGAAGCTTTTTTTTTCCGAAAAATCCCTAATACGAATATAGGAAAATTCGACTCTAATTCTTGAAAAGAAAACTTTGGGAAACGTAGAAAATCTTCGTCAAAAGTAATTATTTGTTATATTAAAGAGATATCTTAATGTACTTTAGTATAACAAGTATAATGCATGTACTTTAGTATAACATTACTTTTTTATACTCTGTTCTTGACATTTTTTCCTTATTATTCGAAGTTATAATTCGACAACATAAATTCATTATAAACACAGTGATAAAAAATTTGTATATTATCAGTTTCAGGTATAATAAAACAAAATGTGATTCCTTATCCGAAATAACAACCGAACTTGAATGCAAGGAACTTAATCAAAATTTAAATTGACAAAGATATACAATATATAATAAAATCTATTTATATCATCAACAACCAGTATATGTCTGACAATGACATGTTTAATGTGTCCTAGCAAGCTTTCTTTCATGGACCCTATAATCGATGAACGCTGAAAAATTCTTTATCTATCGATTACAAGATTCTTTATCGATAATATCTATCGGGTGGCGAAGAAGAACAAATTCGGAGCTTTATAAACTATACAAAAAACAGACATAATAAAATTTGCTTCAATCCAAAGAATGAAATGGGCAGGACACTTGATCAGGAGGGAAAATGGTCAAGCCACCAAAAAGTTCTATCGACACTAAGCCAACTGGACCCTCCAAAAGAGAAAGATCGAGGATCCAGTGGATCGACAGTCTCGAATCAAATCTGAAGATTCATAAAATAAGAAATTTTAAGGCTCTATCAAAGCAGAGGGGTTCTAGAAATCAATTCTAAGGAAGATTGTGACCTACTTTAGGCTAATTCTCCAGTTATAAAGGAAAGAATATCCATAGGGACTAATCGACAACATTGTCTTGATAATTTCTTTACTGTATAACTTCTCATTTTAAATACATGTGGATTTTTGCTGCATTATTTAACTTTTTTATTAGCTTCCTCTGGATCAATGTCAACATTGAGGAAGTGGATCCTCTGGTAGTGCCATCTATCGGAGATGTTTGGAACAAAGTCGTACTTACACCTTTATGGTGTTATAGTTAAGCGAAAGACGCACTCTACTGACTTAAATTCGTATAGTCAACAGCATAGGGAGCTGCTTCGCTTGTCCAAATGTCGTAAGTAATAACAACAACAACAGCTTTTTTATTAGAGAATGTACTATCTAATAAATAGATATCAATCATATCATTATATCAAAAAGAAAAATGCTATAATATTCAAGTTTTCAAATACCTCGATAATATAGACTTGATTTTCGGATACGTCTATATCGGATTTTCGGGATATCTATGCGAAAATAGCCCAAATAGATGGAACTGAGATGAAATCTTTGAATACCTCTTATGGTATTTCTAGCCTTGCATGTTTTTCCACACTTAGGTAGTTAGCATACTTATACCAATGATTCGCTTTTATATGCCTGTTAATCAGAAATTTTCTAACTACCTACCAGCACCGCAGGGAAATGTAACAATAAAGTATATTTCTAACTGTATCAATAGTGAGAAAAACATAATCTCTTCCTTTTGACACTGCTCACTCAGTAAGTCACATATCGATTGAAATATACTGTAAGGCATTTGAAATTTCACATTGGTACTGCCCGTGGTGAGAGAAACCTGTGAAATGTTTAATCATCGAGCCCTGCATATACTTGTCTGGGAATTAGAAAATTGACAACTATCATCCATTTTATAACAGTGGCAACAATCGGAATTTAAAATTGTTGTTATTATTTCTTTTTAAGAATTTTGGTAACTTTCACAACATTTTAGAAGGAGTTTACATTAGTAACTGGAAGTATCTAATAAGCGTTCTAGTGTCTGCTCCCCAATCACGAACTGAGATATACCTTAAGAAGTCGATCCTTTTTCTTGCTTTCTGAAGACTCATGGATGGGGCAAAAGTTGCAGCCTCTGGTTACCTTCCCATGCCTATCTAGAGGGAAATGAAACTGCAGACACCTTGGCCGAGGCGGGAGCTCGTGATGCCTCAGAGCCGTTGGCACCTCTCAACTTTTTGGAAGTCTTCAAGAGTAAAAATCAGGGTTAAGACCACATGGATTGTCCCTCCAGAGCACCAACGATATCAGTATTCTCTTCCAGGAGGCTCATTAGCTCACGGCTTTAAAAGACAGGAACAAACTGATCTCGCCCTCTTTCAAAGTGGTCCCACCTCAGATCATTAAAATTTTCTGAAGGGGCTCCAAAATTTTCGAGACTTGTTCCAGCTATTTCGCTGAACAAGCAACGCTGAAACACATCCTTGCGTACTAGGTTCTATCCAAGCAAGATTTGTAGGACGATCCTTTGATGGTGCTAGATTTTTTGAGGGTGTTTAAGGTTATGGACTTGGTCTATAGCGCTGCTGGCCAAAGGGGACTTTCAACAACAACGTATTCACGCCTCTCAAAGAAAGAAAAGTGGAAAATCCCAAGTACTCATGAGACAAACGCATGTGTATAAAGAACTGGTATTGATACCGAGTAAAGAATCACTTAATAGCCGAAAGCCATTATAAGAGATATCAAAATCTCCTGCACATTGACTTACAGTAGGATTTGTTATTGATGGAGGGTGATACTGACGTGTCAGAAGGGAGAATATTCTCAAGCACCCACCTGGAAAGACGTGCATGCAGAAAGCAAAATCACGGTATCTATAATATTTATATCACCCAGCTTACCACACTTTTTAGAACGAAATATTCCGAGTTTAATTCCAGACGTTGTCGAATAACGTAAGAGGAGAGTTGCGCTCCTGTTTTTTGCTTGCACGTCTTAGTAGGTGCTTGGAAGTTTTCCGATATTTCCCACTTGTGACATGGCAATACAAACCAGCATCTTTAAAAATGTTTAAAATGTCTTACAGCAGCTTTAGGACTTTACGATATCCTCTAAACGGTGTCAAAACTTCCTTTTCTCATTATTAAACTATATTCGGGATCGAGCCCATGACCTACCATTCCTAAGAAAGATTAGTCCATAGATAAAAATGCTCATTTTCCATCATGAAAATTTAAATCGTCCATCAATGGGTAGCAAGAATCTTCTAATTCTAGAAAGTTATAAAACAGAGGTCCGAAATTATTTACCAGCAAATTTGATAATTTTATTTCAAACCAAATTATAAACTAAAACCAAAAACGAAAAGAGGAAGTTAAAATCTGTCACATAAGCTATTTATCAGCAAAATGAAGATTGATAATACTCTACACATGTTTATCAACTACCATCAAATTTTTATTTCAAACAGCATATGCAAAATTGACACCTATCAAGAAAACTGGGTAAACATCGTATTCAAATGAAAAATAAAGAAAAGAAAAATGACCCTTCAAGCAGCAATCGAAATGGACCTTGATGGATTAGCAATTACAAGAACAAATAAGTAAGAATGCAAAATAAGCTCGAAATCCTCACCCTATAAATAAAAATGGCCCCAGTGTGTGTCTTTTAAATTACGTTATCTTGTTTACTATCAGGAGAGGCGGTTCGTAGCAGTATCAATCTCTATAAAAGTCAAGATAACAGGCAAAGAAACACTCTTAGCGCCGTCTTCAACAGGTGTTGCAAGCAAATCTCGGACCACGCCCTGCTATCAGAGGCATGGCCTCCTTTTCGAAGGATGGGCCCCGAGGACACTGTGTTTTCCACTAAGTATCTTTTATTACGAATGATAAGAAGTTATCAAAAATCTAAACCGTATTTTTGCTCTTTTTTAAGATTTTTCTTAAAATATACCATATTTCCCATCCCAGCCGTAATTTTAAATTAGAAAATATGAAAGTGGTAGATTTTAACTTCTTCTGGCCTCAACTTAAGAAATATGCTAGGATATGAACAGTAAGCAGATTGGAAAATATTAAAGTGGTAGCTTAAATTTTTTGTGTTTAGCTTAGAAAATATGTAAGTCGCAAGTAATTTTAAAAAAAAGATTCAAGTCATAGTATACGTACTTTTGTGTTTAACTTAGAAATATATATTATCCGAAAGTATAAGTAACAAGTAGTTTTGAAAACATGCAAACGGTATCATGATTTTTTTTCACTGAAAATATGAAAGTAACAAAGTAGCAAGTAACTTAGAAAATATTCAAGTGGCAGTTTAACTTTTTCTGTGTTTAGCTTAGAAAATCTGAAAATATATAAGTAACAAATAGCTTAGAAAACATGAAAGAGATCGTTTAACTTTTCCTCTGTTTAGCTTAGAAAATCTGAAAATATATAAGTAACAAATAGCTTAGAAAACATGAAAGAGGTCGTTTAACTTTTCCTCTGTTTAGCTTAGAAAATCTGAAAATATATAAGTAACAAATAGCTTAGAAAACATGAAAGAGGTCGTTTAACTTTTCCTCTGTTTAGCTTAGAAAATCTGAAAATATATAAGTAACAAATAGCTTAGAAAACATGAAAGAGGTCGCTTAACTTTTCCTCTGTTTAGCTTAGAAAATCTGAAAATATATAAGTAACAAATAGCTTAGAAAACATGAAAGAGGTCGTTTAACTTTTCCTCTGTTTAGCTTAGAAAATTTTAAAATATATAAGTAACAAATAGCTTAGAAAACATGAAAGAGGTCGTTTAACTTTTCCTCTGTTTAGCTTAGAAAATCTGAAAATATATAAGTAACAAATAGCTTAGAAAACATGAAAGAGATCGTTTAACTTTTCCTCTGTTTAGCTTAGAAAAATCTGCAAATATATAAGTAACAAATAGCTTAGAAAACATGAAAGAGATCGTTTAACTTTTCCTCTGTTTAGCTTGGAAAATGTACAAGTAAATAAGTGTATAAATTAGAAAATATTTAAATGATACTTTAACTTTTCCTGTATTTTGCTTAGAAAATATCCAGATATATAAGTAATAAGTGTGTAGTTTAAGAAACATGCAAACCGTAATTTAATTTTTTCTCTATTTAACTTATAAAATTGGTAAATAAGTACCTTAGAAAATATTGAAGTGATAGCTAAACTTTTTCTGAATTATAAACTGTAATTCAAAAAGTTTTGTTGTCAAAAGAATACAACTCAAAATACTCGAAAAATTGAAATAATATATGTCTAGCAGAAAAAAAGAACAAAATCTCAGAACTTTTTGCAATTCTTTTCTTTCCTCAATGCAAAAGCTAGGTAGAGAATTCGTTTTAATTGTAATAAAATTTGTCGCAAAACTTACCAACGACGAATTGTATTCTCGCAAAGTAAATAAAAAGCGCGCAAAGCTAAATAAAAAATAAATCAAAAGTGCAAAAAGGGGAAAAAATATCAAAGCATAATTACGTAATCTGGGCGAGATTTGTTTTGCATTTTAAAGAAGTTGGCTATTCCTTCAGTCTCAAAGGGAAATGTTACGAACCAAAAGAAAATAAATGAAACGAATAGTAAAAATAACAAAATATAAAAAAAAAATTCCCTAATCTAAATACCACAAATAATTTAAAAGTGTAAGGCAAGATGAAGTAGAAAGGAAACAAAAAAAAATACACACATGCACAAAATGCACAGTAACACAAGAAAAAAATCTCCAGCACCATCTTATTAACATTTCAGGAGAACCGCGTCAATGGAAAAGGCTGTATGTGTTTTACCCGGGTATCTTTTACTTTATTTGATTCCGGAGCAAAAAGCGAGAAAAAAAATAAAAAAGGTAAAAAAGGGAAGAAACGGGGATTTTTGCTGGGCAATTAAGTATTTTATGGAGCAGTAATTGCATTTTGGAGTCCGGTGTTGTGCCGAAGCAAATAAATAAGCAAAAATGAATTAAAAAAGAAGACCTGAGCATGCGCAGAACATTAACGAAGGGAAAGAGGTAAAAAAGAAGTCTCTAATTCGTGCTGGCTGGCGGACGTGACATATTATACAAACTTTTTTCTGCTTGAGAGGAAAAATCCTGGGTATAAAAGAATGTTTCTTAAAATAAAATCTAATCCAGCAAACCAAGAAGCAGAAACCTCTTTACTGTAATACGATTTCCGTGCGAGTCTTCCATTGCCACCTGTCAGGGTTTCTTTTTGAATAAAGTCAGCAAACGATATTCAACCGTTTTGAAATTAGTATTCTATTACTTCATTGAACTGTAAATAAACATATGATTAGACACTACTTTGGGCAACAAATAACATATTTATACTGGAAAAATTATTTTGAAAACTGATAATGCATTTTATGATAGCAGTGACAAGCCTTTTTCGGCAAAAAAATGGCGAATCAGATAAACAGAAATCGATAAACCTATCAATTTTTTTAACCTATCGATTTTTGTTCAACTAATCGAACAATTTTTAAATGAGTAATTTAATTTTATTTGAGTTATATGAATCGAAAATTAATTAAATCGAGTAAATTTTTATTGAAGAAATTAATAGCTGAGTCTAAGTAATTTTTAACAGCAATAGCAAATCTTTACCTGCTAGAACGTAGTATGTAATCTTACAAATTATGCTCTTATTTTAAAACAGTTTAAAAATTGTCCTAAAATAACTCTGAAAATTAATCTATAGAAGAGAATATTTACTCTGAAGAAAATTATTGTTAATCCAGTTAAATCCATAATAGTGACCTTTTCATTCCAAAATGGGATAAATCCTCGAATATTCTCGTGTCCTAGAAGAAATAAGAATTTAAATTTTATCAAAAATTTATTGAAATAATTCGGAATTGGAATAAGTGGAAGAAAATTTTTATATGAAAATGTTACAGTGAGCTTTTGTAAATAAATCTACTGCTACAATAATAGGTCTTTTTTTCCACCAGAACGTGATAAATTATCACATGAATTTTGCTCCGATGCCAAAATAATTTTAAAAATAGTTTATTCTGCTAAAATAAGATTAATAATTGGAGCGAAATTCGAGCAGCTAACTAGAACATTTTAAGGAAATTTAAAATTATATCAAATGCTTTATATTGAAATAAGTTTGAAATTAAATATTTATAGAAGGGAATCGATACATTAAAGAAAGTTGTAGGAATTAAATCTTTATTGCAGAAACTGCAGGTCTTTTCCCGCCAAAGGCGGGAAATGATCGTAGGAATTCTGCTTGACAGAAAAGTTATGAAGATTGCACAGCCAAAATGAGATAAATAGTTGAGCCGAATTCTAATTCTTCTAGAACATTTTTAAGAAAAATTTTGACAGAAAAATTATGAAGATTGCACAGCCAAAATGAGATGAATAGTAGAGCCGAATTCTAATTCTTCTAGAACATTTTTAAGAAAAATTATGAAGATTGCGCAGCCAAAATGAGATAAATAGTAGAGCCGAATCCTAATTCCTCTATAGAACATTTTTAAGAATATTTTAAATTTTACTAAGATTTTATTGAAGTAAATCTGAAATGGATTATGGCAAAGAGAATATTTATTTTAAAGAAGGACAATTATTTAGGTTGTAGGAAACTAAGGGAGAAAGTAATAATTAAATCTACAATAGTAGTGAGACAAATATTTTTTCTGTAAAACAATGTTATCGAAAACTGCTTGTCCATCGAAACAATTTTGAAAACAATTTAAAATTTTACAAAATTTTTGCTGAAATATGTGTTATTCTATAAATGAGTTTATACAAATAAATTACACATGTTTATTGAACATTTTCAATGAAATATCAGGTTTTGTTTTGCCATGCATTAAGGAAATATTATACATTTACATGGTATTATGTTTTATTAATGTATTGTATAGTCAACAGACAATAAAATAATTCCATTATAAGCATTACTCATCTTATTTTGTTGCATCATAATGGTACAACAGTGTTCTTCGGCTAAGGTATTATGCTCGATAACAGCCAGTGTTGATCAATAAGAGAGGAATAGTGCTTTTTTTCAACATGAAGTGAAACGAAGCGGATTCTTGGGTGTTTTCGAGTTTGCTCCTTTGTGATATCTAAATAGGACCCACCATCAATGAAATTTTTTCCGAAAATTAATTAATGGCAATATATTGTTGTTGTAGTTGTTGTCGTGTGCCAGCTAGGCTGTCAATATGGGGTGCGCTGCTCCACTTTTCCAACTAAACCATATTTAGGTGTGGAGTCCGACTTCCTCAGTACACACATGCCATAGGTACCCGTTTATAGGGTAGGCAACCATTCACAACTCACTCATACAAGGAAAGGACAAAGACAGGATAGATAGAAAGAGATTGTACGTCCATGCCCAAACTGGGATTCGAACCCAGGACCTACCTATCCACAGTCAAGCAAGCTGACCACTAGACAGGTTGGGCTTCATGGCAATATATTAATTGCCATATATTGTTTTGAATATAATAATGTAATATATATATATATATATATATATATATATATATATATATATATATATATATATATTAAGATATATTATAAAAGAAATATAAAAATATGTAAACATAAAGCAATATATAATAAAAGTTATATTTTTCAAATGGAATTTTTAGTTGTTAGACTGTTTCCTATGTGTTATCAAAAATTATTACTTAGAAACCTCAAAGGAAATAAGTATTAGTATATTCTCTTAATAAATTATCAACCTAATTTACTTATGCATATAATGATATCTTGTAGTGGATAATTTAATCACAGAAAGTTATTATAAAGTTCCTTTGAGCATAATCTGCGTCGACTTTAAAGGAAATTTATTTCACTGATAATGGGGACTGTAATCGTTCTTTGCAAAAAAGAAAAATATGGAAAACTCTCGAACACCCACTCAAAAAAACAATCAAATAGAAATCAAAATTTAACATTCACCTTCTGTTATTTAACAAAGACTAAGATTTATCAGATCTAATTTTCGTTAAGCCGAATTGATAGCTGAATTGTCAACACTCCTGCCTTAAATTCAACAGTTCGTCGGTTCGAATCCCACTTTAGGCTTTAATGTTTGAAGTAGTTTGAAATATACTTTAAATCTTAGGTTTCAGTTTAAATAGCCCTCGTATATAAAAAGTGATGTTGGAGTAACAAAACAAACTTCTCTTAAATATAACCAGAAATCTTTAGAGCGCAGCCCAACAAGTAAATTATTGTGAGCTCTCTTTCATCTATTATTTTATTTATTATATTTAGTATTTATTATTTATCTATTATTTTTCGTAACACTATTATTAAAAGTTTAAAATATAAATGTTAATTTTATTTACTTCACCTTATAATCACGATTTCAAAAAACACGATACATTATTTTGTATATAAAATTTGAATTTCAATTAATAAATTTATTTTAAAACAACTTTTACTATTAAAGAAAAATAAAGAATAATATTAGAATTTATAAGAATACCATGCAGGAATATGAAAATTTTTTATGACATTTTTAAATTTTAATCCATGATTTTAACATTATATAAATAATATACATAGAAACTTTATAAATTATATAGAAAAATTCAAATATTCGAAAAACGTATGGATTTCGATTGCAAGAATTAAAGAATTTCGCTACTTTTAACTGTAACAGAATACACTATATATGATTTAAGAATTTATCTATCGATTTTTTTTCCAAAAATATCGATGATTATTTGATTACTTATGGCAATACCATTTCTAAAGTGGTATATTTTTGCTAGTAATATATTAGCTGCTAATCATATGTCTATAATTTACATTGATAAAGCATTCATTTATAACATTTATAGCATAAAAATAAAATTTTTAAGGCTTATTTTCACTTTATTCTATAGATTATTATATGGTAAAAAAAAACTTCGTAAAAATTGGAGAAAAGGGGAATTTTATTAGAACCAAATCATTCCCAAATCGATAACATTTCTAAATTTACCTTCCCTAAGCAGATACTGTTTCGTTTTATTCAATTCAGACTTCGTCCTTATTCATCAATTGCTCTATGGGGAAAAAAAAAAAAAAAAAGATGAAACAGATAAACGCTTGTGACTTTTCTTGCTACTTAATATAGAAAAGTGGTTACGGTTATGATTATGACTCTCATACTTCATGAGAAATTGACGAGTTAAATGTAATGAGTATATAGTAGTTGTCAGCTTTTCGCTTTTAATATTCTTCTATTGGCGTCATATTTTGGAGAAGAGATTGTCAACTCAGATGTTAACCTCGTCATTTGAGTATTGTTATGAATCATAAAAGGGATTTATGTTCAGTGGTTTTTTTTCACCAATAATAAAAGCAAGAAACATAACACAATCAATCCAATAAATAATGTATAAATATACAATTCATATGTAGTCATTTAATCGAAAAATGCTTTAAAGCATGTTACGAAGTTTGTGATTTCAAAATTTAAATTCTGATATGGTATTCTTTTAAAAAAAGTTCCAGTTTGAATCAGTAATCGATATTTTCCAAATCAGAATTAAAGATAATGTAATATTTTATATTCTAAAAAATTAAGGATCTTAATTAACAATTACAGTTATCATAATTAACTCTGTATCAAAAGCGACGCATATCACATAAATACAAATGCCAACGAAAAAGGGGGAATATATACTATTATTGAAATTAAAAATCCCAATATAAATTCAATAACAATCATAGTTGAATAAACAATGTAGATATTATAAACAATATTAATATCAAAAAAAAATTAGCGTGGGCGTAAGCAAGGCATTAGTCTTAATATTTAAGAGAGATTTAACGAATATTGCAATTATTTAGAATTGGGCGCTCCGTGGCTGAGTGGTCAAAGTATCACTCCGCTAATCGCTTGAGAGCGTAGGAGTGTGGGTTCGATTCCCACCGTGGCCCTGGGAGTTTTCTTCGTTATTCTTCTGTGGTTGTACATCTGTCATTGTGCTATTTGTCCTATTATCGACGAAGACTTACAAGCGGATCTCAAGAATCAAGCATACAAGTCTGAATATATATAATAAATAAAAAAATAAAATATTTAGAATTCTAATAGTTAATATGCCGCCCGCCCTGTCTAGTGGTCAGAGTCCCTGACTACGGACAGGGAGGTCCTAGGTTCGAATCCCGGTTCGGGCATGGATGTACTTTCTTTCTCTATCTATCCTGTCTTTGTCCCTTCCTTGTATGAATGTGGAGTGAATGGTTGCCTACCCTGTAAACGGGTCCCTATGGCATGTGTGTACTGAGGAAGTCGGACTTCACACCAAAATAGGATTCAGTTGAAAAAGTGGAGCAGCGCACCCCATATTGCCAGCCTAGCTGCACACGACAACAACAACATTAGTTAATATAATTTTAAAAAGATTTAAATCGTCCTTGTTGATTTAAATAAAG
>JAJQOW010000016.1:9499089-9784089 GCA_037975125.1 Latrodectus hesperus | reverse complement strand
TATATACATATATATATATATATATATATATATATATATATATATATATATGACGCAAAAATGATGTAAAACACGAGAAAAACAAACCTGGCGACAACAAAAGAATCCAAAAAGCAACGAAAATTCAAATTGGCAACACTATAATCAAAACAAAGGACGCTAGATTTGGCGAGAAATCTCTTGGGGGGGGTATATCATGCTTATACAAAAAAAAAAAACGTTATCTAAGTCATTTTGATCTGCGTGAGTTACTAAATAAATCATTGTAACTGAAGAAAAACAAAAACATTAATCGGACGATTTGAGTGAAGATAATTTATTTATCCACGAGCATCGAGAAATAAACCTACTGCTTCAGTGAAACTTCAACACTTTTTAAATCTGGACTCGCATGTAGTTTGTTCATAAGAATTATTGGATGATTGAATGATTAAGAACTAATTAATAAGAATGAAAAATAACTTTCAGCTATCAAACATGAAGAAAACGACTAACTGCTGCGGCAATCTGCACAAGTAAATCAATGGCTAACAAGAATAAGGTATTTTTTGAGAAAAACAACAATGAGATGCTTTTTTTTTCTACATCGAGAAAACAGTATGTTATTAAAAATGCAGTTTTTAAATAGAAAATGGAGTTTGTTGTTGTTTTTTTATCCTATAGGGCTTGCCCACAGACTAAACCAGATCCAAGAGACAGTGAAGAAACAAAAAGTCTAAAATAAGAGGAGGACTTCGAAACAAATCCTCTTTTTCGAGTCTTAAGCAGGAAAGTAGATGAGCAGGGGTAAAATGCATAATATTGCATTTCCTGCACATGGAGAAGATCTTCTTTCCTTGGTCAATTTTAAGACATTTCAAGTGTCCACTTGTCTGTCTTGATAATGCTGTTTACTGCGCACGACCTTAAAAGTGACGCAACCTCTTGGTTGCCTGCCACCATACCAGGCATGAGATAGGGTAGAATACCAAGATAAAGTGACCGCAGATTTAACTTTTGAGAAGATATCCAAAAATGTCTATTTCTAAAAAAATGTGATTTCCTTGACTGATTTTCCTTAATAAAATAAAAGTAAGAATTGATTTTGGCACAAATGCCGTGTAATTCAGAATGTCAAATTCTGAGTTTGGTGATTTTTTTGGCGGATTTTCTTATGTATCTGACAACCTGGTTGCTATTTCGTCATAGATATGGAGAGCTATAAAAATTATACAGAAAATTTTATTTTGGCAACCCTAGTATCTAAGTTATCGCATACGTCATCTTATAACCATTTCTTCATCGCCAAAAAACATCAGAATTTGGAATCCTGGATTATATGGCATCTGTGCCTGATTTTATTTAAAAATTTATTTACCAAAATTATTTAAAAATATATAATGTATACTTTTATGCAGTATGTATTTCATATATAATGCATATAATAGAATGCATTTTATATGAAAATTATTATGATGTTTTTCATACATAATGCATGCTAAATATTTTTCTCTAATAGTACTTTATTTATAAGGATAGAGTATATAAAAATTATTTTAAGATCTAACAGTTGTTTTCCTATTTTACAAACTTCCGATTTTATAAACTATTTTACCAGTCTTTAAGTGTATTAATAAGAACATGCCTCTACTGTATTTTAAATTTTCAATAACAATAATTTAAAATTAAATATTCAAGTCATGTTAAAAAAATTACATCAAAGAAATCTGTATTACAAATCCGCTAGTCAAAGCATGTTTACTGACCGAGACCAGCTCAACACAACCAACCACTTCGTGATTTTGAGGCACAACTCCAGGGACCAGATTAACACCTGAATTAGCATTCTTGTTTTCAATCTTCCACCTCACATGAACAAAGGAATTTTAGAACCTACAAACATTAACAATGCAATGGATACAGTTATAGTCAGTAGTTTAAATGCAACGTATATACCAGGGGTGGCCAAACTCCTTGATAGTCCCAGCCATTTTTCAAAATTTGAAAGTTTTCACGAGCCGCAATTAAACACGTATTTTAAAGGTATGCAAATAAGGTATCAAAAATTTTCTTACAGAAATTATATTTATTGAAAACATATAAATAAAAGAAGAAAATACGTGTATTGAATTTAAATATTAAAAAATTGAACATTTATTTTACTTGTCTTGATAGTTCTTTAAAATGCACCTCTCAGTAATTCCTGGAGATGCCGGTTAGTTAATACTGATCGGTGTTTGGATTTCACGAATTTTAAAGTGGAACAAAATGATTCACGTAAATACGTTGTTCCGAATATTGAAATAATTCGACAAGAAGCATTTTTAATTCAGGATACTTCGATTTTGGTACAAATTTCCAAAATTCATCAATCAGCATCGATTTATATTTTAATTGCAGTGCTTGATCTTCTTGCATCTCTATTAATCTTAATTCTCCAGATGCTTTTTTAGTCATAATTGCATTGGAAATGGAAAGCTTACCTTGAATTTCCTCGACGAGTCATCATTCTTAACTTAGACGGCAATGAAGTTTGTTACAACGTTGCATTTAGTCTTTCATATTTGTTGTCAGTAATTTAAAAGACATTTTGAATCACATATGGTAATAATTTTTTTAACCCCTTAACTGTGACATATATTTCAGAAAAATGGACCAAAATTGGAAAATTGTTTTGACTGTTTAACTTTACTCCTTATATTATTTTAAGAGTTAGAAAAAATGCTCTTTTATTACAAAAATAAAGTTTTAAATACAATAACTACTATATTTATAATTTTTACATACATGTTATTCATATTGAGCAAATTAAACGAAATTTTGAAGCTAAATATAACTAGTATAAACTAGTGCAATATAAAAACACAACAATATGATTTTCAATACATAAATTTTACAAATCTTTTACAGTATGGTATATCCCAAAACAAAGTACTGCTCAAAAGCCTATATATTACACTTTTTACAATAAATTCTTGTCTCATGCCTTATTCTCTTCCCTTGTTCATCGGTTTTACGACAGCATATAAAACACTGCCTGGTTGGAGTAGATTATTTTCCCCATTGATGGGATGTGTTCTGGAAAGTGTCGACCTGTGAGGCGCAGTAAGCTTACACTAGGACGCCCTGGTCCAGGTAGTTGAACATTTGGTTTATTTAGTTTAACAATTGATTTTCTGAAGTTCATATTTTTTGCACCTCCTGCTGAAGTATGCAAAATAAAGAAATTATTTATATAACGCCTGGTGTAGGAGATGGAAAAACATTTTTTAGTAATATTTTTTACCTCCTTTTCTAGCAACCGGAAAGTCTGTAAGATGGTGATCGACTTAAACATCACCTCCCATAGTGTTGTTGTAATCATGGACTACCTTCAGAACCCAAGTTGGAATTAGTAAAAAAACTAGGACCACTTGTGTCATTTATTAGGAAAATAGGGAACTAAGTATCCTAAAGTAGAAACGAACTCAGCTCGGACTTCACAAAATAGAAGCGTTAATTTTTCTTCTGCCCGAACTGAGTTCGGGCATCACAAATACTGCTCGCAGTAATTGCCCGAACTGAATTCGGGCGACACTGGTAAGGGGTTAAATTATAATAACACAAAAAGGAGAATCGAACTCGGGTACATTTACAGATTATAGAGAGCTACAAATAATCCTTCAAAGAGCTGCATGCGGCTCGCGAGCCGCAGTTGGCCACTTATGGTCTATACAACTGCATAAAAAAATCCCATTTCAACAGGATAATTAAAATTTAAGAAAAATCGAGGTTATCTCATGAACTGAAAATAAGACTGTATATCACTGTATATATACATAACAGAATACAGTCTGTAAGGCCTGCGAATCGAGTGGTTACCAGAATTTTTTTATCCTCCAACATTTAGGCGTGGGAGAGGAGCCATTAGAGCGTGGGGTGGAGAATCAATTTTCGAAACTCCGCAGTGGTGAATGTTCCTGCAATTGCTGGAATGGCTGGAATTGATAAATGGTATTCTAGCATTCCACCTCGGTGGCTGGTCATTAGGAGCTCTGCCACCTTTTCCGGAAATTATCATAATTCCGCCATCCTCCCTCACCTGAGTGGGAAACAACATTTGGCCCCCTTCGGAACCTACCTTCCGGAACTTTTCCTTTTCCCCCGGAAATTAAAATCTCGCCAAAGGCCCTCACACTACAGCCTGATGAATAAATATGAAAGTACTTTAACGACAGCGCCAGAGAGGGTGGGCGCTCGGCGGTGGTTGGCCATCCTCACGTTTCCCTTTTCTCACGCGTGAAAAATGACGCTAAGTTTATTATGAAGGCGGGAATGATACTCCAACCGGAAATGACGCAAAGGAAATTCTGATGGAATAAGCGGAAGTATCTCGGATGATACGTCTTCAGATGTTTATTAAATTGGTAGAAGGAAATTTAAATAAGCCTTTATTAAGTAAAAACATAATATTAAATGAATTTGCTTCTTTTTCACTTTAACAATGCTCAACTACTGAAATTTCATATATTTAAATATGACTGACACTATGATGGGGAGAGTAACCAAAATTATTTTTTAAAAATCTACTGCGTATTTTCTTTTCGGAAATATATCTGCTAGACAGTGGGCCACAGGAACATATTATTTTTTTGGAACTATATCTGCTAGACAGTGAGCCACAGGAACATATTATTTTTTTGGAACTATATCTGCTAGACAGTGAGCCACAGGAACATATTATTTTTTTTGGAACTATATCTGCTAGACAGTGGGCCACAGGAACGTATTATTTTTTGGAACTATATCTGCTAGACAGTGGGCCACAGGAACATATTATTTTTTTGGAACTATATCTGCTAGACAGTGGGCCACAGGAACATATTATTTTTTGGAACTATATCTGCTAGACAGTGAGCCACAGGAACATATTATTTTTTGGAACTATATCTGCTAGACAGTGAGCCACAGGAACATATTATTTTTTTGGAAATATATCTGCTAGACAGTGGGCCACAGGAACATATTATTTTTTGGAAATATATCTTCTAGACAGTGGGCCACAGGAACATACTACAAGGAAGAAAACTTCGAAAGTCCGACACAGCAACCAATTCTCAGGGTCTTTCCAATCTAAAAGGCAATATTCTGATGTTGTTCTTTTAATTACTTCATCAATGTTTCGGGTATCCACCTCAGCCCTTTACGATTGCAAAAACAACCCGTTAAAAGCAGTACTTTTTCAATAATTTCTTACAATTTGAAGGATGTGTCTTTCATTTTTACTATTAACTCTAAAATATTCTTCTCTAAAAAGTCCAACTCTCTATTAATAAATTCTGAAATTTTCCAACATTTCGATCATAAAGCGATAATTTTATTCAAATCATTTCAACTTTAAGGGAAGGAAAACTCCTTTTGGTTTTTCAGCAACCAGGAACACGGCGCCATCAACGAGACAGATCGGCTGGTGCGCACGAGGTGTTTACCTGAGCTGATAAATGAATGACACGTCCGGAACTGGTGCTCCGAACAACCCCTTTTTCGAATTTCATCGCCTGATCCTACGATTCCTCACATCACCGAGGGATGGGCGTGTCCCTCATCATTTGTGATCAGATCACCCCCCACCTCCAGCGAAAGACAGGCCAGGTGTTTCTTGTGGTGAAGAGCAATTTTATGCAAACTTTTCCGGAACATTTGATGAATTTCATCGCCAATTCTTCCGGAGGGTGATGAATGGGAGAGGGAGAAATGTTTTTTCGAGCAGAGAAATTTTGGCGAAAATTATTATTCATTTGGCGGGGGTAATTGAATGTCGTTAGGTTGATTTTCGTATTCATCGAGTATTCCTGCACGCAAGGCGATCTCCTTCGCCAATTTCTCTTTGGCACTTTGAAGATTAACTGCTGAGCTCTGTGGTGATAATTGTTAACAAAGCGAATGTTTCCCAGCATTTGCACTCATTGGAAATGAATGGACCTTTCAAACTATCAGCTTCGTAATTTATAATACTCTTTTGAATAATCAAAGCAAGGCAACATTTTTTTAAAGATAAAATAATAATGTTTGATTATTCAATTACTAATAAATATTCACATCCATTAGAGGATATGTTTTAGAAGAAAATGTATTATTTTTGCGTCCGGAAAGCAGCAAGTTCGATACCTGGATCTACCAAGAGAGTAGGCCTTGGAATTTCAAATATACATTTTCTACTTCATAGAATCTATCATCTTTCCAGAGATATGGCGTAGAATTTCAGATAAGGATGCTGCTTGGGTGTAGACTTCGTCATTTGACTGTGATTCAAAATTACAAAGAGGTTGGCTGTATTTCAAAAGGCAGAAATAAGCTTTTAGAAGTGATTGCAGTAAGGCAAACATAAGTTTATTAGTTTCTGTCATGGTAACATTAATCAAGCAACAGTAGCCTGATTAATACACTATAGCTTAGTAATTGGACCACAAGCTTCAGAGTGGGGGTTCCTACGTACGATATTAGCAATATTTGAAGTACGGGAGAGGAATATTAAATTTTTCTCTTTTGCATACCTATCTGTCAAAATTGGTGCTTGGGAGGATCTATATCTACTTCCTTTGCGCGTATTTAAATGCAGTGGCTATCCAAGAAAACCATTCAACTGGTTTCATTGATTAAAATGTTCGTTAGGGTACATAAATAAGTAGTAACTCATTTGATCAAAGTGTCGTTCTTAGGATCAAAAGACTGCAAGTTTGATTCTGACATGCCAAAGGCTTTCATATTCATTAAGCCTGTTATCTAGCCACAGCATACCTTATCTAAGTCTGTTACTATGGTGTTTGGAGAGGAAAATTCGGTAAAATTTTACCTTACGGTCACCCTTGGCGAAATTTTCAAAAAGTCGCCAAGGATGACCGTATGACGAATTTTCGATCGGGAAAATAGCGGAAAGAAAATGGCTGAGATAGTAACAAATATTTCATACATTGTTGGTATCTAAGAATATGCTCAACTAATTTTACAAAATTAACAAAATCGCAGATTTATAGATTTCAAACATCAATGTTAAAATAATAAAGTTGATATTTTAAATTATCCATAAAATGTTTTGATTAAATTTTATATAAATGAATTTAAATCCGTAAATATTCATGAGAAATTAATGACAAATAGGGTTGACAAAATACCAGTTTGCCTGGTTTTCAGTAAAAATGTTTGACTAATTTGGCGTCAAAAAAATCTCGTCAAGGGTGACCGTACAGTAAATCTGATCCGAAAGTTCCAGCTCAGGTGTCGAATGTGTCAGTCGATCATGACTTGAAATTTCAAGACATTTCTGTGATAATCTTTAGTAACTATGCTAAGACGCTGGCATAATCTTATAAAACTTTAGCATTAAATAATATAGCAAAGAAGTTTTGAAGTATAGTGCCAATGGTATCATCTGTAGCAATGTAACTATCAAACGAATGCAGTATGTAATATACTTGAATGTACGTATCAAATAGTTAATGAGTTCATAAAGATTAAGTCACTTCGTCACTGGAAATTGGTTTAAAATCACAAAGAGCAGTAATAGGTGACACAAGAAATGTATTACAAATAAATTTCATTAAATCCTGTACAAACTGTATTATCTTATTTTTATGTTTACTTATTGTCTTATTAACTTGAATCACTAAGCAAAGATTTTTATTTAATGACAAAATGTAAATTTTTTTATATTTGTTATACATTGGGTGCAATTTTTAATTATTCTTTCTAAACATATCTTTCACAAAATCAAAATTAATTACCAACAACATGATCTTTAAATGAAAATGAGTATAATAGTTTGAAAAAACTGTTTATGTATTTATTTTTTAAATCTGAGCTGAATTTGAAATTGAGCTTTTGTTTCTCTAGAAACATTTGTCTATAGTATTAAAAACTTTCAATTATTCAACTATGCCTGTCTCTCAACAATGAAGTATACTCATATGAGAGTTAGTATTTTGTAAGCATTATCTTGAATTAATAAGAATTAATAAAAAAGTAACTGGAACCCAATTGATTGTATCAATTTATTATTTTGATATGCGCATATGTTAATTTTTATGCAATGGATGCTTAAAACATATGTACTATATTAAATATATATATATATATATATATATATATATATATATATATATATATATATATATATATATATATATATATATATATATATATATATATATATTTAATATAGTACATTTTTATAAAATTAATAATAAAATATTATATTATTATCAAATACTAGATGGAGAATAATACATTGAAAATACCAAACTGAGAATAATAATATATTTATAAAATTAATCAAAAACCAAATTGAGAATAATAATCAAATACTAGATGGAGAACAATACATTGAAAATACGAAATATAGTAAACATTTGGGAAAATGTTCAATATATATTTTAAAATTTCAAAGAAAATAGAATAAAGGCAAATGGAATGAAGTACCAACATGGCCAGCTTCATCAGGGGGTGTTGACCACATTGGCACAAAGTATGGCTTTTCTGCATTGGCCCAAGACATAGTCTTAAAAGAAGCCAGTACACCCCAAAAAGTTCAAACCAAAATATCAAACCAGAATAAAAGAAGTAAAAGTCAAGCTAAAATATATAAGCCAAAATCCAATGTTGCCAAAATACATTTAATTTATAGTAATCAAAATTAAAATTAAATCCAGATCCAAATACAAATACAAACTTGCAAGAACAGCACCAAATACTCACTCGTCATTTACTATTAGATTGTTAATATTTTTTGTATAAGTTAAGTAATAAATTATTTTCTTGAAAATGATTTTACGAATCGTTTTAATAATTTTTATATGTACTTTTTTTAAAACATTACAAAACCACAAAATAAAACGTTTAATTTAAGATGACATGAAAATTTTCAGCATACAGTTGTTTGATTATAATGCTAACAATAAAGAATTTTATTAGTCTTTAAGCTATATACCAATTTTATCACTTGTTTTTCAATACATAATCAATTTATCACTTAACAAACACGTGGATGTAATTTACATAACTGTTAAAATCATTTTCATCAATTAATTAAGAATTATTTCCTGCTATAAAATGTACAATTACCTCGAAAATATGAAGAACAATGACAAATAAATATATTTGTAATCTTTTTATGAAAGTTAAAATTAAATTAAATTTGTCTATTAGTTATTTATTTTAACTTAATGGCCTTTTAAATAAAATACGGGTAGTTACTAAAATGCGATTGTTTACTTAATCTAGTTATATTACAAAATATCAAGACTATTATATTACTAACATATTATAGAGGTTGATCAAAAAATATCAGTAAATATTCAAATTTCTTTTGTCAGATATTAATCCAGAGAATATATCAATTAGTTAGAAATCGTAACTAAAATTAAATATTCATTAAAAATTAAAGCCATAAGACTTATAAAATATCATTCGAGGAAAAATGTAAAGAAACCCAATACGCAAAGTAATATTCTAATGAAATTTGAATAACTATTAATTACTAAAATCATTTTAGTTTTTATTTTATCATTGCAGTAGAAACCCTACTATTTGCTTGATTTAATTATTCCTTGTTTTTGATTAGATATACTTATACTTTTAATTTTACAATAATTTAATAAAGTGTACAAAATTCAGGAAAAAATAAGTAATAAAAAATGCTATTAACTTAGCTAGTCTTAAATATATATTTAAAAATATATAATCAAAATAATTTTCCGTTAAAAAAATTCATAATTAGTTCAACTGTGTTTTCAAGAAACTAAATTCAGCCCACTTTTGCGTAATGAGATATGAAATTTCTAAAAATAATTTCCTTATTTTATCTCACTGTTTTCAAATATTATGTGATTTAAAAATGGGAAAGTTCGTCTCTTTTTTTTAGACTTATTTTTATTAAAAAAATTTAATTTAAATAAAAAAAATGTTTTTATTGGTTTATGAAGGGAAGGATTCAGTAAAATTCATACTTGCTTCTTCGTTCTTATTTTTAGAGAATGACTAAACTAGATTTTAAATCTACGGTGCACTTATTGAGAATGTAATACTGCAAATTATAAATAATGAATTTAAACTTTTGAATTAAAAAAAACTTGTTTTTCTAAATGCAAAAAAGTGACTATTTATTTTAGAGTTTTAACTATAGGTGATACTTTCAACTACACTTAACTTCATAAAAAATTTATACTAATAAGAATTTAATTTAAAAAAATGCTCCTACCTTTTAATTTCTTTTTGTATGAATAATATGCGTTTATGAAATAATTAAAAAGAAACACAATAAAAATTATGAAACAATATGATCTGCAATTATTTAACATAATAACTTTAACTTGATAAACACTTAATTTAAGAATTAAAGATTCATTTTTTCACAATTCACAATTTCCCGTTACTTAACGTTATCACAAATTTATATAATTGTGAAACAATTAGGAATCATTATAAAACAGTATTGAAACGTATAATCAAACGTCTTTTATGAAAGAGTTAAAAATCAAGCTTTAAAAAAAATCATGGAAAAATTAAATATTAATTCTTTAAAAATTGTTTTTGAACTCCTGCATTACAAATTTCTTAAATATTCTTACAATTAGTGAAATCATGAAAATATTAATAATTTAAGCTTTAAATGTTTTAATTATTTTTAAAATATATTACCTCAAATTTCTTAGAATATAATATTTATCAAACAGTCATAAAAATGTTAATAATTTATTCATTAAATGTCGGTTGTTTTCTAAATGCATCACTATATATTCATTCCCCAGAATAATATTTGTGAATCTTATTAGTTCAAAATGTCAAATGCTTGTTCAGTCCAGCAATTAGTACTAATTAAAATATATTTGTATGACATTTTGAATAAAAATGTTTGCATTTTACTTTAGATTATTTATTTATTTTTTTAGATAATTTTAACGTCTGTGTAGAGAAGTTTTCAAATAAAAAAGTAAAAAACATATAAATGTATTATTCATAATTACTGTGATTACTCATATTTATCATTATTTTAATCGAGTAATGTGGATTATGAAGATATTTTTAATATTTTTTGAAATGATAGTGTTGTTCCTTCAGAGTAAATTCGGCTAAAAGAGAAATGCAACAGGAGCTATGACTCATTTTTGATGGCGGCGATTGAAAGAAAAAGTATAAACGTAAAAGCCAAAAGAAGCCTTTATTCTTAATTCCCAAATGTTTCCAGCGAGAACCATATGATAAAGGTATTTTAACATAAATAATAACACATAAAAAACTTTAAATTATTATTTAATTTCAGTTATTCTTAATTAAATTTTAAAAATATCTTTATTTTGTTGAATACCTTTTAAGTAAAATCTCAAAAATTCAAATTTGCTTATTAACGTCTTCGATATACTGTTTAAATTTTTCTTCCTTAAATTACAAATATACCCTTGATTGAATATTTTATCAAATAAATTGAATATTAATAATTATCAAATAAATTGAATTAAAAAAATATTGAATATTTTATCAAATAAAACGCTGGAAATAATATCATATCCAGCATACGTTATACACACTTTTTTAATGATACTTTAAATTCAAAATAAATATGCAGTGTTTTTTTTTTTTTAATTTAATAATAAACTATGCACACAGTTATCAAATAAAATAATCTTACATAACTGATTATCATTAAAATTATGAATTTCTTATAAAACAAATTGAAATGTATAAGCAATTATTAATAAATAATAAGAAATATTTTTGCATTGTATATAATTGTCAAACTTTAGATTGAAAGGAACATAAAAGAAGCCATTAATATTTCCATTTTTCTTACGATTTTGATAAATACTTTTACGTTGTAGATATTTTATATTTAAATATAAGCAGCTGATAAAAATAATAATATTTCCTGTATTATTTTTTCATTAATTTATGAACATATCTTACATGCTGGTTTATCTGTTTTTCATCGAAAACATACTGTTAATATATATATATATATATATATATATATATATATATATATATATATATATATATATATATATATATATATATATATATATATATATATATATATATATATATATATATATATATATATATATATATATATATATATATATATATGTATATATATATATATATATATATATATATATATATATATATATATATATATATATAAGTAATGCTAATTACATTATAATAAATATCTCGTAGGTAATTTAACAATCAACTCAAATCGGCTCATATTCAAAAATGAATATGGAATAAAAATAAAGTCAGCGTTATTAATGTTGAGCAAAAGAATTTATGAATCTAAAATTTAGAACACTAATTTTATAAAGTATAAATTTATATTTTAAAATTTATACAGACTTTATAGGTTTAATTAGCCAACTTTCAATGTCAATCGACTAGATTGTGAATCATATTTTTTGTTTAGTATACATTTTTATATTATCTTATTTATTTTATAATGATTTTTGAATCTAAAATATGAGGTTTTAATTCAAATATAAACATAGTGTAATAAAAATACTGCTTTGTTAATAAAACCTAAAGCGAGCATGCTTTATATATCAAAAAGCTAGGGATTGTTTTGATATACGGAAATTGTTTTACAGATTGAAAATTGTAGATATATTTTTCTTTTTTGTGTAGTTGTCGTTTAATAATTTATTTTTTTTGATATGACTAATCCATAAAAAATTTTTATTTAAAAATTAATTTTTTTTTATTTAGTTAAATAAGTTATTTAAATAACGAAAAAACAGTTTAAGTAATTAATTGAAGTTTAATGATGATACATATATATACACTTAGAATGCGAAATAGGATTTAAATATTAATGCTCATTAAATGATTTAATAGATTTAATTTTCCATAAGATCAATAATATCAATCAAAATCTAAAGGTATCAATCAATATATTTTTAATCAATCGAATTATTTATAAATTTAAGTTATTTTTTAATTTATTTATGAATGATGGAACGAATCGCCAAATTAAATATTGTATTCATTTACAACACCAGGCATAAATCAAATGTTGGTTGCGATGTCTTTATGATTAAAATATTTTTCTGAATTGAAAAATTTATAGCATGAACACTTAAGCATTGTGAATTCTTTCATTTGTAATCTCCGCGTTTAAAAATCAAATAATTAGTAAGCGATTTATAAAATTTGCAGGTATTTGAAATATAAATTATCCCTCTGATATTTATATCTCGCATTTTATTTAATGTTTTTAGAAATTTTAATGCAGTCAAAAATGTCTCAAAAAATCGTAAATCCTGTGATTTCTACTGAAAATGTATCCAAATGAGCTTATTTTAAACATGTGTACATTTCTGTAAGAAAAATTGTAGCTAAGAATTTTTTTTATTACAATTCATAAGTTACATTCGAGATGCATATTACTAAATACCAATTATTTTATTCAAATTTATTATTATTTTTAAATAGTTAAAATAATTAGTATTTGCAACTAACTTCAGGTAATAATTAAATATGAAAACGCAAAGTAATTTTCTCTTCTTTCTCATATAATATTCTAGTAGAGGAAATACAAATATTATGCAAATACTTGACAATAATCGAGGAAGAAATACTAAAATTATGTATCATCTAAAATTCTGATTAAAATTTGAAACAATATCAGCATTCATTGTTTTTATATTTATCCTTAATTCTCTCTAAAATTTTTCAGGTAAATTTTACACATGTAAAGTCTGATAGAAACAGCTAATGTTTTTTTTTAATTATATTTAACTAATTAAAGCAATAAACTTATATTTAACTTAATGATTAAATAATGCTTTACTTGTATTCGATAATTTATAATCCTCTTAAGAATTATCATGACTGAATTCAAAAATTCAAAATTTTTTATGAATTAATCTAATTTAATTAACTTTATTTTAGCGTTTATGCCTTTTTAATATAAATAAAAATGAAATAATTAAAATTTGGAAATGGAATTGTAATGTAAAAAAATATTTAAAATGTTCTAGAGGTTGTTAAGAATAAAAGTATTGCTCTGCTAAGGTAGTTTTTGGGGATTCTTTACTTTTACGAAAATATTTTATAATTGATAAATAGTTCAAAATGGCATCAAGTCAATAAATGGTTAAAAACTTACCTGTAATAAGGATGGTAACCCTGGGGGGAAACATGTAGATCCATCGGTATATTTCCATAGGCGTCTGCTGGTTGCATGGGCCCTAGAGGGTCCCCTGGGTAACAGCATTGGCAAGCGACCGCGGTCGCGGCACCAGGATGCCCAAACACTTGCTGAGAGTGATGCCGGAGGGCCTCTGCCCCACCAGGCCTGTGCCCTCGCAGTCCTGGCTCCGTGGCCGCCAGAGCTAAGATACCTCAGAAGTTGTGAAATCCCAAGGGAGTCTTGAACACTTTGAACTTGTCGCCAACTGATTTAACAGGCTCTTGACATATTGGCGCATCACCAGAAGTTACACCATCAGTAGCTGGTTGGCGAGTTTATTCACTTTCATCTTGCTGTCATTCGTTAATGAAAACAAGGTAAAGAATGGTTTAATTTATCCTGTGCTATGCTAGAAATAGGGTATTATTAGGTTTATTCCGTTAACAAGTATTTCATACGTAGCTTAAGCTGTCACCAATAATATATCAGTTTATGTGAGAATATAATTCTTGAGATGATTTATACAGGTGGTCTTCAAAAATAATTTTATTGTAATAAAACTTAAAATATTGTTTATCTTATTACACCTTACATGAAAATAATCTTCTCACGGTACACTGATCTTTTTTTCCTTTAGCTTAAGCACTAATATATATTATTAATATTTATTAAAACTCTTTAATTATTGAAATAATTTTAATTTGACATAATGGTACACGAATTCCAAACTGGTGTATTACAAATTTCAAAATACATTTAAATTAGTAAACTTGACTTCACAATCTTGAAATAAAAGTAATTTTTTTCCCAGCGATTATATTTGTTAAAATATTAACAAAAAAAAAATTCTGAACTTGAAAAAATAAATTTTTACTTTTTATCAAACAAACGGAATCCGTTGAAAAAAATTATGTCCACATTCGCACCAAATATCTCACTGTGTGGGAGTTTCGCAAGGAGTAAAACTCTTCGTCTGCGCAATAACGTGCACGTGGGGGGTTTGTTTGTCTCTCGGGGGAGGGTGGTCCACCCTTTTGTGTGGAGCACGTGGCTCGATGCGAGTGCAGTGCCGTCGAGGAGAGTTGTGCGTCGGGCGGCCCGCGAGGTAAGGTTCGATTGCTCCCATCCAGCGGTTTCCATTCGGTGAGTGCGGCGCTTTTTCCACCTTCCTGAACACCCGCTCCACCCCTCCGTCTCCTCCCTCCCTCGACCCGTGCACTGAATAGCACTTTCCCTGCTTATCAGTGCTGTCGCTCGCGTACATCGTTCTTCTCAAATCTTCCATCTCTGCGTAAACAGCGTTAATAACTGGATCTCACCTGAAATTTTAAAGCTCAGATTTTTAACGCTGGATATTTAGCCCTAAATTCTTCTGCAGCTGATTCTATTTTCTTCGTCAGTGAAAACAGAAACTCCTTGAAATCCATCCTAATTAAGCAATTTTAGATTGGTTAGATTGTATGGTGCAAATTATACAATCTAACCAATCTAAAATTGTGCAAATTATACAATCTAACCAATCTAAAATTGTGCAAATTATACAATCTAACCAATCTAAAATTGTGCAAATTATACAATCTAACCAATTTAAAATAAAAAAACTATACGATCGAGGTTAGATAAATGATTTTAAAATAAATACAATAAAATATGATATATAATAATTTTAGAAGAATTTTCGTTTTTATGACCTAATAGTCGCTTTATTTATTTTTTATTTGGAGATTTTACGGCAGATGACACGGCAATATTAACGAGAAATATTTTAATAAGTAATATTTTAGTTGAAAATCCAAACAAATATTTAAATATCTTACTAAACAGTTTGAAAGCCGGAAAATGAATTAAAACATTGATAAAAACACAAAATTTTTTTTGCAAACAAATTTCCCTCAAAAAATTAATTTTTCAAAATAAGACAATAGAACTTCAACGAAAAGTTGACTACCTGGGAATAATCATGGACAGGAGACTCACGCAAACCTTGCAAATTGAATAAAATTTGGAATAAATTCAAAACGCACCTTGACACAATCATTGTCAAATGAATAATGATGTAAGAATCACAAATTTACTGTTCTACAGCTAAATCAAACATCCAATATAACTAGAGAGTCCTCAAAGTATCTCACTAAGACTGATTAGAAATGCTCTATGGTATTGCAGAAATAAAAAAAAAATTATATAAGAAACATGAATATCAAATTTATTAAATACATATAATAAATACTTTAGTACTCTGATATAATTTAGAGTACTATAGTATTAAATACTAAAAATACAAATCTCTAATACTGAGATTTGTTCTGATTCAAAAATGAGACATTGCTTATGTTCGAAATTCTACATTCGCTGTCAGTGGTATTTAAAAATATTCGATTATCTATATATCTTAATTAGATAATTTTGATTGATTAGATTTTACTCAGAAAGTGTCTTAAGATTTCACAAAAGGTTTTTAAAAAAAAAACACGAGATACAGCTAAAAATGTGTCGTTTAATGATTTATTTGTTGATTTATTTACTATTTGAAATTCACTTGAATTCTTAATTATATAAATCCTGGAGTAATATTATTTTAATATTTATTAGTTGTTAATTTTCATAGCTCTAGTTCAGTTGATTTTCGAAGTAGAAGTATTAATGCCCAGCTGTATGAAGTAATAGAATAATTTTGATTAAATTTTTCCGTATAGAAAAAATACCTGAAGATTTCATAAATTTCACTCGATGAATTTATTAAAATGGGAATTGTATTATTTTAATTACAATTACTTGGCTTATTAAAATTAATTTTAGTTATACTAAATTAAAATTTCTTAATCTTTGAAGTATCTTTTGTTATATTAATAAAACCATAGAATTCACCTGCTTTCGTCTGTTCCTTCTAATTGTATAAGTTCGATTGGTTAGATTTTATTGTTGAATATCACTGCTGAAAAATAATTTAAAAAATTCAAGAAATCTAATAAAATAGGAATTGTACTATTATAACTGAAATTATTTTGTCTTTTTTGATTTACTTGTTGTTTTATTAATAATTGGAGCTTATCTAAATTCTTACCTCTAATTGCTCACCAACACATTTTAATACACTATACTACTAAGATTCTAGTAACTATAAAGCTTCAGTTAAAAACGTTGTTTTTCCTGTCTAACAATATTTGTTAGAAATCTTTTATTGCAACTGCATATCCTAATTAAAATAATTGGAAATAATTAGATTTTACTAAAAAATAATTTATGAAGATCTCTTGAATTAATCTAAAAATTTAATAAATTTATTAAAACACAAAAAATATTAGCCCAGCAAAATTTTTTAATTTTATTAATTTTCGTTTAAGTAGAATTAAAAACTTTTTCGTTTAATTAAATATCTTTATTAAACAATTTGAAAGTGTTTTGATGATTGAAGGCCTTATAAATTATTTTATTTTTGAACATGATTTCTGAGTTAGTTGAACTTTTATTAATTTTGCCAAATAAAATCCATATTTAAATATATGACTTTATGCATTTATTCTCAATATCTAATATATAAAATTCTCGTGTCACAGTTTTCGTTGCCATACTCCTCCGAAACGGCTTGACCGATTTTGATGAAATTTTTTGTGCTTATCCGGTATCTATGAGAATCGGCCAACATCTATTTTTCATCCCCCTAAATGTTAGGGGTAGTACAACCCTAAATTTTTTTTTATTTTTTAGGTTAGTTCTGTAAGTTCCTAATAGATGGCAGTTTAGCATCTAAGTTGCACAGGTATTCGGCAGATGGCGACGTGTTTATTTTTCTAGATTATACCATCTTCGAGAAAATTATCGTGCGCGCGCAAGCGCGTGGTTAAATATAGAATTTACATATATTTTCATGATGTATAATGATACTATAACAATTTTTCGTGAATCATTTTCATAATTATACTTTGTATTGTGTTATTATTGTGCAGTATTCAGTTTGAATATTTTTAATATTATAAATAGTAAAAATAAAATTTTATTTATTACTGTTTTTCTCTACTAATTTTCATACTACCTCGAAAATATGTAAGTATTTCTTGATAGCCTTTTATTATTTTTTATTTTTATTTTATAATTTGATAATTATTAATTTATTTAGTAGAACATTTTGATCTAATTTATTTATTCAAATGATAAATTCTTTTAATTTTTTTTATTTCAGTATAATGCCGCGGAAAAAATTTTTAGTTTTAATATAATTTAAAATTAAAATAATAATAGTTCGATGTCAATGTTATCTACCTCATTTATAACAATTTATTTTTAGATGTCTTTAATTTATATAGTATATTTTATAAGTAAGTCACTGATTACAAACTATAATTTAATATAAGATGAACAAAATGTAAATTCAGAAAGTATATGTTGATTTGTGCTTAATTTCAAAATTTCGATACTTTACCTATTACTATTAAATTTTGGTGAAACGTTTTATTTTTAATCTCCTATGAATGAACCTATTCTAAATTTTTTTAGAAAATATTAATTTGATTGAACTCAAGAATTTGTAAAAAATTGATTCAATGTATTTTAAAAACTCAGCCACTGCAACGCGTGGCTGGGTCAGCTTGTATATATATATATATATATATATATATATATATATATATATATATATATATATATATATATATATATATATATATATATATATATATATATATATATATATATATATATATATATATATATGTGTGTGTGTGTGTGTGTGTGTGTGTGTGTGTGTGTGTGTGTGTGTGTGTGTGTGTGTGTGTGTGTGTGTGTGTGTGTGTGTGTTAAAATGTGTTGGTGATGAATTTAAATAAGATGCTGATTTTTCTAGCGAAATAACTATTGAAAGTTTTGTAAATTGTTTTTTGTTTTAAAAACTTATCAAATCTAATGAAATATGCTAATCCAGCTGAAATGGTTATTATGACTTAAAGTTTAATTAATGTAGCAAAATATAGTGTTAAAATGTATAGTACATTTATATATATATCACTTTATTCATGTTGTTTGGAAAAAAAGAAAGAAAAAGCGGTATATATACTTGAATACTTTTTTATTTATTATTCAGCTTTACATTTCAGTTGACAGGCGTTATAACGATTCGAGCTTACCAAGTAAATAGTTATTAAAGGTTTTGTAAATTATATTAACATACAAATCTAATAATATAAAAATACGCTAATCTAGCTTAAATTAGCTTATGTACACACAGTTATTCACATTCATTTATAATAATATATAGTTTATAAATATAATGTTAACCCACTTAACTTTCTGATTTTTTGTGAATAATTAGTACAGAATATAATACAATTGACGCTCAAATCTCTATTTTCTCAGTGAATCAGAAATCTTCCAATTAGTTTTATAATTTAAACTGGTGATTTTGAATTGGTTCGATTTTATTTGGAAAATAAATAAGGAAATTTTCATAGAATATTTTAAATATTCAGCAAATTATTAAAATTAGTAAAATTACAATCTAACAAGATTTATTCTGTGCACACTTCCTGACTCCTGAGCTATTGGTACCGGGTTCGAATCTCGGTTCGGGCATGGATGTTTCTTTCCTTCTCTGTGTTTCTCTGTCCATTCTTCTGAGATGTTGTATGAATGTGGCCCGCCCTATAAACGGGTTTGTGGTGGTATGGCGCGGGGAACGCTACTCGCCTCCGTGACTTGGTTCACAGATACCCGCTGGGTAACGACAAATGAGCTACAATCTCTGGCCTTGTTATGGTATAGGTTTCAACCCTCTTGTGCCCGCCATTGGAAAAAAATTTGTGCACACTTTGGGGAATTCCAAATTTATTATTTTGATTATTTATAGCCCTCTCCTGAAAACTAAGTACAGTACTTTTTATTTAGTACATAATGTACAAAACAGAACTTTGAACATCAATTTCACAGAATCATTTAATGCTAAATAAACTGTACTATTGTGCTTATATTGTGCGTGTGTATTGAACACTAAATATTATAAAACTATAATACTAGATTAGAGTTCTACAAAACTGTGTATTTAATATTAAATAATTTTTTGAAACCAACCCACGAAATTATATTTTCTGTGTCGTGGAAGTATACCTTTATTTTTGCTACATATACTAATTTAATAATTTTAGATTGTTAAAATATTATTGTAGAAATAATTGTTTAAAATTTTGTAAATTATTTAAATAATTAAAACTGTGATTGTACTTCGCAAAGTACTAATCTAGCTAAAATTATTTTCCATTCATATTTATGGCCTATTTATTTGTAGTTTTATTAGTCCCACAAAATAATATATCTAACTTTTTGTTTTATTTTAGGATATGAAGCCCTAAATATTTATAAAAAAATATTAAAAAAGAAATTAAAAACATGCATACCTTTATGTATTTTCTATCAATTGTAGATTGCATTTGCACAAGAGTCTATTATTTTTATCCATTGAATTTGGTTAATTTTTTCCTCACACGAACTTGCAATTTTTTTTATTTTATTTGATAATGGTGTTTTTTCCTTCTAAATTAATTTATAAATAAAAATATTTATTTGTAATAACATTGAATATTTGGTAATAGTGATAAAGTCAATATTTCGATAGACATTTAAAAGCTGAATCTGATTGGAATTTGATCCCATTGTGAATCCGAATTTCAAACATTTAGCCCCATAATATTTGGCGATAAGCAAAAACTTTGTCAATAAAATTTGGCGAAAATAAAGGTTTTGCGTATGTCTAATTGTACTGTGCTTATACTAAAAAGATATATCTTACCACAGTTTATTTGTAGTAGATTTTTTACAGAAACTAAATTTATTGTAATATGATGGAAATTTAAAATAAAAATTTGTACATGTTATTTCTTAAAGAAAAAATATTTTATGCTAATAAAATACTCATATAACTTTTAATTTCTTATGCACATTTAGTAGCATTGCGCGTTAAACCAGTTTAATTCATTAAAATTATTGAAATAAAAAGTAGTATTCTATGGAACAAAATATATTTTCGTGCTTTCTTTCTATGCAGTTAACTTATTATAGTTAATCTTCATTGATTTTTAAATTTTGAAAAATTTCAAATTTGTTTCCTTGATTATTTTCAATTACTTATGCTGTCTTCTGCATATTTTACTATCATACATGAAATTGCTAAAAAGATATACAAATTTTATTTTTTTATGATAGATTTAAATTTTTTTAAAATTAAAGTGGAAAATTTTGAAAGAAATAAACCACAGTTAAAATGTTTTTTATATGTGCTAATATATATATATATATATATATATATATATATATATATATGTATTAAATAATAAATATATTATGATTATAAAATATAATAATTAAATATTTATGTTTAGATGAAAAAGCTTAATTACACAGTTCTCAAAATAATTATATAAATAAATATTTAATAATTTAGATCAGTGTTCCTCATATATAAAGAATGATGACCTCTATCATGTACTGGAATAATTTGCATCATACGCTGACAGCTTGGCGGGAGTAATTGGCGATCTTAAAAATAGTGCAACCCTATATTGGTCTTTGTAAGACAAACATTATATGAAATAGAATAAAATTCACAAATTTTTATTTAATAAAAATAAATTGATTTTTATTCTACCTGCAATTATTTTTAAATATGTAGTGATTAGATAATTCTTAATTTTACTATAATTATTATTATTTATAAATTCTAAATATTATTTATCAATCTTTATGAGCAATTACTAAAATCTCTCGATTCATTTTACAATTTCTTTTCAAATAAATAATATATTAAACTGCTACCTTCTTATTAAAAATTAAAAAAAAATACAATCCATCTTTCTTACGCTTCAACATCTAAAGTCAATTTTTTATTTATAAAGGAAATGAATTTTTATCAAGTTTTAAATTAATAATTTTAAAATTACATAAAAATTCATTTCTTTTACAAATAAAAAATTGACTTTTGATTAATTTTTTAAATAAAATATTGATTTTTCATAATTTTTATTATTTAATAATACATTTATTAAATTGACTAATAATTTTTAGTTAATTAAATTAATAATTAAAAATTATTAGTTCAATATTTTTGAAATGGAAAAAAATTACTCTTCATTTAATTGAAATATTAAGGGAAAAAACCATTAAGAATGCATGATTTGAAATATATAATGATACATATTATGCATAAAAAGAAGAGTAAATTAATTAGATTTATACTTTTGAAAGTGGCCTTGAAGATAGTGAAAAAAAGAGGTAATAAAATGAAGGTTATTTAAATTTGTAACATTTGAGCTTTCTACGCAGCTCAAGAAATTGAATAAATGAATGTAGATTCATAGCAGAGTTAAGTAAAAACTACGTCATCGGAGAGCAATGAAAATGTTTATTAGAAACATAGGTTTACAGTAACTAAATAAGAGCTACGATAGAAAAACAGTTAAGTTTTTTATTATAAGCATACGAATTTACACGATAGTTAAGCAAGTTACTTCATAAGGAGATAACTATTTAGTAAGTTTAATTTTAGATTTTTTGTAGTTAAATGAGAAGTGTGTGTGTGTGTGTGTGTGTGTGTGTGTGTGTGTGTGTGTGTGTGTGTGTGTGTGTGTGTGTGTGTGTGTGTGTGTGTGTGTGTGTGTGTGTGTGTGTGTGTGTGTGTGTGTGTGTGTGTGTGTGTGTGTGTGTGTGTGTGTGTTTTTATAAGGGAACAATCGGAAAATTTATTGCAGACATACAGATTTACAAGAGTTAAAAAGAACTACATCACAAAAAAACATTAATGTTTTTTTATGAGTACGCATATTAATAGTATAAAGTAAAAAGGGAAGTTTTTGCCTTTTTCACACTGCCATTGAATGAAGAGAGAATAAGTATGTAAATTATGTGTATGATGTGATTGAGATACCGGTTGCTCAAGAGTAGGAATATCAGTTGTTATATAAAAGCAGGTCCACAGCGCATATTCATCAATCGTAACTCGTACAGTAACGAAGAGAAACGGAATTGTCAAAGAAACTCGTTCGCTGTTGTTTGCTTTAAGACTTCAAAGAGGGTTTATCAGCTGCTGCATCAAGTCGCCGAATATGTCAAGCATTTGGGGATAGTGCTCTGAATAAACTTACAGTGAGGCATTGTGTTGTGATATAGTGTGAATTTAAGGGAATGACAGTCTTTCATAAAAACTTCTATTACGCAGCTACATACAAAAACTTGTACATTAAACAGAACAAAATCATGAAAACCAGACATCCTTCTAGCTGCCGTGCGTATATAGTTCTTTTTTTGAGTCCAACGTGAGAGTGACTGAGAATCTTCTTTTTAACAGCGCCAGAAAACTAAAAAGAGTAATGTTTAGCTGTTCTTTTCCGGGTGAACTGGTACACATTGATTTCATAATTTCATCAGGTCGTCCCTCTGTGATGAATCAAATGTCTGCTGGACTAGTCGTCAAATAGTTCGCTATGAACTGCTACCGACGGGCCAAACGGTTCTTACAGACTTGTACTCATATCAATAGGATAGTGTGCAACAGGCATTTCAACAGAAGGAGTCAGCACTGGCTAAATCTCCAAGGAGTACCGTTTTTGGCCGATAACTCGAAGTCACATGTCGCTTTGGTGGCCAGGAATACCACACAGTGACTTGGTTGGAAGACTTTGTGCCATCCTTCTTACTCACCTGAGCTTACACCATCAGATTACCACCGCTTCCTGGACAATCTTCGGGGAAAATCCTTCACCAATGAAGCAGACTTGCACCAAACACTCACGAACTTGTTTGCATCCCAAACCTACGACTTTTATCGCAAGAGGAACTGGCGACTTGTTGCCGCCCGCCCTGTCTAGTGGTCAGAGTCCCTGACTACGGATAGGGAGGTTCTGGATTCGAATTCCAGTTCGGGCATGGATGTACTTTCTCTCTATATATATATCCTATCTTTGTTCTTTCCTTGTATGAATAAGGTGTGAATGGTTGCCCACCCTATAAACGGGTTCCTATGGCATGTGTGTACTGAAGAAGCCGGACTCCACACCAAACCTGGTTCAGTTGGAAAAGTGGAGCAGCGCACCCCATGTTGACAGCCTAGCTGGCTCACGACAACAACTGGCGACTTGTTAGCAGAAGGTGCTAAGAGCCGATAGTGATTACTTCGAGGTTTACCGATTTCAGTAGGTCATGTTCTTTTGGGTCATTAAAAATGGCAAGAACTAGAATAATATGTTGCGAGAGAGTATTTAAGTACATATGTGAGAAATTCATTATAACCATGTATCACAAAATTATTGCGATCAGGTGTAAGAATATTAAAATTCAATAATTTTATGAATGATTTCATACATTTATTAATGGTCGCAAAGAAAACAAATTCTTATATTAAAAAATGGCAAAATCAAAATTCCATTCCTACTTTAATTTAACATTTAGTCAGTTAGTGGCAACAATTTTGGTCACGTTTACAGCTTTCTCACGGTTTTCATGTTTAAAATTATTATATGAGCCAATGAGGACAAAACTGTAATATTTATTGTAAATAATTACATAATTTATAAAAAATAAATAAAAATAAAAAAAAATTTCCTATTTAAAACTGGCATATTAATATGACCTAAAAATGTTTGGAATTTTTAATTTAATATTCCGAATAAATATTATTTGTAGTATTTTCTATCAAACATTTTTACTACTTTTATAAGCATCTAGAAAAAGAAGACATTTAATTTTCTCTGAAATGTAAATTAGCTTTTAATGAGAAATTTTTCAATGTGTACAGTTTTTTTCGAAAAACGCATTAAACTTTCTTTTTGCAAAGAAATTTCTATTACAAAAGCATTTAAAATTTTTGAAAAAATTCTCAAAGGCAACTTTTTATCTAAAAACGAGAAAAGTTTGTTGGTTTGGGAAATTAAAAAATGGTGTGGAGAATACTTAGAAGATATAAAGCTATCTGATAATTCAACAATTTGGATTAATGATCAACATAAGGATCAAGTCAGAAAATCGATATTTGGCGATCATCGTTTGAAGATATGAGATATTATTGCACAAGCACTTATATCATTTGATCCTTTTAAAGTAATTATATTGAAGAATATTTTGTAAGTTGCGAAATATTGCATCTCGCGCGCGCGAGTTGTTTTAAGAGATTTCGTTTTGTTTAAAAAACGACAACCTATTCGAGTGAAATACTTTCTTAAAGTTTTTCTTGATTAAAACATATTATTACCTATGATTAAGCTTAGATATAAATTTTTGGCACAGAAACAAATCATAAAAATCAAGTATATAGTGCTTGAAAGTTGGTGTAAAAATTTTAAGACTACGTTAAAGTCGCATAAAAGTCAAGATAATGTTGATTATTTTCTTTCATTGCCGTGATGTAGTGCTTTATGAAGTCCAATCGACTGGGCTGTCAATCGATAAATATTTTTATATAAGTGCTTTATGGCTTTACTTGAAAAATTCGTGGAAAATAACCTGAAATTGTAGAAAAAATGTATGGGTTTTGAGCTTTATAGTTATTAATCTTTAATTTTGGGGAAAAAATTTTAACAAATTCGTAACTACAAGTACAGTTGTTGTTGTCGTGTGCCAGCCAGGCTGGCAATATGGGGTGTGCTGCTCCACTTTTCCAACTGAACCCTATTTTGGTATGGAGTACGACTTCCTCAGTACACAGACAGGATAGATAGAGAGAGAAAGTACATCCATGCCCGAACCGGGATTCGAAGCCAGAACCTCCCTATTCGCAGTCAGACACGCTGACCACTAGACAACTTGGGCGGCAACAAGTATAGTATTTTACTGATGTGACACCGACTAATTTTTAATTTCATATTCATTATTTTGAATTCGGGGAATGAATAAAAAAATTTACTAAAACTCTGAAAAGCAATCATAAAAATGACTTTAAGACATGTTTTGATTGTTGGAAAAAACTTCGGCAGGAGCGCATTGAAGTCAGATTTAGTTAGTTAACCTTTCAAACGTTATTTTTTTGCATACGACAACTAATTAGATTGAGACCTAAAGTTGAAAGTGAGAAATACTATTACAGCTACAATGGTGAAGTGGCTGCTGTGCAATTAGCACTTGAAGAGATCAGAAAGGGTAATGAGAACAACATAGTATTTTTTATAGACTCTCAGGCCACCATCAGGTCTCTCTCTTCAATTGCTCCTAGCAGTATTGTGTCTGTTTATCTCTGTCAAATGGCAATAAGTTCTCTACTGGAAGAAGGACGACAAATTGTGCTGCAATGGATACCCAGCCACTGTGGTATCGCCGGAAATGACGCAGCTGATAAATTGGCAAAGGCTGGTTCAGATCTACAACAGCCTTCTCCATCCTTGGAGTACCATACTGTTAAAAGGCTTATTAAGTCAAATATAGCCTCCTATCGTAGAAATGTTTACAAGATGTGCACAAAGGGGAAAGCATGGGCTTCCTTACTAACAAAGCCTATTCCGTGTAACCTCCACAGAGCTGTGGGAGTGACTAATTTTCGCCTTAAAATTGGGCATGATTATCTGCAAAAGCACCTTCACTGTTTGTGTTTGAAGGACTCGCAGATCTGCCCTTTTTGTGGACTAGAGGACATGACTGGTGACCACCTTTACACTTGCCCTGGACTTTCGGACGTCGCAGTTAGAAATTCTGCGGAAGATGACTTTTCATTCACCTCAAGATTGTATTGGGCTGCCCGACAGAGACTGATGGTTGAAAAACCAAGGTCGGGCGTAGGATAAAAAAAAGCTGAAAGTGAATTCTGAACCCTTTCAAGACCATGGTGAGATTTGAACCCAGGAACTATTCAATTGAAAGCAAGAACACAAAAATTCAGCAGCCACATTGAACACAGAGGAGAATATTGTGAAGGAGAAAAAAGAAATTTTGACCTATATAAATTGATTCCTTTTATTTTATTCTACCCTCTCAAGTACTTTTTGGTTAACATTTCAATTTTTTAAAAATAATTATGATATTACAAATTATAAATCACACTTGGCTCTGTCAGGTGGATTTAGACTTTAATTATATACAGCGAGAAATGAACATAAAGATAACATTCATCCTTAATGTGGCTTCGCGATAGCTTAGTGGGGAAAGTCATGGTTTTCAGGAGAGTAGCAATTTCAATACATGACTAAGTCATGTTGAAATTTCTACATGATCATCATGTTGAGAGAGTCTATAGGCGTTAAAAATCCCTTAGGGTTCGATTACTTCCATCGTTGTTGTATGGAAAAGAGGGTGTAAAAACAGGTGTCTTCTTGACTTCGTATTTTGTTCAAAGTTATTGTGGATGCGTTTATATCCACAATAACTTTGAACAAAAGACGAAGTCAAGAAGACACCTGTTGTGGATGGATACGTTTCAGATGGCAGAAATAGGTGACCGGAAATATCGCTATAACTTAACTTCAGCATTGATTCGTGATTGTGGTGTTTAACAGGAGTGGTTATTAAGTCATTGTAGCCTTCGTAGTTTAATAAAGCTTACAGTAAGAATAAGGCAGATCTTTCGATTGATGGACACATCCGATAAGTTTTTGCATGGATTTACAGTTTAAAATAGATTTTAAACATATTTTTTGTTAGGATTAATGAATGTTCGATAAAATATTCGAACCAATAAACCATTGAAATGAAAGCTCGAGCGATGACTATTCAACCACTTATCGTCAGTATGAGATAACGGAGATTTCAGAGTTTTATTATTTTCAGTAGACCCCCTGCTGCTACATTTCTACTGTATTCCCAAAACTCCTAAAAAATACCACCCTAAATTGGGGGTGTTAAGAAGAAACAAAAGTAGCACATTTTTTGTGCTTTATTTAATAAAATAATATTTGTAGTTATACAAAATTCTAAGCATTTATTATTACAAACAATCAACAATTGTCAAAAAATCAACAATGAACTCTGAAATGTAAATCAACAATAAAAAATAGTCATACTTTTAATAAAACGGATCTACTTGATGAATTGATAGCAAAATAACAATATTTGGCTTCAGTTTTGTAAGAAGTAATCTCAAATCTCCCCATTCTGTGATGTTCAATCTGCTCCTTTTTTGTGTTAACAGGTTCGTAACGGCACTAAAACTTCTTTCGACAAGATTTGACGAGAAAAACGCTATCAAAAGTGTTCTCGCAATTTCCCACAGCCCAGGACCTTTTTCGAGAATTTCTGCCTGCAGCCAAATTGTTTGATAGCCTTTTTTAAATTTCACCTTCAGTTCCTCGTTGGTGCTGAGTTCAAGTAGCTCCTCTTGTAATATCACATTCACCTCTTTCGTTTCATCAAAAGGAGTTATGATCCATGGTGCCATTTCCATCGTCAGAATATCTTCAAATCTATTTTTGAAGTCATCGTGCAGGGTATTTAAATGTTGAGAGTAAGTCTGAATATCCTGAAGACATTCGATCTGTGACAAATGCGGAAACTGAGAGAATTCGCGCCTAATGTAGATGGCAAGCACACCGCAAGTCGCATTTCATGCCTTTGCAGGTCTAAGCAAGCACCCCGGATGAATGGGTGCACGGGCGGCATTTTGCAAGTTTCGACATGTGGTGTACACTCTTGTACTATTATCTATGTTGTATTCAATTCTGTGTTTGAACTGAGTCACGAATATTTTTGAGTACCTACCTAGTGAATGATGCAATCTTCCTACATTGATAGGTAAATCCAAGCCAAAATTTTTATTCTTTATAATGAAAACCAGAAAGTGTTTCGTGGACCCCCACTTACTACTTGCGAGCACCTGTTTTCTTTTCATGTCTACGTGGACCCCCGTGTGGTCTCCTATGGACCTTTGGGGATCCACCTGGACCACTTTGGGAGCCTATGGTATAGAGATGTTTCGAAATACTTTTGCAAAATATACAAAATACTTATGCTAATAGAATACTATTAGTTTTTTTATTTTTTAATTCTTTTGTGTAATCTTTATGTTAAAATATAAATGTAACAGGCTCGTTATAAGGAAATTTTAGAATCACGTTTATAAATGTGATGTGTGTATGTCTGTGTGTGTGTGTGTGTACCAACTTTTTGAGACAAATATTAAGAGACAGGTATTTTTTTTTGTCATAACCCTGCGAGGAATGATCTGAATGACAAAAAATTCAGAAATAGGAGACAACATTTTGTATTTAAATAATGATTAAAGCATAATTCGGCAAAATGAAAACAATGGATACAATATGGAATCAAATAAATCAGATTTTATTGAATTCCTATTCACAGAATGAGAATGATTGTCAAAGAAGAAAGGCAAGGAGCAGATGCTTTTTAGATATGCCCCTTCCATTACTGCAATGGTTGCTTCGTACTGTTTCCCCATACTCAGCGCCAGATAATTCAGTGGTTCTTAAGATAGGAGTGCCCATTCCTCAACCACAATGAATTTTAGTAGATCCCCTCCCACGTCAACATCCCTGGAAATGAAGTTGCGGATACCTTAGCAAAAAGAGGCTGCTCTGCGACGGCCACTACTGATTATGACCTAACTTTTGAAGAGATTTTCTCCGTGGCGAAAAACAGAGACCGGCAAGTCTGGCTTTCTCCTCCAGCCCATCCCTGGTACTGTAGGTCAAAACCAGGAGGAACATTGCATTTTGAGGCTAGCAGACAGGACCAAATGGCTATCACAAGACTTTTCAGTGGGCACCTGAAATGCATGTCCTTTGAATCCGGCCGAAAAGTCTTTCCAACGTGTCCCAAGTGCCATCTGCTGCCGGCTTCCCATCAACATATTCTCGGTTGCTTGGGGCTCACTTTAGAGGATGTTCGCAACAGCCCTCTCCTGGTGCTTGACTTTGCTGGGGTCCATGGAATCATGGATTTGATCTAGCTGCCGCTAGATTCTGAAGGTTTGGACACAACAACAATAACTTTCAATTTTAGTTGTAGGATGCTCCCTGGAAAATATTATAGTGCCGAAATGCTTATGGCATAACACACCTGTTCGATGGGATTTCAATCTCTGAAGTAGGCAGACCAATCCATTAGAGTCCAATAGAATCCTTTCCAGTGGCTACTGAGTTGCAGGAGTCCATTTAGTCATGCGTTGCCATTCATAAAAACGAAGTCTGGTTCAGTGGTACCCACGAGAAACATTCGCACATGGGGAAGGATTATCTCTTAAAAATGGCGATCCCCGGTTACAGAATCCCTTTACTCAGCATTATGCTTTCCTTGAGGTCAACTCCAAGACCACCGTAACAATCTCTTTCAGTGATGCTACTCTGATGAAACCGTGTCCAGATTCACCTCCAAATCAGCTTATATTGCGAATCGTTTGCGGCGCTGAAATGACTCTCACACACCTGTCTCCATTGATGAGATGCTCAGTTTCTGTGCCCCTTGAACCCATCTAAGAGGTGGTACCCATGGCCAACTTGCAAATGGATGCAACGATTAGGACGGCTGGAGAATAAGCAACCTTTGGAAAGATGTCTGAACATAGTAAACTGCTACATTTGTCGAGCTTTTGCTGTACACAGTTGCTTATCTATAGTGCTTACTGACAGGTTTTGGGCTCTTTTGTCTGCAGGATAATATATCGACCATCCATTGCAGTTGCTTTCCTAAAGCGGCCTCCACAAACCTTTGTAACAGTTGTACCTGTGCAACTGGAAGGCTTTCCAAGACATGTTTATTGATTCCGAACTCTTCGACTACACTGCTCCCACTACGCCCCTTTTTCAGATCTTGTAAAGTCGTCCAGGTGCTAGATTCCTAAAAAAAGTCGTATTTCAGGATCGTCTTTAGATCTTGCATTTCTCGTACACAAGGGAATTATCTTTCATTTTCAACATATGTCTTTAATTGGTCCTTTCATTGTAGTCTTGAGTTGCGCTGGCCGATCCCACGTGTTTTGCGTATGCTGACGTGTCCTGCTAATCTTTATTCCCCACATACGTGACCATTCTGTTGAATTCCGAGCTCGAGAACCTCTTTCCTGCAATTTCGTGGATATCTGCTTCAAATTTACATAGCTGCTTAAGTTTTGCTCACCAGTGTATATGCATGGGAACACACTCGTATATTCTCATTTTTGGATCACAAATTATTTTCGGCATGAATGCATCACAAAAAAATTTAAAAATAAAGCAAAGGGGAAAATAAAACATTAATTTATTTCCTATTTTAAATCGAAAAGTTGGCTTCTGGAAGCAATATAATTTCTTACACGGCATTAAATCTAAATTATTGCTACATGCGAATAAACCTTATGAGACAAGACACCGTTTTTAAATATGAAACTCAATGAATGTTATCCCTGACCCAGTCAGAGATCAACAAACTGAGAAAATCTGTGCAATTTAAATATAAGTAATCTCCAATTACTCAGGATGAGTGGGTGTTTGATTAGTAAAGTGACAGCTCAGGTGTCAATTTCGTCATTTGGCCATAGCTCTAAACTGATCAAATTCAGCAGCTTGAAGCGTATTCCAGATGTACAACACAATATGGAATTAATAAAGTATTGTTTCAATAAACACTTCTTTGTTAAGTCATTCCGTGATTCTCACTTGGGCTTAGTGATATAGCATAGTGTTCTCGAGTTCAATTCCAGCCACTGTTGAACAATGGGAGATGAATATTGTTTTAGGCCAGGGATGGGCAAACAACCGCGGGCCAAAGTTTTATACTTCCCGCGGATAGAATATTGATTTATCGATCTGACAGAAATTAAAAAAGAAAATTGAATTATATATTATATATCCATCTCCTTTTCTATCTTATATATCATCTTTATACTTCTTCAGTCCATACAATCTGAATACTCTGATGTACTGCATTACATGAAAGTAAGGTGGCTTAACGCAAGATGTGTTTTCGAGCGAATTTGGTAGCTGAAAGACGACATTGTATCGTTCTTCCATGAGAAACAGTGTTCTGTGGAATGCTAGAAGATACAGAATGGCTTTCGTACTTTGCATTCTTCATAGATCTTCTTCGTCATATGAGCAACTTGATTGTCTTGATTCAATGGAAAAATTAATTTATCGACGATATCTGAGCTCATCTCAAAGCTATTTAAACTAAACTTAATCCTTTGGTTGGGCAGCTGCCTAAGAACGATTTGTCTCCTTTCCCTAGATTAAACTCAATACTGTCAGTAAATAAAGAGAAATATTGAGAATTATGAAGATGGCTTGAAAAAACTGCATTTGAATTCGAACGCAGATTTCAAGATTTCAGTGCCCTTCAAACAGAATTGGTTATTTTTACCGGGCCTTTCAATTTAAATTGTGAAGCAGTGAGGTCAGATTTGCAGCTAGAATTAATTGAATTGCAATCTAACAATCATCTCTAACAGCTATTTTTAAACATGCCATTGATAGAGTTTTACAAATCATTATTGAAAGTATAAGTTTTCCAAATTTAATATCTCATGTGCAGAAAATCACTGCTATGTTTGCTTCATCTTATATATGTGAACAAGTGAAGCTATATTATATATGTGAAACTTAGTAAGAATAATTTCAAAAGTATTTTTTATTTATTTATTTTATTACATTACATATATTCAGACTTGTATGCTTGATTCTTGAGATCCGCTTGTAAGTCTTCGTCGATAATAGGACAAATAGCACAATGACAGATGTACAACCACAGAAGAATAACGAAGAAAACACCCAGGGCTATGGTGGGAATCGAACCCACACTCCTACGCTCTCAAGCGATTAGCGGTGATGCTTTAGACCACTCAGCCACGGAGCGCCCAAGTATTTTTTATTCCAATGGCGGGCACACTTGGGTGACGAACCCTATGCCACAACAAGGCCAGAAGTTGCTACTCATTTATCGTTACCCAGCGGGCACCTGTGAACCAAGTCACGGAGGCGAGCAGCGTTAGCTGCGCCATACCACCACAAACCCGTTTATAGGGCGGTCAAATTTCATACTACATCACAGAAGAAAGGACAGAGAAACACAGAGAGAACAGAGAAGGAAAGAAACATCCATGCCCGAACCGGGATTCGAACCCAGGACCCACAGCTCAGTAGTCAGAAGCGCTAACCACTCAGCCATCAGTCGGCATAATTTTAAAAGTACACTGACAGATAAGCATTTAGCTTCGTTCTTTAGAATCAGTACACTTCACTTCGAACCTCAATATAAGAATTTTTACAAGATAAATTGTAATTTCACTTGTTCTCATTAACATATTTAAGTTGTAAAACTTGTAAATTGTTTTTAAAATTTAAGAAAAATTTATTTCGGCCCACTAACCTTTTTTATTAGTATTATTACAATCAAATGGCTCAAAGTTTAAAGTTTAGGCCATTTGATTGTCCTCTACGGGGTGTACAAATTTCCTTAAAAAAATTAATTACTTTTATTCTACGCAAAAAAATTATAGAGTACTTTGTGAAGTTTTCCAATAAAATATGAGAAAAAAAGCAAACGGGAATTTAAATGTGATATATATCTCTCGGGTTCAAAAACTCTTTTGATGTTCTTCGATTGGGTGCTTTGATGTGGGCAAACGATAGCTAAAATTTGCAAAGTGAAGCAGGATAATGCATGACGTTGTACGGCTGTAAGTCCTTTCAGGTCAACTGCTATTTTAAATGTGTACATTGATGCAGTTTTTCGTCCGTTAACATCGTCATCTTTTTCCTTTCTCAGATCTTATTCCAAAATGGAACGTACCACCACATCCAGACACACACCCATCGGAATCACAAGTGGCATAAAAGGGTGGATTCGTGGAAAGAATTAAATTATTCCTCCTCTCGAGTTAAAAACGAAAAAGAAGGAATAAATCGGAGGAACGAGCAAAAGAAGGACGACATCGGGGAAGGAGCAGCAACAATCTTCTTACCTTTGAGACATTTCCTTAGATTCCACGAAATGAGCACCCCCGCCTCCACCACCACTGATCGCCTTAAGATTTTCACCTCGTTGTTTTAAACATTCGCTACTTTGGACTACGTGCCCGGAATAGGGAAGACACCTCAACTCCTCTCTGCAAAACTGTAAAAGCAAACGATTCTGTAAGAAGAGAGGGGGTGGTAAAAGGAAAGAGAGGAATGTATCAAGAAGAAGAAGAAAAAAGGAACACACGCCGAAATGGGAAACACACGGAATAAACTTTCGAACTGTCCTTCATTTACATACTAATAAGAAAAAGAATTTTGGAAACAAGAAAGCCTTTTCTTCCAGAGTTTTGGCCTTTAATGAATTCTTTACTCTCCGGGGAAATGCGCCATTGTTTAGTTTGATTAGATTAGGCTTTGAGGCGGTTTTCGGCGGTGAAAGATTATTTGAGCTTGCGGTAATAAGCGGGGGATGAGGGCAGTTACAGTTAACCTCCTCATTCGCCAATATGGAGATTTGAGATCAAAACCGTCTCCATTCCAACTCTAGAAGATAGCTGTTGGAGGGGTGGGGATGAAACTTAAAAGAAATCGCAAAATGTATGCAAATTGTTTGCTAACAAGAAAAAGCGAACCTCAGTATATATGATTTGAACGTAGTAAAATTATTTTAACAAGAGATTGATATTTGATTCTTTTCTTTTTTAAAAAAATAGACTCCATTTTTTTATTGTTTTTCAAATTAAAGGATTTTAAATTCCAACAACGACAAATTTCTGTGTTTTCCGATGAAATCATTATAATCTTAGAGAATAAAATTTCCTATTGTGTTGTAGAAAATTATCCACTCTAAATTGTTAAAAAGATGTATCTTAACTTATTTGGCTGGTTTCTCTTCATTTTTTAATCCTTGGCGCAGAGAAATTCTATAAAATATTCCCAGTTTTTTTTTTTTTTTTTTTTTTTTGTTATTTGGAAGGTAATTACAAAATTACCATATGGTAATTTTGTAGTTACCTTCCAAATAACAAAAGTGGTACCATATGGTACAAAAAAGCTATTACCATATGGAATGTGTTAACCATATTCGCTTGAGAAAATAAAATGGCAACAGAAATCTTTTAAGCAAAAATATTACTTTCTTTCTAGGAGATTGTAAGTTCGATACCCGAACCTGTTAAATATCTTGGCACTGATAGACCCTATATATTTTAAAAGTAACGTACAATTGAATGTCTTTCTGCTAATGTAGCTTGAAGAGAAGGAAGTGATGACTTCAAAATTGTTAAAAATGGTTCAAAATTAAAAGTAATTAGTAACATTGTAATAGAAATAGATATCAGAAAATGTACTTTACAATATAACGATGTAATCGCCATAAAAGCAATTAATGTACCACAGTATCTCAATATAATGAGTCTAAAATTCATTATATGGGACCATTCAAATATTCAAACAATTTTTTTCTTGAAGTTTTAAAAATACAGAATGTTAGTTGGAATAACTCAACACCAAAAAATAGCAATATATTCTAAGAATTGATTATTCTTAAATGCCTAAAGACTTTAGTCATAAGAAAATAATTTTTATAAATTACTTAAATTGGAAGAAAAGAAAAGACGGAAAATAATGTTTAGGAAGGTTATCCTAAACATTCACATGTTCTTTCAAAAATTAAAATTTCCTTACATATTCAAAAAAGTCATAAACATTTATTTTTTAATAAACTCAGTACTTCACAGTTTTGCGAAGGACACCTTTAACCACTTGACAACTTAGCTTCTTATTTCAGGGTATGCTGAACTGGTGGCCTAGTGGTTAGTGCTTTTGCCTTCCATTCAACAATTCGTGAGTTTGAACCCAACTTGGGTTTGAATGTTGGTAGGGCTTTGGAATCCATTTTAAGGGATAAGTAACGGTCTAATTAGCTCTCGTTTCTACGGTCTAATTGGAAAATGACCTTTGACCTACAAGCAAACCAAAACTCAACGTGGAAAATATTGTAGATATTTATTTGTATATACATCTGAAAACTGAAATTTTAAGAACTGATTCCCAAAACTATGAAAAATTCTGACAACCCCGCTTTTCTATTTCATGATTAATTAAAGAATGTTATGATGTTAATGCTGCCCTTCATGAATTTTGATGGTTGAGGAGTCATGAAAAGGGCAGATGAGCATAAAAAATCTGCAATACATGACAGAAAATTTCGAAACTACAGTATTTACAGTACGCTTTAATCCGCATTAATAGGAGATCTAGATCCACCAAATTAATGAAAGAGTGGATTAAGCAAAAAATTTATAAAATGAGCCACAATTTTCATTAACTATTGTTCATTGTAAAGCTTGTAATTGAATTCAAGAGAAAGAAATGTAAGGTTGCGTAAGAGAAAATTAAGTATAATATGTTTATATATTATTTTACTTAAATAATAAACATCACATGTAAAACTACTATGAACACGATGGTTTTGGCTCATTTCCACCAACCACACCTGACATGCTCATTGGTTGGAAGAAACAACTGATTTTTTGTTGTCTTTCTTTAGTGGTCATTTCATGAACCATTAACTGGCGATGTCTCATATGTTCGTAATATCCGGACATGCTTCATTGCCGTAGTCTTCAACACGTTTTATCACAGTCTATGAGTGGTCTTTCATCTCACTAAGCTTTGGTTTATTCTAAGATGCTCTAGGCAGAAGATACGTTTAATCGTAGGCTTCATAACTGGACACTACTATTTCAGAAAACACCTCCATAAAAGGGGACTGTTTCAGCAAGACCCTATCTGTAGGAAATGTCATACGCAAGAGGAAACGGCCAAGCATATCATTTACGAATGCGAGGCTCTTGCCCTCCCTAGATCAACTTTCTTTAGGCATCATCCATTCTAGAGAGTTACACCTAGACTCCATTAAAGGGTTATCGGACTTTATTAATAAAGTGGGTGACCCGAGCAACTGGAACTAGGAAACATTGGGTTTGGAGTTAACAGTACAAAATGCTGATAAAAGCAGAGGTGCCCAATGACATACAAACCCAACTCTAAGAAGAAGAAGAAGCTTTGGTTTTCTGTTGTAGTCTGTTTCATCGTTATCATCTTTATGCCCTTAAGAGTTTTCTGCTACCATCACACTCTCAATAAATCTCCGCCCCCACTCCCAACCGTCAAATAACAACAGCCTGAATCCTCATCATCTGCATCTAGCCACAATTATGATTCCGTGTCACATCAGTTTTTTTTTTTTTTTTTTTTTAACTTCATGTACGGAGATGTGAAAAATCTTCAGTTTCAAAACCAGCTGTGACTGATTCGCTCTTCACATTCAATAAACGTTTATGGCTTGATTCATCTAAGGTCAACACAACACTCCGACTTCAGCAAAAATATATTATTCCGACAACTTGCCTTTTATTGATACGGTATATACGTACATACGTGTGTACATCTAATTGGCTGTCCAAATTAAGCAGTCTGGTTTAATGGGATCCGGATTAATGAGGACCTATTGTATCAGGTTTCTAGCACAACAACCAGGATGCTGTCGCAAAGTGCTTAGAGAGTAACGCGTTGAAGTTGAGATGTCTTATTGCTGAGCAAGAGGAAACGAATGTACTAAATACTATTACGGATCACATTTAGGCAAAGGAAAATTCCATTAAGTAATAGAATCAACTATATGAACTCGCATATGAATTACTTCTGTAAGAAATTTTGCTTATGACTCCCTTCTTTTTTATAGTTAAATTTGTACTTGAATTATTGTATGGGATATATTCAACACAAATTATATTTTGTCAATAGCAAAAACAAAAAGAGTTATATAAATCATTTTCTTCTTATTATTATACTTTTAAAACCGTGGACTCTCATCATTTTAAATCCAACTCTAATTAGAGTATGTTAATTTTGGATTACAAACTAACTGTACTTAAGATGTTGAATAATTTAGTCATTTCTCCCAACATGTGATGTTGGTAGTTCCAATTAAAAGCAACCTCAAGCAATTATCGAACACAAAATATGATATCTATTTTCAGAATCAAAGCTCCGTTGATAGGTTTTGATAGATTTACAACACTGAAGCTACAGCCAAAGAGAACCTCCCCTCCATGTAATTTAAATAGTCGGTAACAAAAGCCCTGTGCAGAAAAATGATTTTGAAACAAGAATAGAAACAAAGATATATCCTTCTCCAGATGGCAGAAGAAACAATCGTTACTTTCCCTTCTAACTCTTTTCAAAGAAAAAAAGAAAAAAATCGACAATTGTTAAGTTTTTCGTTTTTTCTACCTTTCCGATCTCATTGTGCAGTTGTAAAAATCAACTATTGCTGGATGGGAAAAACAATCACTCCGTCCAATCAGAAAGAATGGAATCCCTCCAATGATTCTTTTGATGGGGTAACCAACCGTGAGAAGCGCCAAGTCATTCGGAACAAGTCGTTTATCATCTTTGCTTTATGAAGCACTTCTAGTACTCAAACATGGCGGTATCTTTCTCAGATATCTTCTTCAAATCGATGAAGGGTTCTTTCAATAGCTGTATAGGTGCAATTCTTGGTATGACGCCTCTTTTACACCATTGGCTGGTTTCTTCTATATTTATTCATTATGAGAAAAGCCGTAATAGCTCATAAAAAATATTAACTTTCTTAGTTATTATCTTTCATGATAGGTCAAATAAGGTTCAAACTTACTCACCTAAACTAATAAAAGGTGATATTCTATGAATAGGATGGATTTGGAACAGTATGTTTATGTCCAAAACTGACTTCCTCAGCTTTGAATTTATAGATTTTATAATTACGCCAAATCTAAAAGTGCTTCAAATTTACAGTATAAACTCTTTATAATCTATTGTTTATTGAATATTTACATTTATTTTAGACTTTATTTTAAGTTTATTTCATTATGGTAACAATTTTTGCTAAGCCTAACATAATAATTCACGTTAAGCCTAATATGTCATTGAGTAACTAACTTCAAATTTCAACACCAAGTTTGAAAAGATTGATTTTGGATCCTGATATGACTTGATTATGGAATAATCCCATGAAACTAAAATATTTTGATCCATACTTATGAAAAGTTCTGTTATTTATTAATTAAAAATGATGAAATTTTGGAAAATATTCGCTTCTGATCAAAAATAATTTGAGAAAATTATATTTATTAATAAAAGATTTCAAAGTAAATATTTTCACACAAAGAAATCAGATTTTTCTAATAATATCTGTCAGCTTCAACTGAAAGTATTGCAAAACGTAACTGTCCATCATAAGTCTTCGTGGAAAGCAATCTATAATTAATATAACAAATTTAAATTATTTTTGACCATTAAAATTTAATCATAAACACACAATTGCTTTACTTTTTTCTCTCTTATTGTCATCGTACGAATAACTTAAATCAACGGGCAATGGTTTGCTGAGCAGTGGTTTTTAATGTTCATATAAAATAATTCATGTACTCGAGGTCAATGCGTTTCGAAAAATGTTTGGTTTCGAATCGAATGAGCTAAAGTTGGCGAGTCATCATCGAATTGGATAGAGGTGTCTGAAGACATTCGATGATGGTTAAATGGCTTGTAACAATGTGCGCAGGCCTTGAATTAATTTGTACTGATTCATGGAATCACGATATTGACTTTCACGAAACAATATTCTAGAAATGTTCCTTAACAACTTTTGTACTCAAAATCGAAAGTGTCTTGATACCAGAGATTCATCACTGGAAATAAATGTGAATTCTCCGAAATCATTCAATCCTGGTTAAATGCATAGTGTCAGGTTATACTGCACTCGAATCCAATGGAAATTGCTTAGGAACCACGGTTATGGCTTTCTCATATATATCAATCGATATTTTCCAATAACATTCTTCTGAAGAATTTCTAATCCAACGTGCTGAATCTCCCAATTCATCTGCCAAATTGAATGACATTTGCCCAAAGTCAATGGACCGTAGTTATAAAGTTTGTGTTAACGTGCAAGTGGGCAATCAATATGATTGCTCAACTGAAAGCTGAATGAAGTGTCAAGGACATTACCTCATTGAATAAAGTGATTAAGACTCACATATGAGCGAAACCAAGTAAGCATTTCATTATAAATTTTTTTAACTGTTTTCAGCTATTATCTTCCTATTGTACAGCTTAAAAAAATTATTTTTTAGTTGTCTTAAATTTAACTTTTTATTACTGTAATCTATTCTGAAAAATATATTGGATATAGTGCTATTTAAAAAAATAAGTGTCAAGTTTACATACAATGTTTTTCTTATGAATCCTATATTCATTAAACGAGTTTTGTGATTGCATTTATATTAGGTTGGGGAAAAAGAAACCCATTATTTTTTTCGGCAGATGGCTGTACTGATAGATTTCTCGTAAAGTATCGATCAAACAATTTCAGATTTATGCTCGTTGGAAAGGTGACATTTCGCAGTAAAAAAATTCTTTTGCTGTTTTTTGTTTGGTGCATTCAGTTGTGAGTTACAGGGTGTTAAAAATGGAAGTGAACAAAGAGAAAATTCGGTACATTTTACAGTTTTTCTTTGACAAAGGCGAAAATGCAAGCCAGGCGGCTAAAATTGTGAATGGTGTTTATGGTTCCGATACTGTAACAGCCAATTATGTGCAATTTTGGTTTCGTAGATTCCGTTCAGGAATTTTTGATGTTAAAGATGCACCTCGCACAGGTAGGCCGGTCGTCGAAAATGTCGATAAAATCGGAGAAATGATCGAAGTTGACCGGCATGTTAGCAGTCGTAACATCGCCCAGGAGCTAAAAATCGACCATAAAACTGTTTTAAACCATTTACACAAAGCTGGATTCAAAAAGAAGCTCGATGTTTGGGTGCCACACCAATTAACAGAAAAAACATGATGGATCGAATTTCCATCTGCGAAGCCTTGGCCAAACGGAATGAGATAGACCCATTTCTTAAACGGATGGTGACTGGAGATGAGAAATGGATCACATACGATAACCCTGTGCGAAAAGCAAAATTTCTTTAATGATAAAAAATTGGCATCTAGGGAGGATTGTGAAAATCGACTACTAGAGTTTTTTGCAAATAGAGACCAGGACTTCTATGAGAGAGGCATTATGAAGTTACCTTTAAAATGGCAACAAATCATACAACAAAACGGTGCATATTTGACCCAAATCGGACAATCCGAAGCATGTTAAATAAAGTCCTGAAGTTCATATAAAAATAATGGATTTCTTTTTCCCCAACCCAATATTATACACATCTATATTGCCCAATAAAATATGGTTTTATGATATCCTGAAAATATTTGGATGATATCAAAAGTCATAAAATTTAGATTTTTTGGATTCTTTATATATAATCCTATAAGTGCAATGCATAAGCCTAAAAATATTTCCATACAAAAATCATCAAACAATTTGGTGAAATATTAGATATACGATTATAAGAACGGTATTACAGAAGAAGTTCATCCTCCCGATTGAGATTCGAACAATGATTTACCAGGTAGTAAAATGAAATACTAATTAGTATCGAAAATCGGTGTTGTCTGTTAGTACATTGGGCCCTGGTAGCCTAGGGGCTAGGGCATCGGTCTTCAGTCCAGAAGAGCTGGGTTCGATTCCCAATGCCACCAAAGACCCACCGAATACATGCGTTAAATCTGTGGAATGGAAAGTCCTGCGATCTGTCGTTGAGCTGTTACCATGAGTTTAATGTGGTCTATATTCCCTCTCCTCCAGATCAAAGTCAAAATTGAAAGATCGGATTCTCTGGTGGTGCCATCTATCGGAGGAGTAATAGAGCAAAGACGAACTTCATGATGCTCTGATTAAATGAAAGACGCAACCCTTCTGTCTTAATTGCTGACCAGTGAGCTTGGCTTGTCTAAGTGTCATAAATAACAACAACAACAAGAAAACTCTTTTCATTTTTTATTTAATAAGAATAAATATTTCTTTCTTAGCTTCTTGTTTTGATTGTGCTCAGTGTGGTCCAGTATAAGGATCTTGCATTTCAGAATGGATGGTCTCGAGTTCGATTCAAGTCACTGTTGGACAGCAGGAGAGGGACATTGCACGTCTGTCAGGTGGGTGCTTGTGAGTGTTTTGGATCTTCAGTGTGAATGCGCCATCACACTGATGAAAAGGCCTTCCAGAAAGCATTCTGAGAGGGGGTGTTCACATTTCTTATAGCTAGGCTTTAGGCTGTTAGGCCATTCGCAACCATGTATCGGAACCTCTTGCTGGTTGAAACATTTAACTTTTCATCAACTTTTCGAAATTGTGAGGCCACCGATGCTAGGGATGAGAGGAATCGTTCTCGGGTCTGAAAGGCAGTGCGTTCGATACTAGCACTCTCTTCCAGACATACATGAAAATCCTCCTATTGAAATGCACTAGGTAAGAGTATGCTCATGCGCATTAAAATTCCGTTGACTCTGTCACCCCTCTACTGGTGCAGTATTTAGATCTAGGCATTGCATAGTAGGCAGCCTAACACCTGAGAGCTGCAGCAAGCTTTGTTTTAGCTTCTACAACATATTTGCCTTCCTAGAGAATCTTTCACAGGTGTTCATATATCACAAAGGTGGAAACCCAAAAAACTCCCATCTTTACAGACGTATATGCAAAAGACAGAAGCTCAACATCCATTTCCCGTTGTTGAACAGTTCCTTGGCTTGAACTCGTGACTTTCCACTCTAAAGAATGGTATTTAAGCTTATAGAGGAGGGTGGGTTTTAAACCTCGTCACTGGATCGAGATTTCGTTTTATTAGCAGATTGTTTGTGATTAAATTTGGGAGAAAGATACAGGATAAATGGGAACAAGCACAATATTCAGCAAGTGATGCAGTGGTATGAATATGCAGCATAATAAGATCACTTTAATGTATGTGCAATACGACATGTACATAAATTATCAAATAATTGAAAAAGCAGCTATTACAACAAATTCGATAAGTTTGTTATAAAGTTACTGGAAACGCTCTAAGACTCTATCACTATTTTTCCTGTATCACTTAATCTTCATATCAATTAAGCGTCGGAAAAAAAACAGTACATTCTCATTCGTAAATAGTAGCAAAAGATGAGAAGGGACAATTCTGACAGCCTCCAATTAAGCTGTCTAATTGGATGCTGTCGGAAGAGCAATTTAACGCCGACAGCACTGCTGGAATTGATCGAAACGTATTTTATATTTCGCTCGTGTATTCTTTGAACAAACATCTGGTAAATGATAATTTATTACTCTGATCGACGATGAGGAAGTGTTGCTGAAATGTGTTTTTGTTTTTTTATTTCCTATTTTCAGAAATTTATGATAGGTTTAACGTTTATGTATATTAAGATTGCGAATTCAATGTAAATTATAAATCTTCCGTAAGCCATGAATGAGACTGCTATCTTTTTCATACATTCAGCCCATTATCAAAACATATTTTTATTTAGGAAAGAGGCAAGTCATCTCTTAAATTTGTAATTAAACAATTATATTTTTTTTATAAAAATTTTTAATTAAAAACTTTGGAAGATGATTTGTTTTTTCCTAAATTTTGAATTTAAATTTAATATATATGCAGTATCAGTTAGTACATATAAGTACAGTATAAGGGAATTGCTGTTTAATACCTCACATTTTGAAAAAATGATTTTAATTTGAAACATTTGGATACATATGTTTTGGCAAAATTGTCTTATTCAATGGTATAATACATATGCATCTATAAAAACATTACTTAAATGTCCTGATAAATTATCTAGATATCTTTACATAGGTAATTATCTATTCCCATTACCTGGCTGTCCTTATCTTTGTGACAACCAATATACACACAAATTATACATTAATGTCCTTACTTTTATGATAACCTGTACAAATTACATAGGATTGAAGGTCTCCTTAGTCCTTCTCTTAATTGATCTGGTCTCCTAAAACTGTTCCCATAAATTGCACATGATGCTGGGTGTTAAATTGAACTCTCCACGAATCTGGATATGAGACTGGTCTGCTTCGAGCCTCCCCACAATTCACCACCTCATTCCATCATCTATACGTTAGTGATTACTCATTGTTACTGTTACAGTTTGAATTCAATCGATTTCTACAGAAAAACGTCAAGAAATTCGGCGAGGTGTGCTAGCGAACGAAAAGAGTGCTCTGTAACGCGCTTTTATAAAGCCTGTTCCTTTAATGGCTCCAGCCACACATACATATACGCTTACGTATACTCGTATATTACGTATACATATACTCGTATCGACGTACTTCGAGATAAATATTTGCATCTTTGTCTCGAAGTAGTAGTTTTACATTTTCAGCTTTTTTCAAGAAATTCGACAAAAAAATAAGAGATTTATATTAGTTTTAAACACCAATGTATTTGACATATATCGATATGTACTGTGCATTTTACTTATGAACCTTCCAGCGCACTAACCGAAATTCATGTACGGAAGTTAGATAACGTATAATCAATTTGTAACCAATTCCATAACCAGAAATTACTTTTAGTGATATTTTTAGTAATTTACGTACAGTAATGAATACAAAATATGATTCATGCATAGTATCAAAATGTTAGATTATTATTAATCATTTTATTCCCTTGCACCATTCTTGGACAGTCTTCAAATACTTAAATAATCTGTGACTGGTAAGGTATCCTTTACCTTTAGATGACTTGAAATATTAAGACAATCTTTGATTCATAATCTTGCACTGTTAATTGATGGTACAAAATGTTTTTACTGTCGTTCCATGCTAGGTAGTCTGCGCCGTCTTGAAACAACTAAGCAATCTTTAGCCCTGGAAAAAGTAAGCACCTAAAGACTGTTAAGGTTACTAACAAAAATAAACAACTTTTGAGCTCTTTGGTCTTTTTGTTACATAGTCTGTATAATTTGGTGCATAACTTTACCTCAACTTCTAGCTTCGTGGTAACCTATACAAGTTATATGAATTTTCTTAATTTGGTGATAACCTATCAAATCTGAAAGTCTTTATATCGCTCATACCTTATACAAAAAAATTAGATTAATACAATTACTTCATGATAACATGTACAAACTACACTGCTCTCTATAATTTTGTGAAGATCTTTTTAAATTAAATTAGCTTCTTTAATTTGGGAATTTCTAAAGATATTCTGTAGATATAAGGTTTACTGGTGTAAGGCTAGCCTTCTTGAATTCTCTCCACACCGTGATTATATTCTCTATCATCTTAGAAAATTAACCCAACCGCCACCAGAAGCTTGTCATTTTTTTACCATAAAACCTAATCCAACTAACTAATCAAAGCATAACTATTTTTAGACCATCTGTAGCATTTTTGAATGATCAAAGAAGAAAATCATGCCCTGATTATTTTCTTTCTTCAACAGGTCGATGCCATTGCTGTCTACTATTGTAGATGATACTTACTTCTATCAAACAACTTCTACATATACTTACTGAATTGAAACTCGTAATAGCTGCTTAATATCATTCAAGTTCTTATACAGAACCGCTTAACTCGAAGTCAGATCGTTGATTAGTCTTTGCATATAAAAAACCTTGTTAATATATCCTTAAATAACACCATCATGTACAGGGTGATCTTTTTTAAAGTGACAGTGTTTGGAGCGTCCTGTAGCACGATCTAATAGCCAAAATGACACCAAAATTGGTATTTAAACTCATCAGGACATGGGAAAAAATTCCGTAAAAAAAAAAGTTTTAGTTCAAAAGTCACCACTAGGGAATTTTGTGGCGCTGCTGTAGTTTACAATAACGAAAATTAGCATAAAACACAGGTATCAAAGCAAAATGCAAATTTTGTTCGATGACAGTGCCAGTAACAGGGGCTATAAAAGGAAGCAGTAGACAGATCTGACAAATAATCTCTGTTGAAGTAAACGAGCTCCAGTGACCATGCCTCTCACGTTTCCGGAACGTGCGTTTATGTTGGTGGAGTATCAAATTTGTCTATTCTAAAGGACAACATAACAAAGACAGTGTGGAATATTCCTCGTGATATGTTACGCACTAGATGACGGCTGTGGAGAATGTTGTACGCAGAATGCACGGTGTTATTTCTGAGAATGGAGCTCACATGGAAGGTGGTCTAGTTCCTCACCGGGGAAGTTAATGTAATAAATAAACATTAATAATTTAATTGTACGATTGTATGTGTCAGTATTTATCTCTTATCACTTTTTATACATTGTAAAGCGCCACAAAATGATCTAGCGGCGATTTTTGGAACTAAATTTTTTTTTCACGGAATCATTTTCCCCATGTTTTGATTAGTCTGAATACCAAGTTTGGTGTCATTCCGGCTATTAGATCCTGCTACAGGACGCTCCAAACACTGTCACTTTAAAAAAGATCACCCTCTACTTTGTTTATCTGCTTCAGAATATTTATCAAAAGTATTTTATCCAAATTATTTAATGCCATTTTAATCATCACACAAGGAAGTTGTATTTGGTTTAATCTTCTCAATTAAGGTTACATACATTGGAGGATGCTTTTAATTTCACAATTTTGGATGCAAATATATAAAATTTTGACTGCAAAAGTTTTTCAATCAGAGTGTAATAATTTTTTTAAAAAAAAAAACCGCCTGCATTATTAGTTCATTTAAAAATATGAGAAATACATAAAACTGAATATTTGTTTAATTTTCACACGAATTTTAAATTTTTATTTAGATATTAGAGTTTGAAAATACAAAGCCTATATAATTTTTCATTACGTAAGTCGTATTAATCTATAGATATAATACATTAAAATGCTTAAATTACTTATTTTTGGTTCTCTTAATCACATTTATATCAATCTCAAAAGATGGTTTCCAACGGTCCAAAAAAATAGGACATCACATATTGAAGCGAAAGGTTCCTGGATCGATCGTATCCACTATAAAACGATGGAAGAAGTTACAGTAGATGATTTGACTCCACACGGAGTGTAGCTCGACGGTCGAAAGCTTTTTATTATTAATTTTCGGAAAGATCTTCACGTGATCTTCTGGTATGTTTTCTCATTACGTAAAATTCACCTGTCATTTCGTCACTGTTCCACGGTCAAAAGAGGATCCTATTCAGATCATAGGGGAAACTTGGAAAATTCCATGGTACCCACCCGATAAAATGTTCATGCATAAAACTGAAATGTAACACTTCTCTCCTGCAGTTTAACAACGGCTGGAATCAAACCTAGAACTTCTCACCTCGAAGAGTATTTTCCTATGTCTCAGCCACGATGTATTATTTTAAATTTATATTATTATTATTCATTAATAAATCTTTATTTAAAAGATAAATTTACAAGGAAATTTATATAACAATGAGGCTTGCATTTAAGATTTCAACCGTTCGCGTGCAATATTAATGACGTTGCGGGTGCGAAATGCAAAATCTTCAATCTAATATGAGCGCAGTTATCACACAAAACATGGCGCTTTCGTGTTTCTCGCGAGTAGATTCTGTCCGATAAGGAAAACATTTAAAAGCGACGGCCATATGCATCACCGAAAGGACAACGAATTCATTCACGTCATCATCCCACGTGACCGGAAGTGTAAAGAACAAGAGGGAAGTGTTTAATATTCGCTCGATAATTGGATACTCAAAAAGGAGTCTTGAAAACGTAAACAGAATATTCGAGTCACGCAACGTATAAGTGACACAAGATTGAAACTGGAGAGTCCTCCATCAACTTTTTTTGATGAATGATTCGTCTAAAATAACAACCGTATTAATTAAAGTGTCTGTTACTCATATAGAAACAGCTCGTACACACACACACATATATATATACATATATATTTAATGCCATTTTTATTTAGTCCATTTTTTTTATTTTATCATAATTAATGCCATTTTATACACATATATTTAATCCATATTTAATGCCATATATATATATATACATACATACATCATATATATATATATATATATATATATATATATATATATATATATATATATATATATATATATATATCATATATATATATATATATATACATACATATATACGAGGGTCACTCTGAAATTTTTGAGATACAACTAGGTTTTTAAAGTTATACTTACAAAATTTTAGGTGTGTTCAAAGTAGTCTCCTCCAGCATCAATGCACTTTTGTAGACGAATTTTCCACAGATTAAATGCTTTAAGCCATTCATTTCTTCGAATAGATGAAAAAAATGCATTTATAGCCACATCAATATCTTCTTCTGAATGAAAACGACGTCCACGTAAGTTCTTTATTAGATTAAAGAATAACCAAAAGTCGCACATAGCTAGATCAGGTGAATATGGCGGATGTTCGATCACTTTAATTTGTTTTTATTTAAGAAACTCAACTGTTGATCCGGCTGTGTGTGAAGATGCGTTGTCATGGTGAAGCATGAGTCCCCTAACATTCAGTTCTTGTAGAAATTTCTAGAAGAAATTTAGTGGTATACCAGTTTGCTGTTACTGTCTTCTGTCCTTCCAACTGGATGGCTTTGACCCATCCCGTACTTCTGAAGAAAACGGCATACATCACTTTTTTCAGTGCGCGTTGTTTTTCACCATTGTCGGCGTAGGATCATCTTCAAAGACCCATACTTTGCTTTCTTGACGTGTTGGAACGTCAAAAAACGGTATGTACGTTTCATCACCTGTTACAATTTTAGAATTGATGCGGTGGCCACCATCATTCAGCATATTAAGAGTTACTAGATTCTTACACGTTCCTCTTTTTGATGCCCAGTTAGATTATGGGGAACCCAACGGCAAACTACTTTTTCCCTTTGTAATTCTTCACGAATGATTTTGTGTATGGCTGCGGATCCAATGTTAAGTTCCTTCTGTACCATTTGATAGGTACAGCGATTATCATCCATTAACATTTTTCGTATGGCAGACACATTATCCGGGATGACTGCCGACGGCGGCCTTCCTGTGTGTTCTTCATCCTGAAGAAAATTGTTACTGCTTTTAAATTCTCTAACCCATCTGAATACAGTAGCACCAGCTGGAGATTCATCACCCAATGCTAATTGCAACCGTTGAACATGCATTCTTCTTGATTTAATCCTGCTTTGAAATCGTAGAAAATCATAGCGCGAAAAAATTCTCGCGTCAACTCCATTCTTTCTTCTGTTTAAAATTTATTCCACGCTAAACAAGTTGAAGTAAGTCAGAAAGAAATCATCTTTTGTGTTAAAATACTTTTTACTTTAAAATTAAACAGTTTTTATTTTGTAAATTCCCGTCTGCGCGTATCTCAAAAATTTCAGAGTAACCCTTGTATATATATATATATATATATATATATATATATATATATATATATATATATATATATATATATATATATATATATATATATATATATATATATATATATATATATATATACATAATTATACAAAATATATGTATAATTATAAGAATTATATTTTCTAAAATATGTCATGAAATTAAAGTGAACTATTTTCACACAAAAAACAATTTTCTGGAAAAAAAAATTGGGAATGAGGTTTTTTTATTGAGAAAACTTACAAAACTTATTGGTAAAGAATTATCTGAGCAAGAATTTGAAAAAATTTTGTAACTGTAAAGTTTTTACTCCAATGGGAAATAAATAAAAATAAATTCTAATACTGAGAGAGAGATGCTCACAACTTTTCCAGGGAAAGTGATTTTTATAGAAAATATAAAAGATCTAGGATAGAGAATTAATTATTAGCTCGCGAGATTTACTTCCCGGTACTACAGTCCATGTTGGACCATGACTTCCTTAACAATTCTACTCCAAAGCAATCCATCTTGTGCCTTAGCTTTCTACTTTGTTATTATTAAATTTCTGAGATCCTTTTCAGCCTCTTCGAGCCATCTTTTCCTTGGTTTTCCTCGTTTTCCCTGACCTTGACAATGACCTTTAAAACATTTTTGGTACATCGATTGCCTTCATTGTCTCCAAATTTCCCAACCATTGGATTCTTTTTTGATTTTCTATGGTTTTCATACCTTTTTCTTTAAATAGTTTTTGAAATAAGCTTGAAGTGAAAACACCAATTTTCAATCTTGTGACAAAAGAGAACATGTCGACTGATAAAATAACGCAGTATAGATCCGTAAAATAGTCCCTCATTCAAAAGTCTGGTGTAATTTACAATAAAATTCAAATGATGCTTTTCAAAATTTAAAATGAAAACCAAGACTGTTATAGCATCTTAAAAAGAGGCTGAAGGTCAATGGAGGTCATGACACAAGAGATACTACTTGAAGGAACATTATTTTTTCATGAAAAAACATAATTTTTTGATGGCTCAAACAATAACATTTATGGCTATCATCGTTTATCGAAACCTGGGGATAGTAGGTTAATAAACAATGACTCTATGGTGGTATTTGGGAGTTCTTACATATGATAGAAAATATGCCCTGCAACTAGTACCTGGAAAAATGGATACTAGTTGTGATTAGCAAATGATTTATCAATATTTTTTACCATTTAGTTCACCTTTAAGAGGGTCAAACGGAAAAATTCAACAAGACTCTGGTAGCCAGAAGTAAAAAATACTTAATTGAAGCCTTTGAAGCTATATTGAGAGGGAGGCCAGACCAGCAGGGCTTGTTGTTAATCAAGTTAAAACTAAATATTTCCTTGTAACTAGAACCCAATTTACCTTAACTCATCTACTCTTTGGTGATTATAAATTTGAAAAAGTTGATGAATTTATCTATCTTAGCTCAATGTTTAAAAAAATAATGACATTCTCCCAGAGGCAAGAAGACGTTTAACTGCAACTAACAAAGCCTTTTTTGGTTTAAGACATTTATTAAAACTAATTTTTTATCACGAAAAACTAAGTTACAGATCTATAGAACGCTTATCCGTCCCGTTTTGACCTATGCCTCAGAAACTTGGACTTTGACTGTAAGAGAGGAGAGGCTGTTGGGCCTATTTGAACGCAGGATTTTAAGAAGTATCTTTGAAGATACGAAGGAAAACGGTGTCTGCAGCAGAAGATGCAATACAGAAATCTACCGAATGTACAAGGAGCCAGACGTTGTACTTCATATTAAAGTAAGCCATCTTAATTGGGTTGGGCATGCTATTAGATTGAAGGACAATAAAACACTAAGGGAATGTTTTTTTGCAAAACCTATCAGAGAAAGACCAAAGCTGAGATGGGTGGGTACAGTCAAAGAAGTCTGTAGGGTCCTTGGAACAAAAAATTGGAGAAGTTTGGCTGCCAGTAGAGGTGACTGGAAGAAACTTGTTCAGAAGGCCTTGACCCATCCTGGGCTGGCTCGCCATGAATGATGATGAATGTTGTTCTAGTTGTTGTTTCTAATCTCTTAGCCGGCCTGACGGAGTTTGACTAGATCAAGAAAACCATTGACTTTACTGAAGTCCGATACAAAAAGTGGATCATTGTGGATATCTTCCCAATCCAGACCAAGGTATTCCAAAATGTACTGAGGTGGTACTTGTTGTTGCTGGCGTGTAGGGAGGGTGAAAAGGAAACATCTTACTAACCCCAGAATATGTGAGATTTTTTAAATGCCCACTGGTAATTCAGGACAGACATGTGTTGGCCTGCCTGTCACAAGGTAGAGCAAGGGAAACTCCTAGTTTTTTGTCCTAGACAATGTTAGGTGCTTAACTCAAATAAAAATTGGTTTCAGAAAGATTGAATACAGGTTTTAGACATGTGAAATATAGTCCAGATGTGAATTCCTTAGAAAACTTGTAAAGTCATTTGGCTGATCAAATGTGCGGAAATAACCATCAGTAAAATTATGTAAATGAATTCAAGTAGCTTTCATGGATGATTGCATAGATTCCTAAATTTTTGCTCTAAAAATTTCTCTATAAATTTCTCTTCCTATATATTTCTCTTCCGAAATCTTTGCTCTTATTAGTTAGAAAAATAGAATATTTGATGTTATTCAGAGATACAGTAGGTTAACTTTTTTTAGTTTCGTAAAAAATTGTCCCAGTAGTGTTCTTATAATTTTGTAACACATGTATTTAAAGAATAATTTTGAAAGCGTTAAAATATTTAATATATGTCCGTTATAAATATATTACGCATATATACATTTTCTTTATATATATATATATATATATATATATATATATATATATATATATATATATATATATATATATATATATATATATATATATATATATATATATATATATATATATATATATATATATATATATATATATATATATATATATATATATATAGATACATAGATAGATATAGATATATATAGGTGATTATCAAAATAATGGAAACACTTGAGAATAAAAAGGACATTTAAGAATTCACTTCGTAAGCATTAAAATATAACCTTTTTTTTCCAATGGCGGGCACAAGAGGGTTGAACTTTATGCCACAACAAGGACTGCTACTCATTTGTGTTACCCAGCGGGCACCTGTGAACCAAGTCACGGATGCGAGTATCATTACCCGCGCCATACCACCACAAACCCGTTTATAGGGTGGGCCACATTCATACAACAACACAGAAGAAAGGACAGAGAGAACAGAGAAGGAAAGAAACATCCATACCCGAACCGGGATTCGAACCCGGGACCCACAGCTCAGGAGTCAGGGACGCTAACCGCTCAGCCAATCGGTCGGCTTAAAACATAACCTTAGCTTCCAGATTTTTTTAACATAAAAAATAAATATATTAGGTAGTATGAGAGAGCTTTAGCAGAGTTGTTTATGTTTTGAATTTCTGTCAGAAGCGTAAAATGGCAGACCTCACATGCCAAATTGTAGAAGCCCGACTAGCTGGAGCAACAGTGACCAAAACATCCCAGCTTTTAGGGTTTAGACTAGAGGATATATATATATATATATATATATATATATATATATATATATATATATATATATATATATATATATATATATATATATATATATTATATATATTATATATATATATATAATAACTAGCTTGTCTTTCCGCGTCTAAAGTCATGACAGCATACACACAGCGCGGAAAGACAAGCTCAGCAAGTTATATGGTCAGACGGATCATGTTTTTCCTTACAATAGAGCGGGTACATGTCTGGAGAACACCTGCGCAAACGTATGATCCTGATTGCCTCCTTCCAACTGTCAAGCATGGAGGTGAATCGGTCATGGTATGGGCAGCCGTGTCATGGTTTTCTGCTGATCCATTCATAACCCTGAAAGGAAGGATCACTGGGGAGAAGTATAGAGAAGTTTTAGCTGACCACAGGTCCATCCTATGATGCAAATTTTCTTTCTTGCAAGAGATGGAAATTTCCAAGATGATAATGCCCCCATTCATGCAGCCAGAGTGGTTCAATCATGGTATGATGAACATGAGGATGAAATGGAATATCTACCTTGGCCCGCACAGTACCCAGACCTCAATATAATCGAACTACTGTGGTCTATTATAGAACTTTCAATCCGGAATCGATATCCTCCACTGGCATCTCTCATGGAACTTTCACAATATCAAGAATGGTACAATATTCCTCTAAACACTATTCAGAATTTGTACGATTCGATTCCCAGGCGAATTCAAGCTGTATTACATGTCAAAGGTGGTCCTACACCATATTAATAAAGGATTCCTTCAAAATTTAGGGTGCTTCCATTATTTTGATAACCACCTGATATATATATATATATATATATATATATATATATATATATATATATATATATATATATATATATATATAGTGAATTTTTATCAAAAGATTAATAATTTTTTTCATTAATTCTTCGCACAAAATATTTTTTAATCAATAAATACAACGAAAACTTTTTGCCTGATAACCTTGTACTACATTTTTGATTTCTTATTTCTGCCTTCTGAAACATAACTATCGAGGACGATCGAATAACGAGGAAAATTTACGAGCTGGTATCTGCCTTCCAAAACCAATTCCAGCCCTGAGAATATCTTAATGAGTAAAGACACTCATAAGGATTTTGGGATGTGTTGGGTATTAAACCCTCTACTTTCTCAAATCTGTTAGTGAAACTTTTAATCACCAGTCATGATAAATATATTCTTGGAATTCATTTATCGATAACCTGAGCAGAAAATAATTTAATATAGGATTTGCCATAAACTATGTGCACAGAAGAAAATTTAATCGAATAATATTTCTCGAAAGAGAAAAATCCCTTCTGCTGAATGAGGTATTGAACTTGCCCTTTCCCGGGAACGAGAGTAATGCTTTCCCTCACCGTTTGATCATGGTATCATTTTTTTAAATATTTATTAATAAATAATTAAAGAAGATTTTAATGTTTCATTTTTAACTTTAGCGATTCACGGCTGAATCTAACATAGAATGGATTACCTTCTGGATAAAAAAGGATGATTTATCTTCCCAAACTATAACTATTAAAATAAATATACTTTCGGGTTCACTATGGCCGAAGGGTAGAACATCGTTCTTTAGAACGAAAGGTCCGTGGTACGATCTTGGCTACTGTTGAGCAACAGGGAATGAACACTGATTTTCTAAATGCATGTCTATGGAAATGTATGCTTGGGAAGTTTCTTGGATTTCCATCCTTGCAATACATACATAGCCGTGCAGGTGAACCCAGGACTGTGCCCTAAGGTGGTTGGTTAGGGCGCCAAGCTCATTATCGGAAGGTAATGAGTTCGAGTCTCAACAGACCGAAGATCCGTCGTGTGCGCTAAAGGAGACTGGGAATGATAAAACTGGTCGTAGTCGCAATGTCCTCCAATTGAAATGATACCTCTGGGGGTAGCAGGCTAAGTATTTGGGGGGTCTTCTGCTTAGTCCCTGCTTCGAAATCAAAAAGACTCCACCCGGCTGCCTCTATCTAATTGGTAAAACCCAACTCAGGGGCTAGGTACAGAGAAGCATGCTGGTGCAACAACAACAACCTTAAGGTTAACGAGTTCGGAACCCTTGCCCATCATCATGCCCCTCATAATTTTGAACCAAGGTCTGGTGACGAGGTCACATCAGAGCTGGCACCCACCTCTTTTCACAAGAATACACTCTCTACTGAAAAACCGCCAGAAAACAATCGACGCTGTGGACATTAAAATACCGTTCAGCAATTTTAAATCATTGGGTGCCGCCCATCTTGTCTAGTGGTCAGTGTGCCTGACTGCGGATAAGGAGGTCCTGGGTTCGAATTCCGGTTCGGGCATGGATGTACTTTCTCTCTCTATCTATCCTGTCTTTGTCCCTTCCTTGTATGAATGAGGTGTGAATGGTTGTCTACCCTATAAACGGGTCCCTATGGCATGTGTGTACTGAAGAAGTCGGAATCCACACCTAAACAGGGTTCAGTTGGAAAAGTGGAGCAGCGCACCCCGTATTGCCAGCCTAGCTGGCACACGACAACAACAACAACAAATCATTGGGTTCTCCATCCCGTAACTTCTTAGTGCCTGTTTATTTGAAACAGTAACACATCAGCATCCTATTGAATTCTGAATGATCAAGGTGGTAGCCAAACGGTTAGCGTTCTTGCCTTCGGTTTAAAAGTTCGTGAGTTCAAATCCCACCTTTACCTTGGATATTTGCATTGATTCGGAATCCACTTTAAACCGTAGGTCCCAGTTTAATTATCCCTTGCGTACAAAAAACGACCTTTGAGCGACAAACAAACCACTGGATTTTTCTTTTCATTATTTCCACCTACATTAATCTCGTCCATTTCGACGGATCTCCAATCTTTTGAAATTTCTACAAGAAACTTCTCCCTTGCGATACTCCAGGGACAGGGTCGCTTTGAATTTGGAGGGCGATGATGGAAAATCGGAAAAATGTCCACTCCTCTGCCCCTAAAGACATTTCTCTCAAAATTGTAGGGTTGGGGGAGGTAAAAAGAGGGGTGATCGAACTCGCAGCAGGATCAATCCGAACTTGTTGAATCAGTGGAAGAAACGACGCTATGTGAACGCATAAAAATCTGTGAGCTATGATGAGGGGGTGCGGCGGAGCGGAGGAGGAAAATACCCCTCTGGGAATTCGGAACACGTTGTCCTCAGGAGCAGTTATCGCGAGTGCTTCGGTCATTCCGGCTGGCCTCCGTCCTCCATACTAATTCCCTCATTACATCCCTCCCCCACCCCTTCGTCGAAAGGGTTGGGACTCTGCTGATATTCCAGCTTGTTATTTCCGATTCAACCGGGGATCACCGACGACCATCGCTTGTATGTGTCTGTCAGTAGTTGAGGGAATGTTACTGACAGCCTGTAACCAGCTATATAACTTGTAAATGGACAAAAATTAATTTCAATAGTTTATGTATAGCAATCAGTAATCAGTTATAATGGTAATCAATTATTATTGATCAAGAGTTAAATTTCCCATATTTGAGTATGATAGATAATCTGATTCCAATCAAAATTGATCAAGAGTAAAGTTCAGTAATTTGCTTATTACATACAGTCTGTAATTATGTCAGTCGAGAGTTATAATTTCAATGTATTTCACCGTTCAATGTCAATTTTTTTAGCAAGTTTTATGCCTGAATTTTAGTCTTTAGTTAATTTTTTTTTAATATGGAGCAAAAAAGTATAAGCACAATTAAGGTTTATGTGAATTTAATCAAATATTGGTTTTAAATATCCAGTTAGAAATTTTAATTTCCTCATTGCTTCAATTTCTTTCTTTTAGAATTGAAATTAAATATCATTTTCATTGGTATTCAGGTAATACGTTTTTTTTATTGATGATTTTATGCAACAATATTTAAAACTGTGTTTTCAGGACAACCCTTAGTGTGGAAAAAATCGGGAAATGGGTACGCCAATAACGAAAGAATTGCAATCACCCCAGTGATCGCTTCCTCTTTATTTACTATATGTATATATATATATATATATATATATATATATATATATATATATATATATATATATATATATATATATATATATATATATATATATATATATATATATATCATGACCAAAACACTGGGAGTTGTTTAATCATTGGTATTTTAAAAGTTAATCGTTTTTATATTGATAACATTTATGTATGTTGACTGTTGACACCTAATGCCATTATACTGCCATGGTACAGAAATCTATTAATGAAAGTCTTCCAATCAATCAGTGATTTGATTTTTGGACCTTGATTATAAATTAAGAAATGCATGATATGGTATGTCCTTGTACCATTAGTGACCATTGTCGAATTTAATGTGATCCCCTAAGCAAAACATAAGTACACAAAGTTGTGCCTTAGTTGCCCTGGTATGAAGTTCAGTTTGTCAACATATTCATAAAAATTCCTTGTTTTGTTCGCATGACATAAAGCCAACGCTTATAAAGTAAATTATTTTTTTCATTGTTGATGAGAGTGGAGAGCCAGTCTGGAAGTTTCCTTGCTTTTAAGCTATATGAAAAATCGTTTGAATGCCGCAAAATAATCGAAGAAATTGCGTAATAAAAATCGAACACACGGATTTTTTTCTAATTTACCAAAAATGAAGATATACATGTTGGAATTCTAAAACATCAAACTAAAGGAACTAAAACTTTTGCGAAGAAGACTTCCGAAGTCAGTTTCTGTGATATAAAATCTTTCTCTCTCTAAGATATGCATAAGCCACTGCGCTCCATCTCTTCAGAGCTGTGACGTCACTGTATACTTTTTCCCGTTGCCATCAGGTTAATACTGAAACAAAGAAACAAATGCATTCTGAGATAGAGATGCATACCGGAGGAGGTAGATATCATCTGAATGAACAATTTTTTTTTGTTTACATTATTGATTATCTTATCTGTTTGGTATGCTACTGCATGAAAATCAATCTTTCACAGGTGTCTGCCAATCGTGGGATTTCTTAAAATAAATGCAGTTTTGAAAACGTTACTCTGCGGAAAAATATAAAACTGAAACTTCTGAAAGAAAAATTGAATGTTTCTTTGGTTCTTTTGTTTGAGAATTTAAGTAACACACATCCAGGCGGAAAATCAATACAGGTTCCTAGTCGAATACTTCCGTTTGAAAATTTTGGGTATTTCTCTGCTACGATTTCTTTAAGAGTCAAAATTCACTTTGTTAAATTATAGACATTTAAAAATACTAAAACTGGTTGAGAAATAACATTTTTTATAAATTCTTAATTATTTGCCTACGTATGTAATCAATAAAACCATAACTTTAATTCAAAAAATGTATATATGTAAATAAAGTGATGGACTTTCTTCTAAATTAACAAGGCTTAGGCCAATAACCCAAAATTTAAATTTACACTGCTAAATTTAGCAATCATATGTGGGAGAGTTTATTGCTTTAGCATTAGAGTTCATGAGATCTTAATCAAGCTGGTAGCCGAAGGATTTGCATTTTGCCCTTCCATTCAATAGTTCATAGGTTTGAATCCCATTACGGCCATGGATGTCTGTAGTGGCTAGACTCCACTTTGATTGCAGGATTTGGTCTACTTAGCCTTTGTGTGGATATATATATATATATATATATATATATATATATATATATATATATATATATATATATATATATATATATGGATGTGGAAAAAATGGCGCAAGCTCAGGTGTGACCTAGTCACCAAACCGGGGTTCAAAATTAAGAGGCACTTGTTGATAGGTGAGTATTCCAAACCCGTTAATCTAAATGTACGGTCTGGATCTCACATGCACCGTATATATGTATGAGTCACAAAAGATGCATGAATCAAAGTCATTCTCAACTAGGGTTCATCGTCTACCTCTTCTTCTTCTTCTTAGAATTGGGTTTGTATGTCATTGGGCACCTCTGCTTTTATCAGCATTTTGTACTATTAACTCCAAACCCAATGTTTCCTAGTTCCAGTTGCTCGGGTCACCCACTTTATTAATAAAGTCCGATAACCCTTGAATGGAGTCTAGATGTAACTCTCTAGTATGGATGATGCCTAAAGAAGTTCATCTAAGGAGGGCAAGAGCCTCACATTCGTAAATGATATGCTCTGCCGTTTCCTCTTGCGTATGACATTTCCAGCAGATAGGGTCTTGCTGAAACAGTCCCATCTGGTCAGAAAGTCAGTCATGCTAGGGATAGCTTCCTGACTTTCACCAGAAGAAGATGGTTTGGAGGTCATTTCTACCTCAAGTGAGGGATTCATTGCTGCCCCTTTACAAGATTGCCTCTGAGTTCCCTTGTCTTTTTCAGCAAGGTCTACTTCAGAGGTTTCACCTGCAAATGCAGAAAGGTTTGTTATTTCTTGTGTCTTTTCAACCACAAGATAACAATTAAAAAGCTCAGGTACTATAAGTCCACCCAGCATTGCCTGAGATACTGGGCAAGGCAAATTACTCTAGAAGTTCGCTAGGCATCTAGAGGCTCCGTTAAGACACCAATACCGCGGTGCCGATTAGCCCTAGGCACGGATTGCATAACACCAGGGTTTACGGGAGCTGGTTCGCGGCCTCTGATTCTATATTCAAGGCTATCCTGTCATTCCTACAGGACGTTCGGCGATCCACCACCTGCCGACGCGCCTGGTGGCTGCTCAAGCCCCAGGTCATCGTCTACCTAGTGATAGGACAGTGTTCTTCAGAGTGAAAGCTCCCGGGTTTGATCCCAGCCACTGTTCAATAATGAGCGATAGCATGCATATCAGTCGAAAGGAATGCTTGAGAATTTTCCAGGTCCATCCTTGTGTTATTCATGAAAAGACTTTATAGTCTACTAACTAGGAAAAGGTATTACACTAGGTAGAAATTTAAATGCTTTAAAGCAATCTACAGCAGAAAAAAAGGCGTACTCAAATAAATTTAGGCATAATTTATCTCTGATATGATCCCATTTAAACATATCTTTGTCATTTGGAGTGGAAAAATTAATAAATAAATTCAATTGAAACAAATTCTTAAACTTATATAAATATTTAATATAAATTCAAGAATATGGTCACTACGACATTATAAAATTACTGTCATTTCATCTAATATGGATAAGAACAATATTTCACAATTCACAACCAATCAGGAATTACGATGTCCAGCGATGAAAAGCGCAACTACAATTTTAAAACTTAGGGTCTTGTTCGATTTTGTGCGCATGCCTAGTAATCATGCAAGAGTTGAAATCCAGAATAATTCTTTTTCAATGAACTGCAGTGCCCTCTAACAACAGTTTGAATAACTAATTGTTTTTACCCAGACTACGCACGTAATTCAGTTATACTTGAGTAATTCTACATTGAAGATTTACAGCTGAACTTCTACGAAGGGCGTTTCAGTAAAGAAAGAGTGTATTCAATACGGCACTTAATCGAATGTTCCACAAGCAAAGGGACGCGAAAGGAGCCTTCGAATCGAATTTTGAAGCCTGCAATGGTTTCAATCAGTTAATCTCCGGGGACAACAGTCGTCATCCGTCGCCGGCATTGTAAATGCATATTAATCGGCCCAGAGGCACGCGTTTCTTAATGGCCGAGTAATTAAAACAATTGAACTTTATCAACTGATTCCCACTCAGCATTTTAATGGTAATGGCGCCGAGGAGGAAGAGAACGTGGCCATGATTCGGATCATGAATTGATTACGATTAATTATTGATATGAATCGAAGAATTATCCTGTGTGATATGGAATAGCTTTAAAATTTAACTCTAGCAATTCATATAATTGTATTTTGTTATCCAAATGAATTGAGATTAAGAGTCGAATTTGTGAAAAACTGTCTGCTTTTTCAGCAGTATTGCATGTTAGACTATATGGATAATTTAAATTTACTTTTATCACATACATGTACGTTACGAAGTATAGTGCTTTATAAATTATATTAATTATTTTTAAGGTTAAATTTGCCATTCTTGTTTTCAAAATGAATTTGCTTCCCAAAACATCCACAGTTTTTGGCTTGTCTTCATCAGAAGCATTTTCTATATCTGTAGATTCTGGTAATAGCATACTCAGAGGAGGAGGAAATAAATGTTGTATGAATATGGCCCACCCTACAAACGGGTTTGTGGTGGTATGGCGCGGGTAATGCTACTCACCTCCATGACTTGGTACACAGGTGCCCGCTGGGTAACGACAAATGAGTATCAGTCTCTGGACTTTGTTGTAACATAGGGTTCATACCCTCTTGTGCCCGCCATTGGAAAAAAATTTTAAGGTTAAACTTCTTAATAATATGAAAAAGCCCAGTTATTTCTCATAACAGTCTTGTGACGAGGTTAGCATCTGAGCTGGCACGTACTTCTTCAAATCACATCAGTGGAAAGACACTAGATCCTACAAATATGATGAAGGAATGACTGGGTTATTAGGTCATGAAATTGTATAAAATACTTCATATGATGTGAGTACCACAAATAATGTCCTCAATGAATATCATTTGAATGTCATCCATGAATATCAGAAATTTTTCAGTGCAAGCCTTGACTGTTTGAGCAGTTGTTCTTAGAATCAATTGGCAAACTCACAGTCACATGCTATTGAAAACAACGTGACTCAGAATCATACCTTTTACCCCATCAAAGACCATCTGAAAATTCCAATTTGCTCAAAACTATGAACAAATTTACATCCTACAATGGTTAGGTATAAAACGTAGGAGAAAAATGAGTGCCAACTCAGATATCGATCTCGTCATTTGATAGAGATCAGTATTGAAAATAATTTCATTTATTTATTACATTACATATTTTCAGACTTGTATGCTTGATTCTTGAGATCCGCTTGTAAGTCTTCGTCGATAATAGGACAAATAGCACAATGACAGATGTACAACCACAGAAGAATAACGAAGAAAGCACACAGGGCCAAGGTGGGAATCGAACCCACACTCCTATGCTCTCAAGCGATTAGCGGAGTGATACTTTGACCACTCAGCCACGGAGCATCCTCAGTATTAAAGAGACGTTTTCTGCAATTAATTTTTTGATTATATCTCAACTGGACTAGTAGTACATCATTCGAAGATGTCAAACTTATAAATGGAGTTCAGTTATCCTCATCGAAAACATCGCCACTCTCGTATTCGGAGAGCAGTGAGTTTGATTCCTGTTCCAGTCAACGACTTTTGAATTCAGTATATCTTTTTAAATTTAATATCTAGCTGAGTTTAGGGTTTATCCATTAGTGTGGTGCGATGTAAAAAAATTCGACTCAGTTGTCAACCTCATCACTTGATTGCAGTTAAGCGTAATACGAAGTATTCAGTTGTATTTAACGGCATCATTTAGCGTAAATTAACGATTGGCGTATGTAGAAACTTATCGATTTGAAGAATCTGAGTTTACTTTTTATTACATTTTAGATATTAGGAATTCTGGATTAAAATATTGGTTCTCGCGTTTAAAAATCTTAAACAGGATTTTGGCGTAATTGATTTAAATACCGGTCTCACTGAAAGATAACGGCTACTTAAGTGCAATCCTAAGGATGCTGTTCAAGTTATCGCACGATTGTCTAAAATGCATTTTATTAACTGTGTATCCTTATTAAAATTAGATTTACCAACCTTCGAAATGAACTTTTTATCAGAATATATTCCCCTAAAAATATTAAAGTAATAACAGCGCGGTTTTTGCGTATTAGTAGATCAGCCAGTAATTGTGATTCATATAATTTAACGTAAAAATATATCTACGTATCATTTCTTTTTTATTTATTTAATAACTGATGGCATTTGGTTGACAAACACTTCACCACAACAAGGCTGGAAACTGCTACTCATTTGTCGTTACCCAGAGGGCACCTGTGTACCAAGTCACGGAGGCGAGTAGCATTACCCGCGCCATACCAGCACAAATCCGTTTATAGGGTGGGCTACATTCATACATCATCCCAGAAGAAAGGACAAAGAGAAAGCAACATCCATGCCCGAACCGGGATTCGAACTCAGGAGTCGGGAACGCTAACCACTCAGCCATCGGTCGACTCTTTTTTTATAGAAGAAGCATTCAATAATCCCAATTACTTCTGTGTTATGCTATATTCTGTATTTCTTCGGATTAAAATGTGTTAAGAGAAAATTCATTTGTTTTTTGCTTGAGTCTGTATCTTATATTAATAATAAACTGACGATTTCAAATTTAAAAATCAACCATAAATTTTCGCATTTTAAATAAAGTTACCGTTTTATCGATATTATGAACCTCCAAAAATTTAATGCCTTATATATTTCGATAGTGGACTTTCAGCGGACTCAGAAATCGAACCCGCTACTTTTTAGCACTAGTTGCTTTATTTTACTTAAAATAATAATCAATTCAAACGACCTAATAAAAGAAAAACTACCTTATAACAAAGCTCTTATTTGCAGAAAAATTGTAGTCGTTTAATAATTTTGTAATAAAAATTTTCTAATAAGCTGTTAAAAAAAAAATTAACTGAACCTTTGTAGCATGATAACACATGTAGGGCAAGGCCTAAAGTACCCATGTCTGTTTTCTTAAACAACGGCCCTGAGGTGCGAAGCGTATGTCTAGATTAGGTGGTCAGCCTAACGTGTAAATCTCCAATGCTTAGTTCCCAAGTATGTTTGGTATTCAGTTTATCGACCCACTGAAGAGATGAAAGGGTGAGTCGACCTTGCCCAACCTCAGGATTGAGCCTCGAACCTGAAGCTGTTACTTTATATTATTATTTTTACCTCTTACAGGGTATGATTGTATAAAAAACATGTTTGGTGTCATCCTCTTTGATATCATGAAATTGATAAACTCTTAGACACCATGAATTTAAAAACTATTAAAACGTACTCTCAAAAACCAAACAGAGTTTTGCTTCACGAAAATAATTTTCATGGATTGAGTGCTATATTCAAGTGCTGCAAGGAAAAAATTAAGAAAACTCCCAAGCACCTGCTTCGTCAAATAAAAAATCGACATCCATCTCCCGTTGCTCAACAGTGACTAGTATCCAATCTGAAACCTTTCACACTCAAGAGCAAGGACCTACCATTAGAGTGTTCAGAAATTACGCGTATCTTGATTGGTGAAAACACCTTGTTTAAATTGGAAAATTAAGACTTAGGTAGTTAAACCCACCAAATAACTTTTCAGGTGGTTCTTGGTATCAGACCTAATTTCAGAAACAATCAATGTATCATTAAATAATGAGGAAAAAACACAAAAAATGTTAGGAGCATCGGAGTGCATGACCACTACATGTTCTATGTTGCTTTGGACGAAACCAACCAACCAAACAACTGTAGTGCGAATATGAGATCGTTGGATGCAGGAGGGTATGACGAACCAACATGTTCGATCGCAGCCAAATCACGAACCATAGCACAGTACATTCAGTCTGTAAAGCATCATCCAGTGTCTACGCGTACCATTCGACTCCGTTTACATCAGAGTGGTCTGTCCGCAAGCTGATCTATTGCTTCGTCTACCCTTGACGCAGAACCACAGACGTCTCCGTCGCCAATGATATGATTAAAAACTTTGTCGTTGTTTTCTTTTGTCGTTGTTCAGAGGATATAGTTGTTTAGAAATTTTCCCTGCATATAAACTATTTAATTAATTTGAGCTACCTTCTTACTTTCCAGCAGATATTTAATAATAAGAGCTTCATTAAATTGTGTTTAATAAAAAAGAAATTTTTAGTAATGTTTTAGTAATCACGTCTAGCAATAGATGGGTTACTAAAATGGACACGAAATTCTTCTTTGAAAAAGATCCGATTAATTATAAAAGGATGTGGATGGCCAAATGGAATGAAATTGTAATTACTAACGAGTCCCGCTTCTGTCTGCAACACCACGATGGTCGCATTCGAGTCTGGAGACACTGAGGAGAGAAGATGCTGAACAGTTGCGTTATACACCGCCACACTGGTCCTGCACCGGGTATTATGGTATGGGTTGGTATTGGATATCACTCTCCCACTCCTCTAGTAAGCATTGCCGGTATACTTTAAACAGCCAGTGCTACATCTACGATGTGTTGGAGCCAGTTGTACTTTCTTACCTTCAGCTTGCCCACAACCATATTTCAACAAGATAATGCATGACCACACGTGGCACGTATTGTCCAAGGGTTCTCCGTCAATCGCCAGATTGAATTGCTTCCTTGGCCGGCTCGCTCTTCGGATCTTTCGCCGATAGAAAACATGTGGTCCATGGTTACTCAACGATTGACCCAGATTACATTCCCAAATGCCACACCAGATCAACTTTGGCAACGTGTGGATGCTGCTTGGTCTGCTGTCCCTTAAGAACACATCCAAAGTTTCTTTGAATCAATGCCGAGGCGTGTGGCGATCCCCAACAATGGTGGCTACTCAGGTTGCTGATTTTGGCAGGAACCACACTTCTCAGAAGTCTATAAATTTAATTCTTTGATACTCTCTTGGTCAACATGTTATCTGCTACATAAATTTTGTTGTGATAGACCTTGCCTTTCTTGGTGTTGCAATTTGTGTGGCTGGCAATGTATATTTCATTAATGCGCCATGCAGCAATCTCTTTATACTTGAAGCGTACTGATTCTTTAAAGGAAAGAATTACTGCAGATCTCTCGGCATAAGTATCATAAATCTCCCCAAAAGATTTCTCGCCAAATCTAGCATCCTTTGTTTTGATTATAGTGTTTCAAATTTTAGTTCTTGTTGCTTTTCAGTTTAAAAAAAAACATACATTTATCATGGCGATGAAAAAAGTCGCCAAGTTGCCAATTGGGGGATATATCTTACTAGTTCTGATCTTTCCTCAAAGGAATCAAACTAATCCGTACATTATTGTACAGATTAATATTGAATAGAAGGATATAATATTAATATAGCACAGATCAGTGTCGTGCAACAACAATATAACTATCTGCTCTATATTAATTCGAATGAAATGTAGCATTCAGTATTTTAACATTCGTTTTATTTTATTTTAGCATTTCCACTTAATATTTTGTCTATTCTTTTATAAATTCTTTCACAATTAACTAATTGTTATGCATTTTATATGTCGAACAAGAAAGTTCTTTTGTCAGACTTCTGTGCTTTAAAATACAAGATCAAACTTACCTTTTGTTTTAACATTGAAGCCATGCAAACAAAACATGTTTAACCATGCAGCTATGTTTTCGATACTGGATAGGATAAGGACTCCTAGTTGCTGTAAGGCGTTTTTGTTCAAAATCTGTATAAGTTCAAAATTTAAAAAACTAGCTATCTCTTCCAAGAAATTACCTGGAAGACTTTTCCCATAAAAGAGAGTTGTATTTACGAGTTCTTGGAAAAAATTGGGGAAAGTCACACTTACCTAATTCGCACGACATCCATGTGGAAAGTAGAAAAGAGACAACTTAATTCCACGTGCTCAAAAGCTACCTAGGATTAAACACGTGACGTAAAATACCGGGATGAAGGTCTTACCCTTTGTTGCCTAATTTTATTAAAATATTTTAATTGTTTTTAAATTTTTTCTGCAATGGCTTTAAATTTTGCCAAATGGTTGGTTTCCACTCTTCGTAGTGACCTAAGGATATTGTAAGACGATGTCAAATTTTATAGAGTAAATTCTCTGTCTAGAGAACTCATAACAGATAGCCGGTCATATTCACGTGTCTAAAGGGAAAGATTCTGGAAAACTCCCAAGCACGTGCTCCGACAATTGTGCACGTAGAAGGCAGCAGAGAAGTGTTCATTTTCCTTTTACAATGGCTGGGATCGAACTCAGTGTTTTTCGCTTTGAAGAACACTGTCATATCCCTAAGCCACGATGAGCACAAAGCAGTGGCCGTAAAACATTTCAGTCGTTAATTACTTATAGGTATTTAAACATACAAATTATGACTATTATTTTTACTATTAGTAAAATATGGCTCAAAGTGATGTTAAAGTGACAAGGTTCTTTTGGTTTGGCATATTAAACAATGTCCTTTCTCCAACAAGGTTAACTGGATCCGGTTCTATTACTTAAAGTGAACTCCAAATCACTACAAACTTTCCCGATAGAGGTGGAAATCGAACCCGCAAACTGTTGAACCGAAGAACTGAGTGCTAATCTAACTTTGAACATTTGAACTTTGAATTAAATCCTAACTTTGAACATTGGAAGCATTTGAACTTCGGACATGGAAAGCTATGTGCTGCATTTTTGTTTTCTGCGTGCACATTTGTCAAGATAAGTCTAAGGTACTTTTCATAGTTTCCTCCTTTGAAATACGTCAATACGCCACACTATCAATGACAATTCTCAACGTAGATATTAATAAAAGAAAATAAAAAAACTTAACAAAAATATTTTCTGTAATGTGACCCATTATATAGTGACAAATATATAATAGCTCCTATAATTAATAATTAAAGTTATAAGATACATACCAAACAATAAACTTAATAACAAAAAATTTATATAAAACTGATAAAATGAAAAAAGATATTTAGAAGAATGGGACGGATCTGTATGTCATCCAAACCTCAAACCTTTGAAACTAATTTAATTTTAATTGGAATGCTAATTTAATTTAGATAATAATTACTCTAAGACAATTATTACATCTAATTTACAATATAAAATTCAATATATATATATGCTTTTTTTTATCCAATGGCGGGCACACAAGGGTGACTGAACCCTATGCCACAACAAGGCCAGAAACTGCTACTCATTTGTCGTTACCCAGCGGGCACCTGTGAACCAAGTCACGGAGACGAGTAGCGTTGCCCGCGCCATACCACCACAAACCCGTTTATAGGGAGGGCCACATTCATACAACACAGAAGAAAGGACAGAGAAACACAGAGAAGGAAAGAAACATCCATGCCCGAACCAGGACTCGAACCCGGGACCAACAGCTCAGGAGTTATATATACATATATATATATATATATATATATATATATATATATATATATATATATATATATATATATATATATATATATATATATATATATATATATATATATATATATATATTGCAAATATTAACTATTCTAGTTTCATGAGCAACCCTCATTACAAGAAAATTAATTCTTCGAAACATTATTTCAAGCCAAGTGTTAGATAAAATTCTTCATATTTTCTTGAAGAAACTGGTTGTAGAAAATATCGTGCACAGAAATGAAAGAATAAAATTAATGGAAATGATTAATTAATAATATTAATCTAATTGGAATTATTAGTTTATCTTAGATTAATAATCATTAAAGAAAATCCATTTAGTTTTTATCACACCAATGAAGAAATATCAACTTTTATTCACGTTTAAACACTAAATTATATAAAAGAATTCATGTTTGAGGAGCATATTAAAAAAGAAAAGTTTAGAAATGAGAAAAAAATGGCGGGAAATAAATAATATATTTGGCGAGAAATAATTATTAACTCTGAGAAGGACGAGCAGGTGGCGCGACAACCATTTCTACATCTGGTTTTTTGCTGGATGGATCGGAATATTGATTGCATTGCTCTTGAACAATGAAAGGTCGTCCACCTGCCCATTCGAACGGGCGGAGTTTTTAGCGGCCAATGAGAAATGCGTGTCACTGCGGACGTGACCATACCTCGAATGACAGCGGTAGGCGGGGCTTCCGTTTAACGGCCATTCAACGACTCGTATCCAATCCTTTGCTGCATCTAGTGAAACACGATGGAAGTTATTTTCTCTCAACATTTTCTTCTCACTCTACTTTTTATTTTAAAGAGTATTGTTTTCCGGAATTTAATTTTATGGATGTTTACTTTCTCAGAGCCAACTGCATTATTAGGGTAATGTAGGGAATGGTAAACAAACGTATACAGTTATATATAGTTACTTTTTTTAAGATGGAATTTGAAATCGACTTTTTTCTTTCTTATTTTTTTCTGGTAAATCATTGCAATTTTATGATCCTTGTGAATTTTCAGACTCTCAAATATATCTTTAATTTTGAATAAGGATTGTCAAAATTTAATAGATGGCGTAAATCATTTATGTAATTTGAAAGCAATTTCGTCTTTGACCCTCGACTAATGAACTTGTAAACTGAAAGCTCCCCAAAGATCTTTGATTGGCTGAGACTGAAGGTGAGAATATGGAAATTTTACATTTTTTGTTGAACTGGCAAAGTCTGAAAGCTAAAATGTTATCCCCCCTCCCCTACCAAAAAACAACATTCAGTATATGCATACAGATATGGCTGATGCTTTAAATTGTTTTGTTGTTGTTGTTGCTTATGACACTTGGACAAGCCAAGCTCGCTATGCCGTTAAATTGTTTTAAATATGAATAATGATTTGACATTCTAATTTATTAGATTTTCCATTCCATTCCATTTCGAAATGGTAATCCGTTAGTAAATGAATTTAGTGTAAGTTTGGGAGGAAAATGCTCGCAAGCAAAACTACTGATGCTATAACTTTAGTTTATATATTTCTAACCACCACAAAACAATACAACAATACACAAAACAAAAAAACACACATTCAGAATCAAATATGGCTTGAGAAACCAGTAGATATATTTTATAATAAAATGGCGTCTCAAATATTCATTAATTACATATAAAACGGGGCGTGGTAGCCTAGTGGTTAGGGTATCAGCCTTGCATCCGGAAGGGTGGGGTTCGATTCCCAATGCCGCCAAAGACCCACCGAGTACATGCGATATACTTGCTCGTTAACTCTGTGGAATCGAAAGTCCTGTGGTCGGTCGTTCATCAGTTACCATGGGGGTAATGGTATCGAGAAAATTTCCTCCTCCTTCAGATTAATATCAAAACTGAGGAAGTGGATCCTCTGGTGGTGCCATCTATCGGAGGGGTTTAGAGAAAAGTCGCACTTTCACCTTCGTGGAGCTCCTCTTAAGCGAAAGACGCACCCTTCTGACTTAAATTCGCATTAAGGCCAGACTTGACTTGTCGAAGCGTCATAAGCAGCAATGACTCATATAAAGCTGGCTTAAGAAGTCCAAAACATTACCTAATCACTTATTACGAGACTGATGTCTTCAATAACATATTCATAAAATGGCTTAAGAAGCCTAACTATTTGGTTAATTAGTCATAATGAAACTGATGTCACCAAAAGCATAATGATCCTGTTAAAAGTAGGCCAAAACATGAATTGTCGTTACGGGCAGAGGCCCTCTCTGTAACGCACCCTCATCAAAACTAAAAAAATACTCCCACGTCTCTATGCTACCCTTTTCTCTGCAGTCGTGAAGATGGGGTGGAGGAAGTAACGCCCGGATGTTGTCTCAAGATGCTTCCGATTTTCACTCTATTTGAAGGCCGTGGGTCGTTGTAAAGCATTTTTACATCCATCCGCATAAAGTTCACTGGAGGAGGATTTTCCTACAAAGGGGCCATATTCATGAGTTGCAAGGGAGAAAACCAGGAAGATTTTCAAGCACTCACCCGATTGACATGCGTGTAAAAAGAAACGCAACATCCATCCCTCATTCCTTAACTGTGACTAGTATCGCACCCAGAATCTAATGATCCAAATAATATTGTCCTATCACTCTGCCATGGTGAGCCCCAAAATGCGCCAAAATCGGGACTCGAACTCAGAATAAACTTGAATAATATTTTTTGGCTAATAAGATGCGGTGAATATTAATAGACCCAAGTGCGATAAGCGAATTTCAATGATTCGTACTTTGAAACGATTGATATTTTCGAATGGAAAATAAAGGCAAATGATTTTTGAACTGAATACGCCTAGAAAATGAGTTATTTTGTTCCAAACTCATAATTCTTACGAACACACTCAATAATTGAATTATCATTCTCAAAAAAAGAACTATCGTTTAAAATAAAAACGAGGAAAATTTGATCATCCTTTGAAAGTTCACTCATAATCGTTCAATTTTCAAACGATATTATAAATATTTTCCAGTTTTAATTTCAAATGAGGGGATAGATTCCATTATGATTAATTCCATATAATCATTCGGAATTATTTGTTTGTTTAAATTAATCGTTTTAAATGTTTGAAATTAATATTTTAATCAGAAAAATAGTTCCCAGAAAAAATAGATTTTAAATCTACATTTATTGAAAGATAATTCCTAAATTGTTATCTATGGAAATATGCATTCACTTCAAAGGAAAATTCTTTTGTCATAGATATATCTTCATTAATTTTTTTCATAAAATATATTGAATTAACTATTTATAATAGTTAACTCGATGCGAATCACCAAGGAGACAATGAGGGGAGAAAAACTTTCCATATATATAAATATATATATATATATATATATATGTATATATTTATATATTTATATATATACATATATATATATATATATATATATATATATATATATATATATATATATATATATATATATATATATATATATATATATATATGTATATATATATATATATGTATATATATATATATTTATATGTATATGTATATATATATATGTATATATATATATATATATATATATATATATATATATATATATATATATATATATATATATATATATATATATATATATATATATATATATATATATATATATATATTTCATCACGATAAATTTTCAAAAATATTCAGCATGCTGACGATTTTTCTCTCCTAAAAGGCTCCTGGAGCTTTTCCCCTTTCAATGACGACACCCTAGCTCGCCATTTTCTTACTGTTCCAGGAAAACGTCATCAATAATTGACGCGTACGCCGGCCGAATCATCGAAATTTCACGTCGCCATCGGAATTTTACGACATCGGCGAGAGGTCTTTCGACACATGCGCCTGCCTCCCGTTTTTATGGGACGTTGAAAGCACGATTACTAGAGAATTCGAAGATGGCGTTCTTCGAGGGGGAAGTTGCAGCCTTCACTGTAACTGAGCGAACTGCTTGGGGGAAGAAAGGGGGTGTGAAGGAGGAAAACATCGGGCATTGCGTCACAGCTTTATATATAAACACAAATGCTTCAAATAAGTATAAAATATTTTTTTATCCAATGGGTGACTGAACCCTATGCCACAACAAGGCCAGAGACTGCTACTCATTTGTCGTTACCCAGCGGGCACCTGTGAACCAAGTCACGGAGGCGAGTAGCGTTACCCGCGCCATACCACCACAAACCCGTTTATAGGGCGGGCCGCATTCATACAACATCACAGAAGAAAGAACAGAGAAAGAAAGAAATATCCATGCCCGAACCGGGACCCACAGTTCAGGAGTCAGGAACGCTAACCACTCAGCCAGTCGGTCGGCAGTATAAAATATAAGTGGATTTTTTTTTCTCTCATATGTATATGGTTAAGCGAAATTTGCTTGTATTTTCTTGGTTTAGTCATATTTCGGGGGATCTCCTGTCCATGTGCCTCTTTCTGGCAAATGAAACACTCAAAACGACATCATAATTTTGTTCGAAGTTAAGTGACGAGGTGGACGCCTGAGCTGTCGCACCTCTTTTACAGTCTTCCATGTCAACGAAGGGACAGTAGATTCTACGAACGCTTAACATGCATTAACTATATCAACACGATGGTTTTCAAGTGAATCGAGTATCGAACTTGCTAACTTTCAGTCACAAAAAGGTGCCTTTTTTTGCACCAAGTTATAATGATTACTTTTGTTTTTCATCAATAATGTCCAACTTAAAAGGTAGTTTTGAAAATCACAAAAAATGAACTATTCTCTAAATTAATGAACTGCAAGGGATGCATTTAGTTCATAAAAATTTGGGGAATTATAAGGATCAATATTATAAGATATTCCATTATGAAAAATGAACATTTGAAGTAACTCAGAAAAATAGAGAGAGAAAAAATAAGTCTATATATATAAAATTTTGCGAAAAAAAAATGTTTTAACTGTTGATCTTGGCATTTCAAAACAGATTTAAATTTAAAAAACTCTTATTTTAAATAAAATATATAATATAATAAAATATAAAATATATTTATTAAATTTTAAATAAAATTTAATACATAATATTTTTATTTTAAATAAAATATTTAATATTAAAATATGTTAAATACTTTATTAAAAAATTTAAATTTTTAAATTGAAATATGTTTTGAAATTACAAGATCACTAGTTACAAGAAATTTTTTTCACAAAATTAAAAGATACTTATTCAATGTTTTTCCTAAATTACGCTTAAAAATATTCATTTTTGCATAATATTACTTTTTTTTTAAAAAAAATGTGTTTATATTTTGTTTCATTTATTCATTCCAATTTAATTTAATTAAAAATAATTGTTATTATGTGAAAATTACAAAAACCATAGTGGTTTCACATATTTTAATTTTTATTTTAATCAATATGTATAATTATAGATATAGACATACAATACACCAATTTGCGTTTAGGATTATCGAATTGTAGTTCGGTTAATACGGAATCTTATAATTTTGAGCCACGGTTAAGTGACGTGGTCGATAGCTGAGCTGGAAAAACGGCTGGGGCTCATTAAATAGGTCGTGGTCGCAATGTCATCCAAGTGAAATGATACCTCTGGGGTGGCGGGTCAAGCATTAGAAGCTCTTTTTCTTGATCCCTACTTCTAAATTATGATGGCCACCTGACAGCTTCCATCTAACTGTTAGAGGCCAGCTCTGGGTTTAGTACAGGGAAGCATACTGGTGTACCAACAGCATTCTTGAGCATGAGGTCCAGGAAGTTCCGCAGCAAGACCCTGGGCTCACAAATGTTGTAGACTCCATCTTGGGACCTAACACCAAAAAGAACGTTTTTTACCAAGAAACCATAATAAGTCTTTCATTTTTTAAGCAATTATGTAAATTCGGATACGCGTAAGCCATAATCCAAGAGGTGATAATTTCATCTTACAAAACAAAAATGTTTAACACTTCCCTCTTGTCTTCAAGCTGAAACCTATTTTACTAGACAATTTTATGTCTTCCGTAGAAAATAATCTTTTGGAAAGATGTTTTTATCCAAATAAATAGTGATTTCCAGTTTTGAGTTTTAATTTCATGTATTAAATCTATAAATTGATCGTCTTTTGCTCCCATTGGTGCAGAACCTTTTTGTGGGATCAATTTGAAGACCGCAAAAACCAATGTTCTTAGATGGGAAAAACGGAAGACGTATGAAGCTTGGCTCCTCACTCCTGGTCAAACCCACGCTAAAAGTATGATCTGTGGATCATCAGCGAGGATTGCCTCTGAAATTCTAAGATGCTCTAGGTAGAAGATTCGTTTAATCGTAGGCTTCATAACTGGGCACTACTATTTCAGAAAACACCTCCATAAAATGGGACTGTTTCAGCAAGACCTTATCTCCAAGAAATGTCATACGCAAGAGGAAACGGCCAATCATATCATTTACGAATGCGAGGCTCTTGCCCTCCCTAGATTAACTTCTTCAGGCATCATCCATACTAGAGAGTTACACCTAGACTCCATTAAAGGGTTATCGGACTTTATTAATAAAGTGGGTGGCCCGAGCCACTGGAACTAAGAAACATTGGGTTTGGAGTTAATAGTACATAATGCTGATAAAAGCAGAGGTGAGCAATGACATACAAACCCAACTCTAAGAAGAAGATGAGAAGAAATCTATAAATTCATTTTACTTATATTTATCTCTAAAATTTTTGCTTTATGTTCTCTCTACATTGTACAGTTGTTAACATATAAATGCATTAATTATAAAACGGGCCGTGGTAGCCTAGTGGTTAGGGCATCGGCTTTTCGTCGGAAGGGTAGGATTCCATTCCCGATGCCGCCAAAGACCCACCGAGTACATGCGATATACGTGCTCTTTAAATCTGTGGAATCGAAAGTCCTGTGGTCGGTCATTAAGCAGTTACCATGGGTATAATTGTCTGGAGATAATTTCCTCCCCCTTCAGATCAATGTCAAAATTGAGGGAATGGATCCGCTGCTGGTGCCATCTATCGGAGGATTTAAAGAGCAAAGACGTACTTTCACTTTCGTGCTGCTCTGATTAAAACGAAAGACGCTCCCTGTTGACTTAAATTCGCATTGCCAAGGCATAGTGAGCTTGGCTTGTGTCCAAGTATCATAAGTAACAAAACACACATAAAATTTATATTCACGAAGTATCAGCTTTATTCATAGAAGGTAAGAAGGCTTGGTCGGGAAAGGAGTAGTTTTTGTGACCAAAAAAGGATAAGCTTTATATTTGATCCACCAAAGGTCGATCGTGTTCACCAACAACAGACGGGCTCACATAAAAGATGTCGTAAAGGCAACCAGCATAAATCCTCCTTATTTGTTCAATTGAACTACATATAGTAAATTCCAACTTCAACTTTTCACTTAAAAATTGCTCAAAAAATTAATGGTGGATTATCAGCAGTGAACTCTTTTAATCAATTTATAATTCAATCTGTGATTACTTAGTATGTTGAAATCAGTCCTCAGTAGCAAAAGATATTTTGTAAGATTCTGACATTATTATCGTTAACACAATCCAAATATTTAATCAGGATAATATTAGTGTTGTGTGCCTCTAATAGATGGCGCTATTACTAACTTACCAGCACATTCTTATAGGTTCTGATATCTCAAATACTCTTCAGTATTGGGGACGTTTAAAATAAAAATAAGCGTAAAAAAACTGCAAATTGTGGAAAAAATTTAAAAAAATGTGACAGACAGGTGAATTCGCCTTGAGCTGATTATTAAGATAAAGATTCATTATCTAACAAAACATAAATTTAATTTAAAAGAGGTGGTTTTCTTCTTTCAACTCCTAAAATATTCTCGTGGAATTAATTTTTTAAATCGACAAAAAATGCACGTTGAGAAAACACAAACAAAAAGGCCGAAAAAGCAAGCCAAGCAGATTTCTTTAGAGGTGTTGAAAGTAAAAGTCGCAAATAAAGAAACTTCTCGCCAAAGAAATGTGTCGTCCGATGGGAATGGTTTTCGGATCCATATTGTGAGCGTTCCATCACGTTTCTACATCAGTTTATGACACCCGAAGGCGTTTGAAAAAAAAAAAAAAAAGACCCCACAATTCCCACCACTAGGATCGCTTCTTCATAGACTTACCACACTTCATCGAACGAGGTCAAAACTTCCTCCCCCACTACCATTTTTGGGGGCAAAAAAGAATAGCCTCCCGGTGGAATTACAGCGAAAATTCTCCCTTTTTCTCCATCATTTTTCATTTTATAGGAAACTATTGTACTAATTATGTATCAACCAGCTATTATGTATTGACTAATTATGTACTGACCAGATGTATTGATTTGTAATGGATGGTCTACAAGTATCCCAAAGTAAGATTCATGAAATCAAATTAATCTAATTTCCAAGCAATTATTTTTTTATATTTATGATAATATCATACTATTAACCAAAGAGCAAAACGCGAAATACGTACTTTTGAAATTGCGAAGCAGTCAGCCCAACGATGTTGTAAGGCATTTGGGCAAATTGTTTTCAGAGAGGATTTTGCATCGACAGTGGCACGTATTCCTATAAAATGAAAAATGATGGATATTCCAAAGGAGGAAACCCGGAAAAATCTGAAGTACTTATCCCGACAAATGATTACGTAGAAGGTGGAAGCACATCTATATCCCGTTGTTCAACAGTGTCTGGAATCGAACCCGGGACTTTTCACTCATAAGAGCAGTGTCATACCATTAGGCCACGGTAACCCTTAGCATCTATGAAACTACGCAGTAGTCCGCCAAATATCGAGGGCCATTGTAAGGCACTTAAGCATCCTAAGCGTAAACCGGTTTTTAGAAGAACTTTTCATATACAGTGGGCGTTATTCACGTGTTACATGGGAGAAAACCATAAAACTCCCAAACACTCACTCCGACAGATATGTAAGGGCCAAGGATCCAACCTGACAAGCGTGCATGCTGAAAGCAGGAGCACAACATCCCTCTCTTATATAGCAAACCATTTGTCACTTCATTTATGCTCCTTCTTATTCATGATTTTTCTTTCGACTCGTCTTGTTTCCCCACAATGCTTCAAACAAGCAGAAAGTCCATCGCAGTAATTGGTGCTCTCGAAGAAATAGAACATTTGATTCTTCCATGGCTAACGCCAAGATAAAACTTCCCTAGGTTACTTTTTGAACATGCTGTAAAACTGAGGAAGAAAAATGAGTAAAAAAACAATTCCAATGCCGCCATCTATCGATCTCTAAAGTAACTACACATTTAAGTAAAGTGGATCACCAGTTGGAAGAATAGTTCGATGATTGGTTCAAATCGTTGGAAGAGTGGTAGGGTTTCAGCTCAAGTGTCGACCACATCTACTAGTCATGGCTCAAATTAGTTCCGTTTAAAAATTTTAGTGTATAGAAATTGGCAACCAGAAACAAACATAAAAATTTTTTTATTTAATGTCTTGATATCTCATCAGAAGCCCGGTGGCTTAGTGGCAGCGTTTCACGCTCCCATGACACAGTTCCGAGGTTTGATCCTGGGGCTGGGCAAGGTTGACTCAGCCTTTCATCCCTTCAGTGGGTCGATTCACTGAGTACCAAGCATGATTGAGAACTAAACACTGGGAGTCTTACGTTAGGCTGACCACCTAACTGGGACATATGCTTCGCACCCCAGGGCCCTCTGTCATGAAAACAGTTATGGGCACTGTAGACCTTGGCCCACATGGGCTGTCGTGCCATGGAGTTTAGTTTAGATATCTCATCAAGAATTAAGTAGCCAACACATGACTTAGCTTAACTGGGTTGCGGGGCATAAACTTCTTTGTTGGTCCTGTTCTTACTTCTTCTTTGCTGCTTCACAACAACAAACTTTCTATTCGATTTGGCAAATGACTCTATTCGATTGACAATGCAAAATAAACTTTTTTTATTTAAGAGCCAAGAGCAACTGCCCTGTGTATACTCTTGCTTTAGTCAAGGTCTACAAGTAGCTTGAAAGTGAAAAGAATCCGTTTCGCTTCCAAAAGATAGTGAACTTAAAACTTGAGCCACTCTAAATCTATTACATTTTAAGAAAATCAATGTACATAACCGTAAGGGTCAATGTTCCTTCGTTAACATGGCCTTGAGAAAAAGATAACTCATATGTTCACTTCGTCACTTAACTAGGATTTAAAATTAAGAGCTGGTTGCTGAGTTTGGCTGACTTGATCGACAAATCGAAATGAACAGACGTAACTGTATCGCTTTGAGCAATCCAATCTAGCATAATTTGCACTGCTCGGTAGATTTATGCAAAATCACCTCGATTTAAGAAGTCAAGACACTAAGTATCATCTTCATCATTATCGGAGGAAACTCAGTTTGGAAGTTTCCAATAAGTGTTGCATGATAAACCGAATGTGGCACACGGGTGCCATGTAATCCAGGATTCTGAATTTTTTTCTGATCTTAAGGCTTGAAGCTACTGCGCCATTGGAGCTCTGACATTATTAACATGTGTCCAAAGCAAAGGAATTCCGATCTGATTTCCCATTTTACTATTGGCCTCAATAGATTTGATTCTGTAAGCAGTTTTACATGACTTAGGACAGAGGTTAATACTCAGAAGGAAGCGCTAGAAATAAATAAAATATTAATCATTGCCTGTAATGGTAAGAAAAAATACTTTAGGTCCCATACTTATAGACAAAAACGGCACAGATGCCATATAATCCAAAATTCTAAATTCTATTTTTTTTTTCCGTTGAAGAAATGTTGCTAAAGTGACGTTTTGTGACGTGCGCGATGACATAACTACTAGGGTTGCCAAAATATTATTTTCTGCATAATTTTTATAGGCCTGCATATCTATGGACATTATAAAAACCAGGTTGCCAAATACATAAGAAAATTCACTAAAAAATCACCAAATTCAGAACTTTGCATCTTGGATAATAAGGCATCTATGCCCCAAATGTTTAGTTGCGAAGTCTTAATTTTGAAATTAATGACGCAAAATGGAATAATTCGCGGTGAAAAAAATGGCAAATTTAATATAATTCTGTATACTAAGCATGTTGGAAAATTTAGTAAAATTTTAAAAATTATTATACTTATTAAAAAATCGAAAAAATTATAAAGTATTAATATGTTAAATATAATGGCATAAAATATTCTCATTTCGGTTGTATTTCGATAAAACTATACTTAAAGCAGTATAGTTTTATCGAAATAGTAGCTATACTTGCTCACGACAGCCCATAACTGTTTTCATGACAGAGGGCCTTGGGGTGAGAAGCATATGTCCCAGTTAGGTGGTCAGCCTAACGTAAGACCCCCAGTGTTTAGTTCCCAAGCATGCTTGGTACTCAGTTAATCAACCCACTGAAGATATGAAAGGCTGAGTCTACCTTGCCCAGCCCGAGGATCGAACCTCGGACCTGTGTCATGGGAGCGTGAAGCGCTGCCACTAAGCCACCGGGCTTCTTATGCACATTAAATATTAATAACTCCGCAGATGTGGTATGGAAGTTTGGAAAGTGATAACTCGAGAGATAAACCAGTCTTTCGACTGAGGTTCAAAATTAACAAGAGATTGATTGATTCAGCAACTTCGATTGACAAAATAATGGTCAATGGATTATGTAAAGCATTAACAATAACTTTACTTACCAAAAAGCAACCTTTTTCATGAAAATTATATGCAATGGACAGAATAAAATAATAATTATGATACAAATTAATATAATATGGAACAATTTTAATAAAAGATTCCTTTTTTCTATAAATTGAGAGGAAAAAACTTCAGTACCTTCTGAACACTTGGCTTAAGTATAATATGGAAAGATTAAAATATTTTATGAAGTTGGAACTTTCGATATTTTACGGCAACCCTAGGGAGGTGATAAAGAATAAAAACTTTCCACAACAAACTTTTATTTTGCGAGTGTGTATACATGTGGCTGAGTCCCAGACGGCTTCTTCAGCCCAAGAGAACTTTTAAGAAGTTTTCCGCCCGCATTACAAGAAAGATCTTCAAAAGAAGAAACTTAAGACGTGTATTGAATGTCGTGAAAATTCGAAATTTTCCCTCGGTGGAAAAATAAAAAAGTAAGACGTGTTTTGTGTTAGAAGATCACGAGCTAGAAGGTTAGCGAAATGTGTTTGGCGATATACTACATATTCCATCGAATCACTTTTAGAATTTCAATAAGTAATTTAGAGAATATATTCCAAACGGCTTAATATCGGAGAAATTAGATAAACATATCGCCAATTTCTTTTCTCTCCAAAAATTAAGCAACTGTAAAAAAAAGTGAGAGAGAATAAATTTTAAACGAGAAAAATAACAATGGAAAAATTATATAAATATGTCGGCATTTTTTGACGCTAAAAATTAAACATCTATAAACTTACTTAAAAATTTGGATGAAAAAAAAAAGTTGTGAAAGAGGAAAAAGTTTTGAAATTTCATACAATTTTCCTCATTTAATATATTTTTACTACTTTATAGTAAAAAAAAAAATTTAAAATATAATTCAATATAAAATAATCTTTTAAAAGAAAAATTCTGAAAATTAGAACAATATATGATCATAAATCACAAAACATTCTTCACTTCAAGTAAATGTGTCTCCCAATAACATCTCTCCATCCCATACTAACGAAGATAGAAAGAAGAGCTAAAATGCGTTTCTGTCACAATCCGTTAACAGAAAGAGTTTTGTGAATATACATATTCATAATTGTAGAGGCCTGTAAATTTGGGCATTCGTTTAGAAAGATTTCTCAGCAATTAAACCTACCAGAACAATTAGAGAGGTCATAATCAAGTAGAACTATTGTAAACATATCTTTACAATTTTTTTACTGTACAAATTTCTTAACTTTTTTGATTTACTAATACCTAATCAGATGAGAATATTTCATGTAAAGCTAAAATTTTGACTCTATGAAAGAATAATATATTTAATAATATGAAATATTTTTAAGTACCTATGTCTTGGATCTTGGAACAGAAAAATTTATTTTGTATTTGCTATTAAAACTAAGATTTTCCCATATGATTATTTGCATTTTATAATACGATTGAAGTTTTACGTTTAATGTGTCTGCTGTTTCAATCAGGCTTGTTAGTAAATGCCATCATATATACAAATGTTTTTCGAGTCTTAAACAGAACAATAACATTATTCTAAAATTGGAAGCATTTCACATTTGGCTCTTAAGTATAAAAATAACCATCCAAAATATTGAAAACTTCGTATTAAATATAATAGTTAAAAAAAAAATAGAACACACTATTAAAATTTTTAATTGTACTTTCAATACAATTTAAAAATAAAGTAAAAAAAATATAAAATATTTAACTTTAATGAAATGAGAATTCAAATATATTTTTATATACGTTTCGAGAATAATGCTACTTATAAATTGTACTAATAATTAGTATTTTTAAAAACTATTGAATGATCAAATTTACATTTCATTTTACTTCTATATAAATTATCAATTTGCCAGATAAAAGTTAGACTTTTCCTTATTTTAAATACAAATTGTATATTAATAAATACAGTAAAGAAATCTCAAAATGTAAGCAGAATTCAAATCAACTTATTTAAAAATTCAAACTTTTATAAATTTAATTTAATATTGCCATATCTACATTAAACATGTATTTTAATTAAATAATAATTTTCCTCATTTTAATATTAATTTATATTAATGTATTCCACAAATAACATTTAAAAAAATTATTTTTACAGACAAACAAAAACTTCCTAATACAATTCATAATAAACAGGATAGAAAAAAAATACATAAAAAAATCTGCCACTTTCTTATTTGAATTAATAGTTCCTTTTAAAAAAATTTTAAAGTTAAAAAAATGGTTTATTACTGTTACAAATATTTAATGAAAAAAATTAACACATGAAATGAAAGATTAATTATTATTTCAAAAGATTTCACTTTAGATAATATTCTTTAATTATACTTTTTCTTTAATACTATTTGATACTTTTCAATATTATTAAGGATTATTTTAGTTCAAACACATTTATCTTCTGAAAACTCATTAATATTCACAGTTTTAAAATACCACCAGCAGTAGTTGAAAAAAATATTCTTATTTAACTCTCATTTTTAGTCATTAATCTAACATGATTATAAAGAAATATTTTTAATACTTAAATTTGTGGGGAAAATACAGAAGATTTAAATGAATAAAAATAAATCTATGAGCTACCCTCAGTGATTTCAGTTATATCTCACATCCAAAACGCTTAAAAATTATTTATTATGATAAAAACATGATTGCAGCTAAAGCAAAATTTACTAGTAACTGAATTCATAACTAATGACCGAAAATAAATCAGTGGTTGCACGAATAAGTAAATGGAGGGAAATAATAATCCAGTAGTTTAAAAGTTAGCAGAAGTCTTACAAAAAACGAGGAAAAGGAGAACGAGGCATTGTAAATATCAAAGCAAGAGAAGCATTGTTAATATTTGTAATATGGAATAAATACTTAAGAGAATCATTTTAATAAAGTGTTTCTTTTATTTATTCACTCTGTATCATCAAAAAAATCAATAAAATTTAAGGATTATCACCAATATATTTAACAAAATAAAATTTTAAATGAATATCTTCAGAGTTTAAATTGTGTATTAAGCTGATAATGCAAAATATTTAATTACAATTAAATATACATTTGTCACCTAATATGATTGGAAAAGAAATTAATTTTATTTGTTTCCATTAAAGCAGTTTCCTTTGCATGTGTTTAAATTCAAAACTTATGATTGTCAAAACCTATACATAAGAAATACCTAAGAAAAACTGAAGTCAAAACTCTTCAGCTTTAAATTGAGAAAGTGATCAAAAACAACAAACAATATACTAAGGGATGTTAAACAAACAATATATTCAACTTCTCAAAAAATAGCCATTTGTTTAATCAATTATTTTTGATTTAAAAGACCTAGAGAACTGAAAATAAATAAGTGTACATAAAAATCACTAACATCTCATATACAATTGGAAGCATTTTTAAAAATAAATTATTTAATATTTAATAAGTTTTTAAAAATATTTTTTTTAATGTTTAAAGAACTTAGAACAGAAAAAATAGGATATGTATAATTATAAAGAGTTTGAATATAAAATAGTTGAATGGTTATTTTTTACTCTTTGTTTGTTAGGATAACTATACTATACATACATACACAATATTAAAAGAAAATATAGCATGCTTATTGAACACTAATTAATTATTATATGATTGTGATAAGTATAACTACAATGTCAACAAACATTAAAAAGAAAAAACTTGTTCTTGACGTTCCAAATAGATTACCAAGTATTGGTGAGTAATGACAAGGCATACTTAGTATATTTCCAATTTCTGGTTTAGAATATTTTTAAAATGTATTTATAATAAAAGAAAATACACATATTTTTGTACAAAAACTCTTTATTTTACTTGAATCATGTATTATTACAATGTTCAATCATTTCTTTGGCGAAAATTATATTAAGAGATTCCGCACATTTATGATATTAAAAATAGAAAAAAATGGGGGCATCAACCCAATAATATATTAAATTCTAATCTAACTTAATAAAAAAAATAATAACGCGACTAGAATGCGATTCTTTTTTTAAAGAATTTTTTTCTTTTTGGCAAAAATAAATATTTGAATAAGTGGTTTTCAGCCTTTTGTAAGGCAAATCACTTTGTCGACAATTTCTGTCTCTAAAGGAACTTGGAGACTTATTCACATTAAATTTTTCAAGACTAGATTACATTTAAGAACAATACTCAGAAATTTGGTAAAAATAACAAAAGTTGCAATCGAATTCAAAACATTAATTAAGTATGGTACAAAGTAGTATTTGATGCACCTGTTTCCAAATATTGACATACAAAGAGTGTGAACAATTATCTGTAAATAGAATGCAACAATAACCAGTTATAGAAATAATCTTTCTAGACTGAACTCTGACTCCTGAAAAAACACCATATTCATGGAACCACAATATATTATAACAAATTTATTGATTTTAGATTTACTGATAAAATTTTTCTTAGTTTATTTAAATAAAATCTTGCATATTCTTTCACTCAATTTTATATGCAATTTCTAGAAAAGTTTCTAATACGATTAACAAAAAATAGAACATGCAACATTAAAGACATGAAAAATAATATAAATGAGACTAGAAATGTGGCAAAAATTTCAATTTAAGTCAACTGTTCTATACTTTGACATTATATATATATTTCTTTTTTAACTTAAAACAATGTTCCTTTTCAATTTATAACTTTAATTAATAAAAAAATTAAATGAAATTAAAAATCAAAATTATCGATTTCATACATTCATTTGGTAGAAGGACTTTAAGCTCTTATTCAAAAGAAATTTCAAATTAAAAAAAGCTTAAATTTGAAACTTACTAAATTGAATGAATATTAAGAAATTGGTTAGCAAGAATATATTGTGGTTCCAATAAAAATATATGTACACATAAGTTATATATTTTTAAAATCAAATAACAATTACTTGATTAACCATTGTAATATTTTAAATCTTTCTTTCTATTAAATATATATTTTGTTCACATTAGAATATAAAGAGAGATATTTTTTTGGAATCTCATAAATATGCCAGGATTATAACTTATAAATATTTCAAGAATATAAGCATAATTCATGATGTGATGAATAATATACACATGTTACCGAGAAAGGTCATAATTGCATTATCAAAGCTTAATGGCTAAATTTATAGTAATTTCAAATTAAAATACAATATATAAAAATTATTTAATATGTATTTGTTCTCTGATTAAAATTCTGTTCACAGTAAGAAATAGCAAATTTGCTATTCATTACTTGGAATGAGAGGCAGTGCTCAAAATATTGAGAATTCAAAGTTTACATGATTTTTAGTAAAAATGAATCACAGTTACTCAGTAACGTATTTGATCCCAGTAAAATTTTGTATGAAAAAATCTAAAACTAGAAACACTTAAAAAAGTAAATAAAAACTCTATGTTTAGTATCTTAAAAAATATCTACAACAAAATGAATAAAGCAAATTTTAAGACTAGCATTACAGAAAAAATAACAAAATAAAAACACATTAATTACCATCAATAAATTAATTTTTGCTTAATCATAAGCTTTCCAAAATTGCAATACATACTTGCCAACTTTAACTTTATCATTTATTAAAAATTTGAATGTTTGTTTTATAACTCATAGTCACACAAGAGCTAATTAGACCAGGACTGACAGATTTATGTGACAGGAATTGCAACTTTATCAATGTCTAAAGAAGGATTCTTTTCAAACTGAAAGGCAGCTAAAAATGAGTGGGTGATAGAGTAATTTATTATGTCATGAAATTTAGGTTCAATGCATTACTCCTATTTTCATATCCTAAAAAAAATTTTTTTCCACGTTAAATCTTTAACAGATCCCTAACTAACTAATAGCAGGAAATGGGAACCAAAAATTTAAATTAATGTTTCAAACTGACTATAAAGTCTCTTTTCAATTAAAAAAATCAAAAGATTTGCCTTCTCATATCAAATGACAGACAACTGTGAAAAGTTTAAGTAGTTGCTTCTTAACAGTTTAAAAATTAGAAGAGTTGGCAAATATGAATGAATTTCAAAATCAAAGTTTTAACATTCAATTAATGACAGATATATTTAAACAGATTTTTAGTCTTGAAAAATTAACTAAATATCAATATCATTCAAGATAACTAATGGAAGACTTAAAAAATAGACACTAATAATATACATTCATAACAAAATGTGTTTCATTTCACATTGAATTGAGTTTTTACCACTCAAATATTTCTCACGCACTTACATGCTCTATAACATTTATTTTGTTTGAAGTTTCATTAAAAATTACTTCTAGTTTATACAAATTCAAAATGTAATATTTTCTTTTAGTATTTATTATAAAGATGATAAGCTTTATACATTAGTTTTTTCATATATAAAATACCTAAAAAATGTAACAATAAATTGGCAGTGTTTTGGAGTAATTGGGGGGGAAAAAAAATTCATAAAAAAGTGAATTTCACATTCAGATAGCGAAAACTTTAAATATTTGGATACAATACAGAAAAAGTTTAAATTCTCAATCAGGAATGTGAAATTAAATATAATTCAAACCAAAGGAGAGTGATATAAAAGTATAAAAACATTCATATTAACACCTGCCAGCAGTAAAAGAAAATTAAAACAATTTACACAATAAAGTTTGCAGTATATAAAAAGTACTCAAGCTATCTAAACAAATACAACAGAAATATTTAGAGCTATATTAGAAATATTGTTGCAATCCAGTTAATATGACATTATCTACTCAAAAAATTTTAATATTTTTTTTATAAAGTTCATAATTTTCAAGAAGAGAAAATGTAATAACTAAAAATATTTTGAAAGCATATTTTGAACTATAAAAATATTATATTTCTACCACACATTGCTTAGTCAAAATCTCTAAGTATTCGAGTTTTTTAAAAACAAGAAAATAATAAAGTTTGCAGTATATAAAAAGTACACAAGCTATCTAAGCAAATACAACAGAAATATTTAGAGCTATATTAGAAATATTGATGCAATCCAGTTAATATGACATTATCTACTCAAAAAATTTTAATATTTTTTTATAAAGTTCATAATTTTCAAGAAGAGAAAATGTAATAACTAAAAATATTTTGAAAGCATATTTTGAACTATAAAAATATTATATTTCTACCACACATTGCTTAGTCAAAATCTCTAAGTATTCGAGTTTTTTAAAAACAAGAACATGTACAAAACTTTTTAAAAAGTTGTTTGATTTGTGCTGTGTTTGCAGTCAGGTTTTCACAATAAAATTTAAAAAGAGAAACTTCACATTTTAAAATGTATATTTAAATGAGGAATATAGTAAAAAAACAGTTTAAATTTTAATTAAATCTACCATTAAAATGAATTAATATCATCATTGAGTTTTTTTATTATGAGTATGGTATTTTTATTTTGGCACTTGTGGCAAAACAATTAAATGAACTGTATCTCTTACTCATAACAACATGTGATGAAAATTAAATGGCTTAAACACTGAAAAAATAAATAGCTGCATGTACATCCAGGTACAGATTATCATTACTTATTCCAAACCCAAATAATTCACAACAAAAAAAACTTACACTAAAGCTTTTAATTAGTTTAGCTAAGATAGCTATGGCTAATTTATTAGCTTAGGTGTACTAAAGCTAAATTCCAAAATTATGTTGAAAGAAAAAAACATTAATTCTGAATAAATAGGAATTCATATATGTGCACTGATTTTAACATTTAACATTGTAATAATAAAATGTTCCTTTTGCAATCTCAATTTTAAATTATAGCACCTTAATTTAATTTCTTTACATAGAAAATGGTAATGACATTACAGTGATAAGATGAAATATTCAATGAACAGCATTTATACTTAATCAATAACTTTTAATCTTAACAGTTAGCAAATGTAAGAATAAAAATTTAACTTCAATATCTGATCATTCTTTTACAAAATACGCTTTATCACAGTTATTAGTGTAATTTGCAAATGAAATACAAAAACTGTAATAGAAATTTTACAAGCCAGTAAGTATTATAGATATATTTAAATTAAAAATATACATTGAAATTAAATTACAAATAATTTGATTTCTTATTAATATGTGCAATAAAACTACATAAAAAGGTTAATACTCAAATTTTAAATTAATCGAGGAAAGATAATTTAATATATATATAGATAGATATGTGTGCATGAAAAATATTCCACAATTATAATTCACAAAGTACATTCATTTTAAATAATTTTATATTGCAGAACGTGATTAAATAAATAAGAGAAACACATAAATCAGGACATTAAATACATCACAATAAAATGCAATAAATATGAGTATAGCAAGTTGTTCATAATTCATACAAACAAGAACTTTTTACTTGTGAAAAATTTGTTAAATTCAAAATGAGGCTTATATAAGTGGAAAATTGGGTGCAATAAATTGTTAGATTTACATATAATGACATTGAAAAATTAGCAATATTCATTTCACCCAAACATTTTTAAATATTCAGAAAAGCACTCTATGGATATTAATACGTATGAAATCTAATAGAAATACAAGAATTTATTGAATTTAATATCAAAAATTTATAAGATCATAAAAACAAACATTTAAAAATATTTGATACAAAAACTGAAAAATGAAAATCTATAAATAGAAAAAAAATTTTTTTAGGAAATAATATGCTAAATTTATTCTGACAGAAATTATGATGGCAACATTGAAATTAATTTCTAAATTAATAATTTTATGATATGGTAATGTTTGGAAATGGAAATTTAGCATGAAATGACTTTTAAAATCTTTAAATCTTACAAACTCCTTAGTAAAAAGGAGTGAAAGATTTGTAAAGTGGACATGATTTTCATAATCATGCCTACTGAGGAATATTTACAAAGAACCTTAGTTTTCAATTTTAAAAATAAAATTCATGGTAAGGCAAATAACCATCTATCCTAATCATTCATAAGTAAAAAATTCTTGGCGCAGAACTCCATTATTGAACACTATCAACGGGTGCTAACGAATGTAACTTATTTGTGCTTAATAATGTGGAAAGATTTGCACCAGTGGCAGAATCATATGAGGCCTGGCAAAGAGTGGCTTCATGCTGGTGGTGGGCCTCTAATATATCGAAGACGAGGCAGAAGTGAAAAGTCATAATTGTTCATGTTTTCGCAACATTGTGGCTCCAGTACCAGAAACAGGCAATACAAGATTACTAAAGCGATATGAACAGGTACTGCTGCAAGCAATGCCCGCCAAAACCAAGACCTGATGGTCTTCTTGGATTTCTTGTCAATCTCTGTTTTCTTGATTTCACTGGTTGCCCTAGAATATTTATAATTGTTACCATCAATAGTTACAATTAAACACCAGTAAATATAACTTTAACCATCAATTAATTATAAAATAAATAGCTTTACATTTTTATAAATTAGAACCCTGAAAAAGTTCCTACCAGGTCACATTTTAATCGTTAGTAGAAAAATACAAATTTATAAAGATTCATATTTTTATTTACACATCTTAGAAAGTTTAAAATTTAGATAGATTCATAGAAAGATCATAGATTACTTTTCTCTTAACAAATATATAATTGTTTCTTTTGATAATTATTTATTAAATGAGATTATAATTCAAGCACACATGAATAATGTTTTCAAATTTGACTATATTGACAAATTTTTTTTTTGCTAACACAGACCAATATTCCAACATTAGGAGGGAATAATTTTTCTCAACAATATAATACTCGGCACTCTCAACAAAAATGTTCTAAGACAACTGATTCTAAGATCCCACATTTTTGACTAAATTAATTCATTTAAAGGATTTCCAGCGACACTAAACGAACGTTTAGTAACTCAACTCCATAGAAATGTATCCCTTTGTATAATTTATAATAATGTTTTTATGTATAATAAATACCTTATACTGACAAAAAAAATAAATTTAGGATATTTTAAATAAAATTTAAAAAAAAATTACCATTGTTTATTAACTTAAAAGCTGTTTGATCATTTTGATAAGATATATTCACACATCTACCATTGGCAAAAATTTAGTTCCAAAAAATATTTTTTCAATTTAGGGAAATACATATAGGAAATGGAAATTTACAAAGCATTCAACATTAATTCTGCAAACATTTTTAAACTTTACATTTATTACTTTAATCATATAATCCTGTGGATAAATATTTCATATACACTTCAAATTAGAAAGAAATTAACTATACCTAATTTTATCAGCAGTAGCAAATACTTTTGTATGTTTCACAGGCTCTTGAAAGACTTCCTTTTCCTCTTCTTTTACCAGAAGGCACTGAACAGTAGTATTAAGAGAGTCTGTTTTTATTTCAAAAACAAGATCGAGCTTGTCAGCCATTTGAACTTCAGCTGCTGTATTTTGATATGGAGCTTCACACTGAATCTATAGGAAATAAATGTACTTTAAAAAATAGATTATAATTATACAAAATTATTAGCTACAACTCACCAGCTAAACTGGATTCAACCTCATAATTTCATTGAAACAATATTATGCAAATCGAATATATAAAATTTAAAGATATAAATCTGACAAAACAATTATAAATGTGATCAAATCACATAAATTGCAGTAAATATATACATGATTTCATCTCAAATTGAGTATATAAATTTTAAGCTTTAATCTACTACTAGTACTTATAAGCAATACTTATTTAAAAATATATGCACTCTTTTTACTTTATGGCTGTGTTTCAAATTAAGAAAGTTTTAAACGATAAGAAGTACAATATATACTTTCAAATATCAATTCAATTCATTTGTTATTGCTTAAATGCATCAATTGGATCATAGTGGCATAGTGGTGGGACAGTACTCATCTAAGTGAAAGGTCCCAGGACAACAACAGGCATCTACAAATTTGTTAGGGAGATACTTTGTCAGATTCAGTTTGCTGTGACTTATTACAATGAAAATCAAAATTTCATACTTTAAAATTGCAATTAAAATTGATTTTTTGTTCACTTAATAGTGATAATTCTAAATAAAGATAATAATCAGCATGTCACGATTGGACAGTTTAATTTAACACATTTAAATAGAATCTTGATTTTTTTGTTTTGTTACCAAAATGGCACACCATTAGATTTTAATTTACAAAATTTAATTTATAATAGATAATTCATAAAGAATTTTGCTTTTCCTTCCTTAGTTTCATATAAATTTCAGAAGAAATTTAAATTTCCTAAACTTTACCACCCCCAAACACCCTTAAAATTTAATTTTCAAAACAAATCATAGCATCACCAAAACCACTGATAAACAAAAATGAACACATAGTAAATCATGTATAGTAATCCAAATTTAATATAAATATCACAATTTACTTCCAAGTTTTGCAACAAAATATCACCAGTTTTAACAACCACAAATATTATATACAAAGTAATGATGCAATATAATCTGTTAAAAAAATGTTAATTTTTACCAAACCATTTTTTTTCCTATATAAAGCTATAAATTCAGTAAGCATTAATTTTACCTTTAGCAAGGTTCCATACTGTTTTGTTATGTGAGCAAATACATGAAAATATTCAGAAGTTTTTAACATTCGTAGCAAAAGAAATAGAGTATAATAAATTAGGTTTCACAAATCATTTTAAGCAGGATATAAAAATCTTATATAACAGTATTTGAACTTGTGGAAATAGTTTCAAAAGTTCAATTTAAATAAGGCCAGATATACTTCAGTCAACAACATTTGACAAATATTAATTACATGCTTCAGTTAACTTACTACTAATAATATTTTGATAGGAAACAATTTGAATTCTATTAACTATAGAACACTAATTGGAATCAAAATTATGCAAAAAAAGCACTGAAAATGCTATTTCATATGACATAAGAAAACACAAAAACAAATTAGGAACATAATACAGAAGGAATATAAAGGGATATAACAAACACACACACAAACAATAATATATATATAGTTTTAATTAAAATAAAATTAAAAATTCCTGCAACCCATTGATGTTAATGGAATGATACTTGCGCTAAGTCAAATATTAAAATGTTCATTCTTCACTTTATAAATCATATCTTAAATGTGAGAAGTAATCTCACCAACACTTACAATTTACAATAGATTCTGGATTATAATAAAGAACCACATTTCAATTTGTCAATCAAAAAAACTGTTAGAAAACTGAAAAAATCCAGAAGATAGTTCAACTGCTAGCTGGCTTAATCATGTAGTTGTTAAGATCCAGGATCGACGGTTTGTTTTATCTACAGTGTGTACGCAAGTCTGATAGCACACAATTAAGCAATTTTAATAAGAAATCAAAATTTGAGGCATAAATGCTAATATCAATTATTTATTTCAAGTAAAAATATTTTTTATAATTTCCACTTCCAATAACAATGTTTCCTATTGTCCTTATTACTTTACATGCAAAATTCCAGCACAGCCTGTATGTTTTAAGCACATATCTACATACTACATTCAGTAAAGATTTGATTCATTTCGTTCTTATACATCAATACTATTTACAAGCAAAACTATACATTTTCCTTATTATTGGAAATAATACAATAATGGATGACAGTTGATATGGCTAAATTGTGTTTACTCTATTTATTTTTTAAAGCAAATTATAGTGGACTTTGATCTTACTTCTGCTTTTGGTAAATTGTTTCCTACTTGAACAGGCTGCCACTGAACAGTTGTTTCTAGATCTTCTTGCGTTTTCTTTTCTTTTGATTCACACCACTGAGACTGTAGAGTTTGAAGCTTGGTCAACTGAGTGCAATATCTGAAAATGTAATGAAATTTTTAACGTACTTTATAAAGATCACATATGATTCAAAAAACTTTGATCATGCATAATGGACAGGTAAGTAATTAGAAATTATTCAAAACCAACAATTCTTTACTTATTAAAAAAAATAATAAAAAAATAAAACAGTATATAATAAAAGATAATTTGAAAACTTTAAAATGGTATTCCACATCAGACGAACCTGCAGAAAGAACAATATATTCATTTTTGTGCATACATTCAATATACAGTAGGACCATTTGAAGAATGCAATCACGTCATCAGTCTGGTAATAAGCCACATACACATACATTTTGATGGGATTCATCTAACTTATTATTCTGCTAAGAGTTGAAACAATTTTTTGAGAAATAATCTAGGTTCAGAAAATTGTATTTGACTCCTTTATTTTCTACTTCACTATATAGTAACATTTCATCACTTGAACTTTCCCTTTTTTTCTTCAACATTATAATTTAAAAAAAATAATAATAAATAAATAATGACTAATTTTCTATTATGTTCCTATAAATTACTGCTAGCCGGAGCATTAATTACTTTGTTTAAAATGATATGCAACATACACATAGCACTGAACAGGTATTCAAAATTGGTTTTATAATAATACTATTTTAATGTTTTTGAAACTACTGGTGCAAAAGTAACTTCTGATAATTAAATTTTATTCTTTTGTCATTTTTATCAGGATAAATATCCATGCACTTGATACATGTCATTCATTTCCTTAGCTTGCAACATTCTACTAGTACACATTTCCTGCTCTTCCTTTTAAACTGATTTTTGTATATCTTTTTCCATAATAAAAAGTTTGTTTCAGATGCTTATGTTTTTATAGTTAGATTTTGGACAAATATAGTAAGATTAGTCAAGTACAGATCAAAATTATTAAAATCAATCAGCCAAGTCAATAATTGATTAACATACAATACTAGATAATCATCCAGTTCTAAAAAAATATTAACTAAAACTTTGAAGAGTTTGTAAAATTTAAAGATTGAATAAGTACTGAGTAGGGGCGAAAGAGTCCATTCAAGAAAAATCTAGAACATTCAAAAGTCAAATTGGAATAAAACTTATAACAATTTTTTATAACTAAATAAGTTTAAATTAAACCCTGATCTTTTTTTAAGTATTTCTTAATACTAATGTATGTATTTGATGTAATACTGATCTATTTCTTAATCCTCAATTTTCTTATTACATGAAAAAAGAGCTGAACTTACTATATCTAATTGAAGTTCATTGTAAAATTTCTCTCTTAGTTATAGCTAACCACTCAATTTCGAACTGGAACCGTCTTTATACAACAGAGAAAATTTTAGAACATAATCTTTTGACATAAATATAAGAACGTTTTAAACTATAATTTAATAAAATCTGTATTTCCAAGAATTCTTCAATTTCTTTCTCCAAATTAAAGTCCTTAAAACTTAAGAAACAATTTAGCACTATTATATTTAGGGAGAAATCATTACAGATTTTAGTGTAATATCAATGAAAAACTGTAAATTAAAAGTTAAAAAAAATTATAAATTGGTTTCTTACTCACATATATATAGTTTAACTTGCTTTTTGTTTATTTCTTTTCAATTCAAGAAAACAGTTTTCTTAATATAATTTTTTCTGACAGTTTTCTTAAGTTAATTATTAGTTTGATATCAGTATAAGATAAATTTAATTGGAAATACAATAGCACTTGATTTTTTTAATGTTATTAAATGAACATTTCAAGTGTAGTCACAAGAAAGAAATTTATGCTTCTTCTCTTGGTAACAAAATTTTTTGAAATTCTATGAAGTTTTATTCTGAACTATTTATTTTTCTATTTTTTAATTTAAAGGAAACGAAATATTTTGCAATGAACACTTATGAAACAAGTAAACATTTTTATCATTTGTCTTTTCATTAATTTCGAAAATTCGGAAGAATTGAAAAGTTTTAATAGTTAACGAATCAAAAGGACTTAGAAACAAATACTTTAGTTAATTAACTAAAAATGAAAATACATATAGTATATTAGGTAAGTAATACAGTTGATAAAAAAATATAAATCAAATAAATTGTTAACTTATTAAAAATAAAAATATTGAAAAAATTTTACACAGTTCTTAAACAATTTATCATATCCATCTTTGGATACTGATTTGTTGAACAGTAAGTTGTATATACAGGGCCCAACTTAGACTAATTGGGGTAGAGGCAAAAACTTCTTTGCCCCCCCCCTCAACTTCACAACAACAAATTTCTTATTCTATTTGGCAAACGATTCTATGATTGCCCACCTAAAATATACTTCCCATTCCATTTAGGGCCCAGGACAACTGCCCCGTATGCCCCTGCCTTAATCACGCTCTATGCATAAAAGTTTTTCGGAACATTTTGAAAAACGCCGATTCTACGATTCTCAATTTTACAAACTCTGAGAAATTAACATAAATTTTCCTTTCTGTCGTCGTGACGCTAAATGATTTGTCGAGTAAAGAAAGTGTTCACTAGAGTATTCCCAATACAAATTTCGTTCAAGGAGAAAACAAATTATTTCATCGCACACTTTTGTTTTCGCTATCGTTGTGACTTGAAAATATACCCGTCATCATCTACAGTAAATCATGGATAAATCATCCTCTAAAGAGTCGTGGGTGAAAACCTACGAGATTCTAAGAACTACTATTTATGCCAAGAAACGGCGAATATCGGATGTCCAGCATTTCCATTTGTGCAGTCACATATAAATCTACTTTTTCATTCAACTAGAATAATAAAATAGGTTATTGGCAATGGTCTTGAATATATCCCACGGCACATTTGGAAAGGATTCGCGATTTAAAACCGAATTTAGGTGACAAAAACAAATGAAAGAAATCCCTCTAATATTCACATATTCATTATAGAAACAGAGTGGTGTGAATAAAATAGTAACACATGAATATTCTCACTATTTTGGCCAGGTTGAGATCAAATATATGGACTTCCTAACAAGAGTTTAGTTCGTTACTCTATGGGCCTGTTTTTACACATGAATACTACTTTAGTATGAACTTAATGGGAATATGTATGAAAAAAAATTGGTTGGTTTGTTAGTCGCTCAATGGTTTTCTGAACACGGGCCAATTAGAGTGGGATCTGCATTTTAAAGTGGGTTCCAAACTAAAACGAAAATCCAAGCCAGAAGTGAGATTCTAATCCACGAACTGTTAAACCGAAGGGCAGAGCGCGAACCATTCGGCTGAAGAACTAAAAACTCTGAAATAACTAACGAACCACTTCCAAGATACCATACTGGTATTTGTAGAGTTCAAGCTTTTGAATTATTGACTTGTGGGTTTGTCTCCCATCTGAGATATGGATGTTTGTCGTGATTTTGAATCCACTTTAAACCGTAGGGCCCACGTTGTCAAAAAGCGATCACACAGTGAAAAACCAAACCCAAGACCAGAGACTGGATCAAGAGGGAAAACATTTCATCATCCATGTCTTTTGATATACAATGCTTGAATAAAAGTCACGAAGCGACATGATCAAAATTCTTCCAAAAATAATCTGATTTGACCCCATTCGATACCATATCATAAAACACAAAACCCTGCAATTTAAACAAGTATTTTTAAATAAATATTGCTTCATTTGTGAAACTGTTAAGTTAATAGAGTTATTTGAAACTCAAACATATGCAACTCTGTAAATCGTTACCGCTGAGGAAAATGGTCGCTCAAATCTTCTCAGAATTTTTCAAGCTTTCTCTGTATCTTTAGAAATATTTTCCATGTTAAAAAATGCATTTTTCTCCTGCATTCGATACCATATCATAATAACAGCTAAAATTCACGAAGCATATTAGAATATGCATAGTTTTTTTTAATCCTTCAAGTAGGCGTGATATATAGAGTTGGTTTGGTTTGGTTTGTTTGTCGCTCAACGGTCATTTTTTGCACACGAGGGCTAATTAGTACGGGACTTACGGTTTAAAGTGGATTCCGAACCACTACAAACATCCATGCCCAAGGTGGGATTCGAACCCACGAACTGTTGAACCGAAGGCAAGAGCGCTAACCATTCGGCTGCCAGCTCGGCTTATATAGAGTTGGAGTATTCAGAAGAAATTAAACCTGAAAGTTCTCAAAAGCACCCACACCATGACAACTGTACAGGCAGAAACACAATACATATCTCCAATTGTTTTAATGTGTCAGGATTGAACCAGTGATTTTCCACTCGCGACTCCACCATGCCAAAATAAGATCGACGGTCAAATGTTTCCTCAAACAATGAAAAACGAATAATGCGCGTTTAAGTTTTTTCTTGTGTTATGAAATTTAATAAAAAAAAATAGGAAAACAAAGTAGGAAAAAATATCAAAATTTAAAGAATTAGCGCAATATTCCAATGTCTGTTCAATATTAAAGATTAGTTCTAGTATTCGAGTGTATAATCCATGGTTAAAAACCTAAATTTTTATATTTACTTTGATGAAATAAAAAAATTGAATTTTAAGTACAAAGTAAACTTTAAAAAATCTTAAAGCTTATGCTCCTTTACGAGTATCTACCTTTATCATGGTTGAAAATGATTAGTCAGCTTAAGTAATTGATCAGGAAGTCAATGAATAATAAAGAAATAAAAAAAAACATTTTTACTTAAAAAAAATTAGAATTCTGTCGACAGCATATTTTAAAAACATGAATGCAAATATTTATTAAGCACATAAAAAGATATACTAATTCTGTCTCAACTGAGGAATGGCAAGTATTTTATACCAAAAAGCAAATAAAGAGAAGCAAAACAAACAGCACACCGCAGACAATGTGACCCAACTTTAAAAATCGAAGTCTGGGAAAAGTTCATCCGTAGAATAGAAAAGAAATAAAGAAAAAAAATTCTAGATAGCGTAACAACTGTGGCGGAATGCGCAATACTCTAATTTTAAACTTCGCCATTCATTTATTTCTTTTATTATTTACTTAACGATTGCCATCAGCCATTTACTGAACAGTATCCCGGTCCCTTTCTTCAGGGATAAGGGTGGGGGAAAAACAGCAATCCTGGCTTACGGGAATATTGACAATAGTATTGACTTGAGGGGGAATTCTCCTGGCAAGAATCGAAGAAAACTTTTCAATGGCTCTAATTTATCCTACAGTTGAGAAAGAAGAAAGGCTCTACAACCCCCCCCCTTACTTTAGAAAACTAGTTAAGAACCAGTTCAATGAAATTAAACTGACAAAAAGTGGAACGTCAGGGGACAATCCGACGAAAAATCGAAGAGGACGTTTTCTGATTCTAAATTTGCGGATAAAAGAGGAAGGAGGGGGAAAAAAAGAATCAGAAGGTCAACAAAAGTCACCGAGTTAAAACAAAGAAAAAAACTTTCCTGCACCAAACCATAATAAAGTCGCATTGTAAAAGATTCTGTACACTAAACAGGATTAGAAGGGATAAATGTTTTCATTTCGGTTTGGGAAGATCAGAAAAATGATCTCTTTTTAAAAGTAAATAGTTTCTCTATTATCAAATATATATCATACCCAGTTCATTTTGTGGCAAAATTTTTACAGTGATGCCCAAGTTTAATGAAAAAAAATGATATATTTTTTTATATTTTGATATTAATTAAAAATTAAATCAATAACATTTTAAAACAATTTATAATTGCTTGGTATTCTATATTGTCGCCAATATTTCCAAGTACAGCACGAAATAAATATAATACAAGAGAATATACAAAGTTAGATCTCTTAGTTGACTTACACAGAGTTTTCTTAATTTAGGAAATTATTCACATATATTTGTCATCCTATGTATCACACGTATCCCTGAAATATTGTGAATTGATTAAAATTCACAAAATCCGCATTGTACAAAACTTTTAAGAAATAATGATGATTAAAAAATTTGAATTGTCCTTGTCGATTTAAATTTATTATAAAGTGGATGTTTCGTCTTGTCTTTTTCAATTTGCTTTTTCTTCTGTTCTATTGTCAACGTGTTAATGACTTGAATTAATGATTAACCCTTTGATGGTTATGAATGAGCTGAGCTCGCAATCGAATCGTGCTTCATAATTCGCGTAAACGTGTTCCGCTCGGCAGCATGTTTTCGACCGAAACCGAAACGAGTACTACTCGCGTAGTTAAATTTTCCCCCAATGCGCACTGACGAGCTGAGCTCGTTCGCCAATATTATTCTGCATTGATAATTTTATAAACGAATCCTATTCGCGAATTGTTAGTTTTACTGTCTACAGATGACAGTACGGGTTCCGTGAATTTCTTTTCATAATGATTGAGGATGTTTGTCTTTTTACCTTGTTCGTTTTATAGGCATTTTGGCGCGTTATTTTGGGTGTTTGTAAAGTACTAGACGATGTGTGGTATGTTGCAGCAAAAATGATGCCAATGGAAAAAGAATTCGCCGTGAAACACGTACATATTGCAAAGACTGTAATGCACCATTATGTGTAATTCCATGTTTTAAAGTATATCACACCCAAAAAGATTTTTAGGTAATTACTGTATTTAAATGCTTCATAAAGTTTGACATTAGTTGTATTTATTTAGACTTTTCAATTTATTATTTGTCATGTATTTATAATTAACGATTATTTATATAATTGGTTGTAATCATTTATAATTTACTAATTATCATTTATTAATTATTTTAAAGTACTTAAAAACTGTTATTTATGTATTAAAAAAGTACTTTAAGAATTTTATAAAACGCGCGAGGTGAGCTATCTACGGCATCGCCAGAGAAGGGTGACATTTTCGGAAGAGCGGCAGGGAAAACCCTAACCGTCAAAGGGTTAACAAACCAATGTTTTGGTCTTTACATTAGAAATCATTTTATTAACAAAATGAACTTCGACAACAATTTTAATTTTGATTCCAACGAGTTGAAGCCATGGAGTCGATTCTCGATATGGGTGTCAGGTCCAAAGCAATTTGACAATTGTTCAAGAGCATTCGGTTCACAAAGCGATTCGAAACGACTTCTGGGATCGTTGTTTCGGATACTCGTAAAAATCGATATTTTACGCACAAAATGTGTACAATAAATCAAAAATAAAAATTAGAGAAGCTTTAACGGATTTCAAGGGAACAGGAAATGACAAGAAAACATGAATCGGTCAAAGACACAAATTAGAAAAGATAACAATTTCAGAAAAATTTGGAAGCTAAAGATTTGAAAACTAATTATTTAGAACAGGTAATTTTCAGGGTTTTGAAATTTTTTACAAAAGGAAAAAATTATTATTAAAAAATATTTATTATGTTGGTATCATGAATGGATTTTTTCTCATATCGAAAAACACTCAGACAATCGAATGTGAACTTTTCCATGTTTGCTGCCGCTCGCATTATTTAGATAAAACGTTATCTGACGTCACAGACATTTTAAGCTAATGAGAATTGTAATAAAGTTTCGAAAGAAACAACCCCTTTATGGTTTATATATGTATATATATATATATATATATATATATATATATATATATATATATATATATATATATATGTATATATTAATATTATCGAAATTGAAGACATTTGTAGCAGAACTTATGTGATAGTATACATAATATTGTTATAAGTTCAAGCTTGATTAAAAATAAAATAATCAACTAATTTTTACCTAGAATTCCAGAGAAGTTTTTATTTTCCTCTCCAAACAATTTTGATCACCTATATATCCAATTAAAGAGTTCCAAACTAAAGTTTCAGGATTTTAAATAATGTGATACATACATGACTATATAATCACTTTTTTTAAATTTAACAAACAAGTCACCTAATAGAACATTATAAATTACATAAATACCACTTCTCCGCAATTTGCTTTGCTCTACATGGATACACTTTGGAAATGGATTTTATGGGGAAAAAAAATAAGAATAAACTAAGAAATTAGTTCCAAACACCAATAACTTGTGATGGAAGGCATTGCTCTTTGAGTCAAGCAGGCATGTTTCTTAACTGCCCATCAAAAACTGTCTCTGACAATCTTAGGTACATTTAATATCTGGCAAGATCTAATGCTTCTCCGCTTGTTTAGCATGAAAATTAGAACAACCGAGACAACTTTTTCTCTTTCACTGTGATCAAGATTCAAAATCATGAGCAGATGGGTTACACTTTGCAATTTTAACTAACAGAAATAAGCCATTCGAAATAATAACGCAATAAAAATTAAATAATGAATTCAAAAATTGTACTTCAATTATTTGGTAGATTCTATAGAAAGAGAGCAATAACATACATGAGCATATTTTGAAAATTTATGAATGGAAAACACAAGATCATTTGAATTGACAGCATATAAATCCAATTTTCAAGAGTCTTAGAATAAGCATGAGTTTGATAACTATTCATCAATTTTATAAATTGCAGCACATACTTTTTACTGTAAAAATAACTATTTTGTTTTGAAATAACTTTTTCCCGTTTCTTTTACATCCAGTTTCCAATGAATGGAAACTGTGGGAATACACTCGCGAATAAAACTATCATTTCCTTTACATCATAAAGTTTTCTAAATATAGTCAATTATTCGTTCCGTAGAGACAGATGAAGGCGAGACATGGGCTTTGGCATTAGGAAAAATATTTTTTGTACATTACAGTTGAATAATAATTGATGGAAAATTGAAACTAATGTATTTAAAGCTCTTATCATTCATAAAAATATAGTAAGATTCATCAAAGGGCAGACACTTCATGGCCTGGGCATATAATAGAGAGATCATCTGATAACTGTGTGTGGTTAAGATTTTGCACAGGAAGCCCATGTGCAATAGACAGGGAGGTAGATCAAGGAAAAGGGGTGACTAAGTGATGTCTTGTACAGCCTTGAAACTTCAAGCCTCCAACTGAAGAATTAAAGTCAAGGACAGAACTGTCAGCAGGAACATTGTGCAGCAGGTTAAGGCCTACCTGGGCTGTAGACCAATAAAGAAGTGTTTGTAGTACGAACTAAATACCTATATACAATAGACGCTCTTTTTACCAACCACTAATATACGAACACTCACGTTTTAATGAACTGGTAGTAGAAAGTAGTTCTAAAAGTAGACACAAATTTTTTAAATAAAACCAAATTTGCCCCCTCTCCCAAAATCCAAATAGCCTCTCGACGATTTTAAGAGTTTGTAAAAAAAAAGTCGTTAAAAAGGATACAATTATAAGAGCAAAAGTTTCTCTCTCTCTCAAAAATATTGTAGAGAAGCAAAGCATCCTGAACTAATGGTTAAAGGGGAAATTGAATGGAAATGAGGAGACTGAAGTCACTATTTTAAAAGTACGACCCAAAGGATGTTTTCAACATGGTTCTTTAAGATCTTACTGTAAAAACACTTAGCTTTAAAGACGATAAATGCATTAGGGGTAAGAAGCGGAGAAAAGAATTAGTGTTGCTCGCACCCAACGTGAATGGAATAGAAAATCTGCCTGTTTTTCCTTGGAAAACATTTAAAGCCTAGAGGTTTCAAAATTGCTCAAAAACTTACCAGATGCATATCATGCTTACATTAAAGCTAGAATGTCGGGAAACCAGTATGAAAACTGACTTAAAGTCTCTAATCGAACGTTTTTTCAGTGGAGAACTGTGAGTTTTTAATTGTGAATAACTCTGCTCACGTTGAAGTTCCAGATCTTGAATCGATTCCTGTGAAGCATCTCCCGGCCTTACAGACCATGAATTAGGGCATAATCAGCAGCTTCAAAAGCAAATACCGCAAGGTAAATTTACAATGAGCCTACCGATGGCTAAGTGATTAGCGTTACTGACTCCTGAGCTGTCGGTCCCGAGTTCGAATTCCGGTTCAGGCATGGATATTACTTTCTCTCTGTTTCTGTCCTTACTTGTGAGATTATGTATGAATATGACCAACCCTATAAACGTGTTTGTAGTGGTATGGCGAGGGTAATGCTACTCGCCTCCGAGACTTGGTTCACAAGTGCCCACCGGGTAACGACAATTGAGTAGCAGGTTCCGGCTTTGTTGTGGTTGAGGGTTAGTCACCCAGTGCCCGCTGTAATAATATTTTATATATATGCCCCCTTATATATATATATATATATATATATATATATATATATATATATATATATATATATATATATATATATATATATATATAACAGTAACATATTTACAATGAATGATTATCGGCTTGGAGCCTTATGAAATTGACCGCCTAGTAGTAATGCATTTGTCAGTTACTGTTTGGAATGATGTTAAAAGAAAGACGATATCGAAAGCATTTCAATATACAGGGCTATAGTAAAGATAGCACCGTAGTTGAAGAAATCCAAGATAATTTACAAGATAACTTGAGCGAAGATGAGTCACTCATGTATGAACTCCGGTCAAAGAATCCCTTTGCAGCCTGAAATTACTTCCAAGGATATTTTGAATATGGACTCACACGTGCTATGTATGGAGGAAATATCGGACGAAGAAATTATTGAGAACATAATGAATGAGTACGAAAAAGAATAAAAAAAGATCAAGTGTGGCTAACAGGACTTTTTTGAGAGGGGAAAAAACAGCAAAATGCTGTTATACATTGAAAAACTGAAAAAATATAGTTTTTAAACAGAAAAAAAATTGCATGATTACTTTGCCTAACTTTTCCTCAATAAAATGAAAGTATTGTTTAATCTTATTTTGAATGTTTTTTTACAATACATTTTAAATAATTTTTTTCTAATACTATTCTATTTATAAAGAAAAATTAGTTCGATAAAAAAAATAACCAGACCTTAATAATCAGATCAATTTTTCTTTTAATCAAATCTTATTTTCTTAATAATCTTAATTTTCTTAATAATCAAATCAATTATTTTTCTATTTTACGAATTGTTTTACTGGTCCTTACAAGTTCGTAAAACACGAGTATCTACTATATTAAAAATGCTTTGATGATTTTAGAATTTGTAAATAAAATTCTCGTTCTGTAAGACCATCGAATTTCTACCCATAATTGAGATGAAAACGTCTTCACGAAACAGCAAAGAAACTTACAACAGAATCTTGATCTCCAATTAATTAAAAACATTTTTGATTTTATTTCGAAAATTTGATACAGCGCTAGCAATTAATTAAAATTTTAATTAATGCTAATTTGAACTCACTGCAAAATTACCTGTGAGTTGATGCATAGCGTTGTTTAACTTTACTCGTTTCAAGAGCAGAAGTTATTTTTTCTCCTTACGAATTATCTATGTTTAATATCTGCTAGGGTTAAAGGGGGGAGGAATTATAAACAGCATCGGATTCTAATTGTTCTACATTGCCGCAGTATAATTTAGATTATTTGCTAATTTTTTCCCCAATAATTGGGGGGAAGGTAATTTTCATACACAGCAGCGAGCCTGTTTTCGGTTTTCCCAATGCATCGCCTATCGGAAATGCATTCGAATGCGGGTGAAGAGAATCCTGTTTTCATTATTTAATAACTTTGTAACTAAAGGGAATTTCCCGGCTTTATTTGATTTGTTTTTAACTGATCTGCACACGAAATCTCATTTCCTGTACAGAACAGCGTTTTGATTAAAGTTAAACAAAAAACGCTGCTACTTTTATTAATCGTAATTTTTTCCAAAAGCTAGGCGCACGTTTTCCACGAAAAGTCGCTGCTAGTAAAATAAACAAACAAAATATTAAATCACACAGAATTTAAAGTAAAATAAAAGAGGTCTAGTTTTTTACTAGAGATTTTTTCTGCACTTATATTTCAGTTATTTACAAATAATACAACCAATAAATAGTCCAGAAATAGTATAAGTGAAAACTCGAAAAATTAAATGTAAAATATATGAAACTTTATTTTAAAAAAAAAAACAATTATCTAAAGAAAATGTGTTTATTGAAAAGTATAAAAATAGCTTTAAAATATTTGAACTTTGCATTATACAAATTTAGAGTTTGATGCCAAAGATTCAATAGCTGGGCATGAGATTTGGATTTCAACTTAATATAAGATAAAGCAAAAAAGAATGATCAGAATTCAGTAAGCGTGTTGCTTCGATTAATGCCATGTCTCAACGAAGTCATTTAACCGAATCAGAAGTTAGGAGAATTATTCGCCAGTTAGAGGAGGGCCAAACATAATCTGAAATAGCAGAAGTCATTGTTTCAATGGGCTATTTACGGATCTAATTTTTTTGGGGGGGGATGAAGAGGAATGTAAGCAAAAGATCAAGTAAGGTTTTAGACTTGCAACAACACCCAATGAAGACAGTTATTTAATGCTAACAGTTTGGACACACTTAAATATGAATGCCACTCTCCTTTAACAACACCTTTGGTCAGGCTACTGGTACCACAGTTGGGTAGTGATGATCTATGCTGTCATCGCCATTGATTGGCGCACTGATCTCCATATCATTCTACATGGAATTCTGACTAATCGCCAATATAGAGACGAGATCCTCAAGCATATTTTAAGCCTTTACGATGCAATAATTGGACACGATTTCATGTTAATGAACAGCAATTGTAGACTTTATTGTGCTTACTTGGTAGATGATTTCCTTTTGTAGGAAAGAATCATGCGAATGGAATGGCCAATGTGTTCTCCAGACATGAACCCAATAGAGCATGTTTGGGACAGTCTACGAGGACGAGTTTCTGGACAATCCCTACAAAATTTAGAACTCCTACAAATTATCGAAGAACTGAAAAGAGCTCTTCTGGAAGAGTGGGAAAGAATACCCTAGCACTTTATTAATATGCTCCATTGACTTGAAGAATCAGAGTATTCAGCATTGTTCCAGTCCAAGGAAACCATACGAAATAATAAAAATGATTTTGTTTTAATTAAATACCTTTTATTGTTTTTCTCACATGCAAAAATTGTGAGTTTTTTCCCCCATCAAAAAGCTCGATAAAAGACATTTTTTCAGCCAATTTTTATCACACATAGTCTACTATGTCTGTCAATAATGTATCACTCAACCAAACAACAGATGCAATGTCATCTAACAACTCAATAGTCTTTAATTGTTTTGATTAGTGTATTATTCACATTTTCTTAGACAATAAATTGTTTTTTTTTTAAAATTTCTTAGAAACAAAATGCAATGCATAATTTGCAACCTAAGAACACATTAGCAAAGTTTAACGATGTAACACTTTTGCATAAAAGATTGATCATAATCAGATTACTTATATATTTAAATGGTATTTAAAAAAATGAATTATATAATCTCATTATTACTTAAATGCTTGTCTTAAGATAACAAATATAAAAAAAACATTGAATATTATTTATTCAAGTGCATAGGATATCTGAAAAAAATTATAACACCAATCTTGTTTTGAAAAATAATAACAGGGATACTGCTAAGCAATTAAAAATGGGGACTTTTCAGTTCATAATGTTGCTTAAAGCATGAACAAAACATGACCAATAAAAAATTAAAATAACACGTTGTTTTTTCCATTTAATCAAAATGAATAAGGAGAGAAGTAAAAAGATTTTCTTGAAAAGTTTTATACAATGTTAATAGGACCCCTATAATTCTTACACAGAGGACAAAAACCTTATTAAATGAAAACACAAATCATAAGGAAAGTTCACTTGAATATTGTTCATGGTGGAAGCTTGAGAAGGAAATATGTTTATTAAGAAAAGTAAAAGATGACAGAAACTTCTATAAGCTCTTGCTTAGAAAAATTATTTATAATAGTGTTGTTTCCTGAAAAACTGTTGCATTATAATTAGAATAGTAGCGTAAGACCATAATGTAGTGTAGACCCCCTAAAATCTTGCTTAAGGATTTTACATTTTCTTGGGGATAATAATAGAAGCACAATGAGCATTATAAATAGCCATGCTATTCATTACATATAAGCTGATTAATTCATTTCTTGATATATAACTTAAAATGGAAACCTCCTTGCAATTACATATGATCACATTTTCTTTCTTCCTTCGTCACAACTTAAGAGAAAATAAAATAAATATGAATAGGTGGCAGTAAAACTCAGAAATGCAATGTGCAGTGAGAATATCCTCTCTCTTTAATTATAATACTATCCTTGGTCTTCCTAAGCCACATTTTAAATGTTGTAGAAGTTGCTAGTTTCACCATCAATAGATATTGATTGTTTAAGTTTCTTTAATCACCTTTTGAAATAAATATTATGATACTGGAGACATCAGTTTCAGAAATAATAGTTAAATGATTATTTGGGGTTTTTAAGTCAACTTCAGATGTAAATCTTAAATGTTAGAAACACCAACTTTAAGTCATATTTCAGCATCTCAAGCCATATTTAATTTCAAATATATGTTTAGTTTCATCATGTTTTAGGAAATGAGTATTTTATCAATCTTGTGCAAATTTATTCCCTCCAAGTGCCTATGCAAAGCATTAGTTATAATTAATTTGAAAAAAATAAAGAAGGGACATCACTAGGGTCATTATTAGTGCACTTAGATGTCAATTTGATTGCGATCAACATTTTTTGAATGGGGATTTCAAATTATTACAAACATTTATTCAAAAAATATAAGTTGATCCCACAAATAAGTGTTGAACTAAAGACCAAAACTCAAGTTACTTGTTGAAATTATAAGTTTATAGATGGCGCACTATATGAATATCTTTGTTTACAAATAGAATAAGATTCTGCACCGAGGGATGTAGATGTTTTCTGTTCCATGTCTTGTCCTTTCTTTGTCTTGTCCTCTTTAAATATGCCCTGTGTTTAATAAAGAAATTAGGAACCAGCTCAAGGTAAGCTTATTTAGAATTTGATTTGTTATTATTAAGATGATTTGATAAACATGATTAGCAATAAGAGAGTAATTAGGAAAAAGTTACACTATTCAGCTCTCAGCTGAGTATATAGATTCAACTAAAAGAGTATGTGACTTTCGCAACCAACCAGTCTTTAATACTTGATTTGAGCTTTCTGAAAGATACCAGGATCAAAAAGTATGTGCAATCATGACTTCAAAGAATGCATTAAAACAGCAATCTTTAATTCAAGGATCCATCATAATAAAAGCCCCATTTTTTGGTAAATTTTTTTACACATTTTTAAACGATGTAAAATGAAGAATGAGCGAAAATTCAAAATACAATATAATTAAGTGGTAATTAACCATATTTCTAATCCCTGTGCTTTAAATTTAGCTAATCGATCATGGGAGTGGCTAAATCAAACAAAAATGTGACAAATAGGATAATGTTTCTGTCAAGTAAATTAATTTTCTAAATAAGAAATATTGCATTCAATACAGTATTTACTACTTTCTTAACCAGTGACATATAAGCCGAAGCAACATAAAAAATAAAAAAATTAAAATTAGATACAATAAAGTTTTAAAATATTATTGTTTACAATTTTAAAGTAACTATGATATAAATCTTATGTAAATAAAAACTTAAAAAATTCACTGTTTCTTTGTTTTAAAATATGAACATTTTTGGTTGCTAAAACCTTGCACATTCATTGAAATAAGATTTCTACAAAAAAAACTTATTATGTTCATTAGCCAAAATTCAGTTGATTAATATTTTATTAACTGTCAAATAATTTTGTTGCATCAAAATAAATAGAAGATATTTATTATGGGAAAAATGCACTACCAGCTAACATTTAAAATGACACCAAGGATTTGAGCTCTATTCAATTGGTTTGTGGTTCTATAGTTCTATATACACACAAGCACTAGTCTAGGACCTATGTTTTTAATCATAGGTCCTACATTAGAGTTTATGATAGAGTGGATTTTGAACCAAATACAAAATCACTCTTGATATAGGAATAAAACCCACAAACTGTTTGACAGAAAGCTAGAAGACTAACCATTAAGCTTTGAACACAGAGTGGTTGGTTGGTTGGTTTAATGTTCAACAGTCCTTTCTGCTCATGAAGGCTAATTAACTGGGACCCACATTTTAAAGCAGACTCCCAAACACTTCAAACATATAAGCCCAAGATGAGATTTAAATTCACAAACTGTTCTAGATCAGACTGATTTGGGAGTAAAAGAACATAATTATGGTTATTGACAAATTTCATAGAATAAGTGGATCAAATTATTATCAGAATCATGTGTTACGAACTTATAAAAATCAGGAAGACATTGCTACTGATGAACTGAAATTTGAAGAATACCATAAAACTTCACATCAGTTAAATAACACTGTCTGATGAACAACTAATGTTCGCTTATATAAGATATACATACACACCCAAAGACTAGTAACATATTTTCCATTATTTAATTTCACATAAACCAACGTTTTATCTATTTTCTAAACTAACTATTTTATAAGCAAATATCTAGGTACTTACAGTTAATTGATTGACTTATTTTCCTTTAAAAAATTACAATGGTCATAATATATTGCCATGTATGATAGCATTAATCTAATTATGGCATTGTTTAAGATTAATGCAATGTTAAATTAAAGTTTTTCTCATCATTTTTGTTCATAGGCTATGTTTAAATATTTATAAAATTGTTTCTGTAGATGCTTAAGCACACTAAAAATTGAAATCAAAGAATTGTTTGATGAAAGTGATATAAGAAACCATACAGTACCTCTCATAATAATCACATAATGCATTTTAGCATGTACATCAAGCAAAATCTTAACTTCAGTAACAAAAATAGAGTAATATTACTTGCTCATAATTTAATTGCAATTGATAATTTATTTTTCATATATAAAGATAAAAATGAATTGTTCTACCTTTGAGAGCAAAGACAATATTTTTATTTATTTTTATTATTTCAAAGGCTACAAGTTAATTGAATAAGTTAGAATACCATTTTTTTTCTACTTTTTATTTTAAATTTCAATTAATGACTCATATATCCATTTATTCTTAAAATTAAAACAATCTAGTATTTTTGTGGTCATTTATATTTATTAAATCAACAAATTCTAATAATTTATTTGTTTTATAATTAATAGGAAATAATTTTCATGCTCATTTCCTAAGCACCAACAAAATTGAATTCAATCTTATCCACATACAGATGTAATACCATTTCACTGAAAATATCACTATAAAATTTAAATGTAAGTTTTCATTTCCAGAAACAACACATATATCATAAATACTACAACTTAATTATGTAATGTAAGATAAATTTTCTATTTGCATATATCATGAAATTATTAAACCAACAAAAATTAATATTTTGAAATTGTGCATTTTTTTATCTCTTTAACCAGTGTGTACAAACCATCTATTCAAAATAAATATTTTCGTAAAAATTTTAAATAATTCCTGGCTACATTTTTACACTAATAAATATATACTATAGCAAACACAAACATTTGTAAAGTTATGATGAATTTAACAACATCCATTAAATATTTTCAACAAAAAGAAACTTTAAGAAATGAAATAACATGGATGACTTTCAACAGTTATGTGGACACTTAAACTTTAATAAGATTATATTTATGCATAATAATTCTCTATAAATGTTTATTCAATTAAATTGATAACTAGTCATCATAGACTAAATCAAACTAAATTAAAGAAGAAAATAAATGGATTTTAATATAAAAAATAGCTTTCTTCTAAATCAAGGCCATAAATGTTAACTTTCTTACTTAAAAAATGCATTAAACAATATAAATCACTTTCATCTTTTCCATAAAGCTTTTCATATGTATGTAGAATATACCTTATTACAACTGACCAAGCATGTTCAAGAACACAAAAAGAAAGTTCTATTTTCTGATTAATTTGACAGTGGATTGAGAAAGAAGGTGCTTGGTGTGTACAGAGGGTTTTCAAGCTCATGTCATTCCACCTCAACAGGTTAATAAAAGAATAAAAATAAAAGATGCTAAATGGAGTCTATTTGATCAGATCGGAACTGAAAATTTGGTGTTGACACCATGTTCATGAAGGTGTCCATTATATTGATTATGCGGCATTGAGAGGCTCTGTCTAATGTAAAACAGAAGGTGTTGGATAGGCGAGATACTTGGTGGAGATATTACGTGGTTGTTGACTGTAATGGGACAATCAAAGATTTAATTAATTGGTCAACCTTCTTTATCACATAGAAATATGGAGGCTTCACATTTACTGAATCGTTTACAATAGATTAATTTAACAATCGGTGCAATTTTATCACATAGTCATAAAGTCTTACAATCCACCCCAAAACTGTATATTGTATGACCAAACTGCTCAAGTTGGCAGCTATAGATCATTTGCACAAAATTAAAAATTGGTATTCAACATGTGTAATAAAAACTTGAAAGATATTTCTCCCATCAGAAGAGATTAAAAGAATTATTACTTTTCTCTTGGTAATTGATTTGTCATTCAACAGAATTTTTTTGCAGATAACAGCTAAATTAGACTAGGATTTACAGTTTAAAATAAATACCAAACTAAACATCAAACCCAAGGTAGTAATTAAACTGAATAACAATTGATCCAACATAGCCAGAGAATAAACCATTCTGCTGGCAGTTCAGTTATTTCTCTCTATAGAAGACTTTCAGAAAATATAAGAGTTTATAGATATATTTTAATATATATTATAAATATATATATTGCTTTAGTTTTTATGAATTTGATACACATTATCTGATGTGTCTATTGGCAATATTTCACCTTACCTGAAACTGCAGAGCTCCCTTTAGAGCAAATATTGAAACTTGCTTTTTTCTTCCTTTTTTTAATTTAGAAATATATTCTAATATGAAATCATAATTACCTTTTTTAAATCACACACAAAATGTGTATTGAATTTAAAACTGAGTTTTTTTCAGGTATTGGTCTTGACCAAAAAAGCTTGATATTTGTGTTTTTTTAATTTCAAAATAAAAATCATTAACACTAAACTTCCTAAATTATTATTTTAAACTTTTTCATATAGACTGATCTTAAAACTAAGTAATCTTGTTAGAAATTGAATAAAATTTCCCATATATTTGTTGGAAGAATATTATGGAAGTGTAATAAGTAAAACATATTTAATTATTTCATATTATATTGAACCCTTGGCAAATATATGTACACAAATGTAAATTTTATATATATAGACATAACATTAATTCATTCAATTTTTACAATCCCATAAAATCATTTATATGTAATATTCAGCAGATCACTAACAGATATAACAGCAACTAGAAATCAGTCATATAAAAAGACATTCATAATTGTTTTAAAAATTGATTCACAAAAGAATTTCACAGAAAAAATTAAACTTCAATTATAATTAGCCAAACATAAATATTAAAATTTAACTTAATTTTCAACAATGAAGGAAAACAGGATGATGAAACTCTTGTAACATATTGTCTAAATAAGCAGTCACCAAACTTTTTGACCTCTCGGACCAGTAAATTCATTATTTAAATCTGGCAGACCACTAATCGGATTAAGTGTTAACTATTTTATAAAAAATTGTGATCTAAGAACTCATAAAATATATTTAGTTAACAAAATAAAACTATTAACTGTAACCAAAATATGAAAGCTTTATTAATACACCAAAATAAAACAAACAAAAACTGTAAAAACAAAACAAATAAAAAGGTGTTCAAATATAACAAGCTTTTAGCATTAAGCATTTCTAGTGTGACAGATGTTTCTGCTTATTTGAAATAAGATCCTAATAAATATTATAAAATCGCAATAAAACTATAATTATCCCAATAAATATCAAATAAATATATATTCACACAGTTGAAATTTAAGATCACACCAATCTTTAAAAATAAATAAATAACAAATAAAAAAACTTCCTTAATAACCCAACTAATATATTGAATATATATAGATATGCGATATTCAGGAGAGGGAAACATTATGAGTGCAAAATGAGACAAGAGAAAACATGTAGCTAAAACAATGCAGCTACAGCAATATGACTTTTACAGTGACATTATTCTATAAAGAAGTGTTTTCATAACTTTTCATGTATTTTTGTTAATTGAATTATGTTTCAATGCATCTTAAAACATAACTTAACCTGATGAATAAGTATATTCCACATTTTTCTGAAGACCAGTAAAATTTCCATGTGGACCACCACTTATGTAACTGAGGGTTTAAAAAAAATGACATTTAAATCTTTTTCTCATGCCTGAATTATTTAGAATTCAATAAATTTTATGTAATACAAATTTATATGCATGCAAATTATACACTGGAAGAAATTTTATATCAACCAATAAATCAAATTCATAGAAAATTTATTTACTATAAATAAATGTTACTGGTACATTCTCAGGATGGAAATGGTTAACTAATTCTAGTTGAGAAGCGCTTCACCTAAATTTATATTGGATGAAAATTAAATCGAATAAATGTTATAAATTTTAAAGGCAATTGATGACCATAGATTTTCAAAGATTAAGAAAAAGTTAAATAAGCAATTAACTTTGAAATGGATTATAAGAATTAAGTTGTAAGAATTTAGGCTTATAGTGACCCAATAATATGACCAGACCTTTCTTAGAAGATGGTTGTTGTCACTGTCGAACAGAGTAGCAGTTGCATTTCTGCTTCTTGTATGCACATCTATCAGGATAATGACTGAGAGTTTCAGCAACACATGAATATTACCTACCACCAATAAAAAGTGCTCCCAGACAGCAAAATGAGAGATATGATCAAAATGCTTTACAATGACTTTTAGCTGTTAAGTTATTGCACAATGTGACATCAAGATAAAAACCAATATTGAAGTTTAAATAAGTTTTTTGCTTGATTCAAATATATTAAGCAGGCAAAAATTATTTCATAAGTATTACAATGAAAAAAATTCCCTGTATTTGCTTATTTAGAAAAGCTTTCTAACATAAACTTTTGTGCAAATTAAATATTTTTGAAATGATAATAGAGATAAGACAAACAGCAAAACTGAGCTTCTCTTGTTTAGTCCGATAAAAGAATGATTTAACATAAAAAATGTATTTTAATGAAATTACTTAAAAATCCAGTTACATTATAATAATTATTACGCAAAACCAATAACATAATTCTATTATACATAAAAAAATCTAACACCCATTGAAGGGCAAACTGTATTTTTGTTATCAGTTAAAAATAAGCAAAGAAGTAACTACTTACAATTCATAAACGTCTTCCCACTTCTGATACAGTTTTGTTGCACTATCCTTAAGAGGACCAAGAGCTTGTCCACCATCAGCTATCAATCTAAGTATTCGAGCATTTTCTGATAACACAGTATCCTTCAGTTGTTGCAAATTAGATAGCCCAGTCTAATAAAAAAATTCAAAACTGAAGGATAAGTAACTATAACTAATTCCAGATTAATATGCTCATTTTTTAAAGAAATCTATAATTTTGAATTTGTATTGTTTATAATGAAATTTTAAATTGTTAAAAATATTAATTTGGATTGTGCCAATTTTTTACTCTCACATTTTAAAAATGTGTATATGTATAATATATAACCATAAATGAAATGAAATAAAATACACAAAATATATATTAAATTTTAAATTTATAAATACAAGAGTAATTTGGCAAACTGTTAAATTAAAGTGACATTAATATGGTAAGAATCAGTTTACCTTTTGATTTTGAATAATTTAAAGTAATGAAATTTAAAATTCACAATTCAAATTGGATAACAGTTTTTACAGTATTGATAAAAGACTGATATCTAATTTTTGATAATTTAAAAAAGCATGAAAAAATTTATATAATACATAAAAAATTTTAAAAATCTTAAAAAAGGTTTTTAATTTATCAACAATTGTAAAAAATGTTTAAATTAATTTGTAATTTCTAATAAAATACTAATTTATTAAAGGGTACTTGAGACCTACAATAAAATCAAAGCAATCAGAGTTAGATTATCATAAGAAATAAGAAAACACATAAGCTAAGACTTAAAAATAATAGGAAAATTTTTAAATATAAGACCAGATAATATAATACAATATTATCATCAAATGAGTTTAAACATCAGAAACTGAAATGGGAATACAGCTCAAAAAAAAATTTCATATTTGATAGCTCATTTCCTTAAGCATATTATTGATAGCTAAATGTAGCATTTTAAAATAAGCATTTTGTATTCAAAATTGAAATTTTAGAGAAAACCTTTAGAGTGATATTTTCATCGGAAAAAGATACATAAATTGATGAAAATTATAAATTGTAGAATTTTTTAAGATAACCAACAAATCATGGAAAATATATGACAACTGTTTTCATTATGAATTGTTAAAATCAGTTTAATTTTTTGCACTACTGCCACTAAGCCAATGCAATCATTCTTGTACACTTTATAATTTCATTAAATTTGAGAATTAAAATTAATTTAGAATATATACAAAGCCAATCAGTATTCCAATCAAGACGGAAATTACAGAATATTTAATGAGATTATATTCAAGAGTATCTACAGATAGCTAACAGAAAACTGTAATATGATGTAAGAAAAATCGTCAAAGGTGAAGTATGAGGAAGAGGCATCATTATTTTAATTGACAGTGACAGTTTTATTATTTTGGTTTACAGTGTTATAATGACATTAAAAATATTAGATCTAGTTATATAACATCAGAAAGAAATAAGATAAACATCTTTTTTTTTTTCAATACATAATGCAGTAAATAATATTCCTTTAAAATAAGGAAAGCTTGGGAGGGTGAGATAATTTATCTTGTCCATAAACATCAAAATAATATATATAACTTGTTTATTACCAATATTTATAATTTGGAAAATTTTAAAAATAAGCCATTATTTTTTCTATCTTGATTGCATGCTGCTTCATTAATTTAGTAAAATATATCATAGCTGTCTGTTTATTTCACACAAACCACAAATTTGTTATGCTGTGATTTAAATATTAATATGACTGGTACTTTATAAAAAAAATGAGAGTTACTGTCATAACCAATAAATAAAAAAGTTGCACTAAACTGAAAATAAACAACTAAAATGTGATAAAACTGCAGAAAAAATTCCCTTTTGTGATTAAACAACTAATTTAGTGAGATTACCTGCAAAGTTTGTATGTTGCTAGCAATTTGTTCTAAAGAGTGAGCAGTTTTGAGAGCATTTTCTGCATCCTCTGATAAACTGCACAGTTGCCCCTTCAGCTCTGTCAATGAGCAGTGAACGCCTAAAGTAGCAGCTTCCAAGTCATCATTGTTCACTTTTTGCTCTCCTCTTGATAAAGCAGAGACCTTGATTTGAAGATCTTCCCAGTCTTTTATCAATGCTGTGCACAAGAAAAATTATTGGAATTAATAATTTCTTATAGCAATCTGAACAATAATAGAAGACTTCTGATAGTGAAACAAAACTGTTATTTTTTGTTGAAATATGTAGAAATGATGATAAGGATGACGAGAGAGAGAATTAGAAATCAACACTGATAAATATGAAAGTCAATTATTCCATTAAAAAACTATAAAATACAGAGAGAGTATTATTAAATATATTTATTCTTATGATAATATTAAATAAATAATATTGCTTTTATTTTATCATAAAATTGTACTTGCTCCTGTTTAGAGTTCAGTATGCACTTTATAAAAAAGAAAAACAAAATTGATAAAATAAAAGCATTTTCTGATAAAATTATAAAGATAAGTGCACAGATAAAATGTGGAGATAAAACTGAATAAAATCAATTCTTCAAATATCAAGTCATATCTTTCATAACTAAATAGAAGACAAAACATGTTTTCAGCATAAATATTCAATTTTCACATGAGTATTTTTTTTATTTAATAAAATGCTTGCCTATTACTTTCAATCTAAAACGCTATTTTTTTAAAAGTTTTATGACGATAAATGGGTTATTAATAACAAATATAAAGAAGTTTTTTAACATTGTCTTATGATTAAATAACAAAACTTTATGAAATGTATTTTAAGGAGCAAATATTCCTCATATGTAAATTATTGATTTTATAATTTAAATAACTGGTTTATAGTTATCAATTTCCTATACAAATACTATGGCAGATAATTTAAAAAATCTCAAAAATCTTCAAAACTCAATCTTGAAAAAAAATTTTGAAAGTCAAAACAAGACATTAAATTATATTACAAATATTCCTGATACATAAATTATTGTATTCATTATTTAAGGAAATGATTTACACTTGCCAATTTCCATATAAATTATAAGGAAATTTACTTAAAACAAATCATGAGACCACCGGAGACTACAAAAATTTGGTGAATCAAAACAAGATATTTAGTGATTTACAAATTAAATCATAATAGACAAGAAATATTATTTTACATATACTGAATATATAATACATTTAATATAATTTATAAACAAACCATTAAGATCATATATACTTAATATAACAAAGGCTAAAGCAAACTAATAATCAAAATTACAATTTTCAACCAATTTATTTTTTTTTAAAATGATTTTATACAATGCCCATATTTGAAAATAAACAATATTATTCATAGAATATATAATTTAGTTATACTTATTTAAAACACATTTTACTATAAAAAATTCATTTTAGCAAATTTAATTTAAATATAGCTTTTTTTTATCAAACTATTAAATTTTCAATTTACAACAAAAATTTAAGATATTATTAATAGTAAACTTTAAGCAGAAACTAAAAAATATCCTTATCCAAAGCTTCCTAAAAATGAAGCATAAATTTGTAGCAATTTAAAACCAATTCTGTGTATCATTTAATACTTACATTAGTCCATTCTTCTAATTATAATGACAAATTTATTATTTTAGAATAGTTAAATTACAATGCAAAATTATTATACAAAATTTCAAATATCCCAATTAATAATCTTAAGACAGTTGAAATCATTTTAAAAAATCACTTTTGTTATATATCTTTGTAACAATTTAATCACAAAAATAAAAATTTGCTAAATTAAGTACTTGTGGCCTAGTTTTCGCATAGATAAAATTTAATATGAAGCCCAGCGGCTTAGTGGCAGCGTTTCATGCTCCCATGACAAAGGTCCGAGGTTCGATCCTCGGGTTGGGAAAGGTTGACTCAGCCTTTCATCCCTTCAGTGGGTTGATTGACTGAGTACCAAGCATGCTTGGGAACTAAACACTGGGGGTCTTACGTTAGGCTGACCACCTAACTAGGACATATACTTCACACCCCAGGGCCCTCGGTCATGAAAACAGTTATGGGCAGTGTAGGCCTTGGCACACATGGGCTGTCGTACCATGGAGTTTAGTTTTTAAAATTTAATATACATAGGAAATAAAATATATATCATATAAAAGATTAAATTTGAATCAATATAAATTTTTCAAACAAATATATATCAATTGAGATAGTGATAGAAAAAATGGATTGATAAGCTTAAAAATTCTGTTCAATGATATAGAAATTTTTTATACTTAAATACAAGCAGGATATTAATATTTAATGAATCAAAATTTTTAAAAATATTGAATAACACAAATTCAGATGAATAAGATATTTAAAGTAAAAAAAATCTCAAAGATATTGATTTTCATAAGTCTTAAATAAATACAATATATTCCTGTTAAATAGCATAAAATAATGAATATAAAGCAGTTAATTCAAATAATAAAATTAAAAAGCTAATGATACTATTTTATCATTAAAACCTTTCTCCACATAAAATTTAAAAATCATGGATAACCCTTTCCCTTTAAATTAATAATTATGTTTCCCTTTAAATTAATTATAAAATTCAATGCAGCATAAAATGAATTTAACATAATCACTTTAATATTTTTTTTTATTTCTTAAGTACTAAACTAAAAATGGAAGTACTATGGAAAGAAATGAAAGCTAAGCTTTCATTATCTGAAATCAATATATAAATCATAGAATATTCTAAGTATCCTACATTTAAAATTGACATTACAAAATAAATAAAATACTATGATTTATAATTTTTTCCTTTTATTAAAAGTCTCTTATTTATTTTTTCTATTTTAGATTACTTATCAGTTATTTCATGAAGTAAACCAAGATAATTTTTATGATTACACTTAATATACATAATCTTAACCTTCATTAAATAATTTTCAATTTTTAGATAAAAATGCTCAACTTTAGACAATAAGCTAAACATAAAAATTAAAAGTTAAATACAGCAAACTACAGTAAATTGAACATACCTTTTAATTTAAGAATATCTTCCTTGGTGACAGATTCCATTTTACATCCCTCTGTTGACAGCTCATCAATTGCATTTAAATGGCAAAGGTTAGTTTGACAGGTAGCTGTGAGCTCAGTCTAATAAATGGTACAATTTAATTATTTATGAAACTAATTAAGACAAAAATACCAAAATTGATTTTATCATAAATCCTTTTTCCTCAAATACAATTATGACATACATGTGTTTTCGTTTCAAATACATATCAAATACAATTTATAATTCAAACTAAAAAAGTGGAAAATTTAACTTCAAGTTTATATACCTGTCTACACATAATAAAAAATGTAATTAGTTTTTTAAAAATAGTTTAAAAAAAGGACTGGTTAATTTAACCTTTTTTCACATTTTCCTTAACATTGTATTATTAATAAGCTTTCTAAAATTGCAAAATAATATGAAAAAACTTTATCTGAGCATACAAACTTAGTTGTAAAGCCAATTAAAAAAAACTGTTGAACACATATTTGAAAAGTCAATAAATACACAGAATTAAAACATTTTATAAAATTAAATACTAAATAAATTTTAGCTTAATGTAAGTGCAAATAAAGTTTTGAATTGTTTTAGTTTTAAAAAATTAAATTATTGAAGGGCATCACAAAACATTACTTCATATTATAGCATTACATTTATAAATAAATAAATAGAATAAAATTGCAACAAAAAAAATTTATTCTGAAATATTATTTTCTTTAGATAGTTTTGAGCTCTAATAATAGCAGACAAAAACATTACATAAATAAAAATATTCAAAATTGATTGTATTAACTTTATAAATATTTACTTACGATTTCAGATGACAAAGAACTTATTTTCGAAGAATTTTCTTTAATGCTATTAGAAACAAATTGAAGAGCACGTTTGCTGGTTTTCAATATGTTGTGGAAATCTTCAGAATCTGAATTAGAGTCTGAAGAGAAGGTTTTGAAAGTTTCGCTACCAGTTGACTATAAAAGAAAAGATAAACTCTTTAGTGCTTTTTCAAATAAACATATTTCATTAAAAAAATATTAAAGATTTGCATGTAAAAGAAATTTAAAATTTGAAGTCAATACACATTCTAATGAAATTGAATGCTATTAAGTTTTCTTGAATATCTTACAAAGTTCAATACTTAAAAAATAATATGAAAACAAAACTATATACATATCAATTAAAAATATCAGTTAGATCAGAAATTATATATTGATATTGCTCAAAAGCTTGCTTACATTCCAAAATTAAAAGCTAGAAATAAGTCACAGCAATAATACAAATGGAATACGCAACAGGATTATTTATAATTTCTTATTAAAATGAGTAAAAAATTGGAGACATAGAAATTGAAAATTTGATTGGTCTAATTGGAGATTATATTTACTTTTGGCAAGTGAAAAGGAAAATAATAAGAGAAGATAAATCATTTTTAGAGCACTTTAGGTACAATGTAAATAAAAAGTATTTTATCACAGTTTATATGAATTGGCATAGTAACTGCGCTATGATGAATATTTTTCTCTGCACTTACAATGAGAAAATTTAAAGTGATAACTAAAATAAATAAATGATCACTTTGCACATCCCCACAAAATAGATAACACAAATTATTTCCAATAAAATGAATAGAAATCGTTAAGCAGGAATTCCATTATGAATTTATAACATTTTTCAAGTAAAAATAATCAAAAGTATGTGGTGGAACAAAATGCCAATCAAAACAATTTACAATATTAAGCAAATCAACATAACTGATGTTTTAGGGAAATGATTTAATACACTAAGAATGTAACTCAAAATCTTACTTCAAATTGAATATTGCATGTATCTCTTATTGAGGGAAGATTAGTATAAAAAAAGATTAGGTAATGCAATCAATATACAGTTTTTTCAAGAAGTTTGTAAGTATTTGTATAGACGATAATGAATGTATTTTATTAATTATTCTTTCACTTTCATAAGCATTTGGTTGAATGGCATATTTGTTATAAATATTAGAATACATCAATGCTTTAATTGTAGCTAGATACAGTATAATAATTAAATTTATAAAATTTTATGCTTTTCATAAATTATATTAAAATTAAATGTTTTATATAAGTAATATTAAATAACAATGATTTTTAAATTATAAAAAATAAGATTAGAAGTTTACCTTATGCAAGGAAGATCTTGTCCTAGACCTATGTCTGGATGAGGGAACTCTAAGATTTACAGACGATACATCAGAATAGCTGCCTAATATCGTTCTATAATCATCTCCAAAATTAATCAGTTTCCTAACTTCATCTTCATCAGCTGTTTGCTCAGAATAAGGCTCACTCAAATAAGGTGGATCCTGTTTACAAATTTAATCATTTTGCAATACAGATTTTTTTAAAGATATTTAAACTTTTTACACAACATTTTTATACTCCACAATCTAGACTACTGCCATTTAACTAACTAGGGCATCTAGTTTAAACAAGATGCATTCCTCAGTACTGTACAATAAACAAATTTTGTATTTCAATCAATAGGATGCCTATTTAAAAGCTAAAAAGTAAAATTATATTAAAAATTATGATACAAAAGTAATTTTTATAGTAAAGTTGTTTACTTTTTATGAGAGTTTACCCCTTCAAAACTTGTTTAACAGACAATTTAAGGATCTCACTATTCACTGATTTAGTAGCATAGTCTACCTTTATATTTAATAGTTTGAAAATATTTTAAATTCATTGTGAAAATTGGAAGCACTTTGAGACAACATCTGGGCATTTCTTCCTCTATACCACCACTCTTCACTACTGCAGAAATAAAGGGCAACACAGAAGTGAGGGAGGTTTTTTTTCTCCTTTTCTTTAGTTTACTTTTGGTGGGGGGTCTAGTACAGAAAGGATCTTGACCTGTAACAAAAATTTCTGTTTTTGGACTCCCTAAATCTACTGTTACAAGATTATTATGCTTGTGGAGACACCAGTCTCCTTTTGTTTAAATAACCAATTAGTTAGGATTCTTAAGCCATTTTATGAACAAGTACTTTGTTATTTGAGATATTAGTTTTGAAAATGATGATTAGTTAATTGTTTGGGTTTTAATGTTTAAGATGCCAGTCTCATAAATATATATATTGGCTTCTTTAAATGTCATTTGTTTTGTGATGTTTAGGAAATAAATTAAAATCAGCATCTGCAATATTATGATTATTTTCTTCCAAGACCTATGCAGAAAAAATTCTTTTACTAAGGGATTACATTTTTAATTAGAAGAAGGGTGAGTTTTACATATTTTCAGGAATTGCATAGTTACATATTTCACCATACATAGAATTATTGGCACGGCTTTACCCATAGTTACATATTTTTGCTTATATATAAAACCATTAATCTTATTTGGAAGAACAAAAAAGGGATTATGAATACTATGCATTGAATGTCTAATTTAAAATAATTACACATAAATCAGTTACTTTCTCAGATCTACTATGTGAATGACAATGAATACTGCATGAAACCATAAAATTGTTTTGATTAATAAAGAAAAAACATTAATACTTTCAAAGTGTGCAGTATTCCAAAAGAAATTTTAAGAAGGAAAAATAAGGAATTTAAAAGAATCAACAAGAAAAGTTTACAATAATGAACTATAAATGCATGAATTAAAAGAACAATTATTTCTTATAAATATTTTTGAAATATATTGAGCTTGCCCACTGATACAGTAATTTGAATGAAAGAGACCTCTTAATTTAAAAGAAAAAATGTTTTATTTCCAAATGCTTTTATTTACTAAATACATTATAAAACACAAAATCTATTATCAAAAAAATAAATATACTGTTATACATTGCAAGTATAATTGTGATGTTAAAGAGTTTACAATTAAATATTGAAATATGTTAAAAAGAATTGTAATGAAATATGCTTGTTCAATATATTGTTTTAATATGCAAAATACTTTTGCTATATAAAATTGTTAAAACAATACTATAATAAAATGTTGCCCTATCATTTTTATTAATTTCATTTTTCTTGGAAAATGACATTTATATTTTCTGATCATTATTTTAGAATTGACTGCAATATTAAATTTAAATCCTTAATATTAAAACATATCTTTTTTAAATAATAATAAAATAGCATATATAAAATTACTAATAAATGTAATCTGCTTAATATTTTCATACATGCATACACATTTAATTTAAAATGAAATAATAGAATATGTTCATTAAATACTTCCATTTAAACGTAACTGGAATTTATAGCAATTACCCAATTTACCTGCCTATGCAATAGAGTGTAAGAGTAATGAAACACAACTTTTTTAGACCTTTTTTATATTTTGTAAAAATAAGAGCAAGACTCAATATTAAATATCCAGTTGAATAGGAATTTGACTTCCACTTTTAAAAAAAAGTGTATCAAGTGAATGAACAATTTCAAATTAAGGAATTACTAAATAAAAATTAGTAAATTATATTGAGTTTATTCAACAATTCAATGAAATTTACTATTCTATATACTGTTTGGAAAAAAAACTATAACATTAGTGTCATACATATATACAACGGTAAATTTTAGTCAGCAACTTCCTGTGACAATAAATGGATATGAACATACATGAACACATCTCAGTAACAGAAGAATTGGAATTATGAATCATAATATATTTTTAATAAAATTCCTTTCAGAACCGCAAACTTTTCAGTTATTCCCAAATTCTTTGATGGGTTTTCTTAATTTATAATAAATACTAATGTTCATACAATTATTTTGAATTCTACAATTTTACTTGTAATACCTGATATTCATCCCAAGCTTGATCAGAGATAGAAGCTTGATCTTCAGTATTGACAGCTGAACCAGCAGTATCTGTTTCAAGTGACAAAGAAATTTCTGGTAAAATGTGTGTCAGGACCCCCTGAATAATAGAAAGAATGAGATTAGGAATGTAAATAATGTTGAAAAGAAAAAGTTGCTTGCAAGTTATCATTCTAAAGTCACCATTTCCATTAATGAGCTGAAAAATTGGTTATAAATATAAATTGAAATACTTTTTATAAGTATTTTAAAATTCATATACCAACTTTTTTCTAAGAATCAGATATCCTTATTGATTATTACAGTTACAATTAATATAAAATAGGGTTGAATTTTTATTTACTTAATCAAAACTTTTATAAAAATGGTTTGAATAAAATCTTTACACTTCTCTTTAATAAATAGAATTTTATTCCATTATTAATTAATTACATATAAATTTGATCAAAATACTTGAATGTCAATTTCAATCAAATTTATGTAAAATTGTGTGATTGTTTTTGGTATAAAGATATTATATTTGGTATTAAGATCATCATCATCATCAATGGCACAACAGTCCCCTGTTGGTGCATGCATTGATTAGGCTATAGTTGAAAATGGCGCCACATAATCTAATTCTGCAGAGTCTAGGGAATTTGGCCACAAAGTCAGAGACCATAGGTTTGATACGTTTTCCAATGATGAAGCCTGTTCCAAAAGTATGTTTTTTGGAGTCACAGCTGTAATAAACAGTGTGGTTTCTTTTTTCAATAATATCCTCACCAGTCCATCGCATCTCCTGCATATACAGCAAGTCAATGTAGTATTTATCCATTTCATCAGTCAGCATTTGCAGTCATTTAGATTTATAAAGACTACAAACATTCCATGTCCCTATATTCAAGTCCTTAAATCGTTTTCAAGTTCGTCTCCGAAAAAAGGGATCCGGGTATCTTTTCACTTGAGAGCTCGTAACAGTAGTTTTTTTTACAAGACTAGGTTGTTATCCCTGTGCTCAACCCCCAACAGAAGGACCAGGTGTTCTACTTTATCTAGTGTCTCCTCTTCGACCTGTCCGGCTTGGGTAACCCTGCCAGGAGCCGAAGCTCCCACCGGCATAGCTCTCAGGATCGTTGACACACGCAAACCACAGCATCACATTGCTGTGGTTGGTATTAAGATAGATTTATATTAACTTTTGAAAAGGTATTAAAGTCAAAATTTTTAAAGAAACAGGAATAATATAAATAACACAAAATCATGATAAGATAATTGAAATTAATTTTTTTAGAGGCCTACTACAAATGTATGACATATCTGAAGACAACAAAAAGAAAAATTTTGTAATAGAATAATCATATGATAAGGTAATTCAAACATTTTATCAAACCAACGTATTTTGAATAGAAATGCTGTTGTAATTTTGTTAACATTTTACTAAAATTGTGAATTTTATTTTTAATATTTAACTAACACTTAATGACATATGGGCTAGCACATCCTTTCAAAACATATATGAAAAATTTTTTATTTTAAGCCAATATTTAATAGCCCAAGTATATGAAATGAATAATGAACTTTAGATTCAATTTAAATTTTACCAGGGACACACCCTTATCTCTTAAAAAAATAATCGGTATACTATCATATTTTATAACAATTTGAATAAAAATATCAAACATAAAGTTAAATAATTCTTTAAATAAATTTTTAAAACCTTCAAAACACTTAAAACCAATTCTTAATATTTATTGCAGCAAATCAAAAAACATTAATGCTGAATCATATAAAAAACTAACAACTAATTGATAATTTTTTTATCTCATATAATTCTACCAAAAAACATAATTAGATAATAAAGGAGAAAAATATAAGTTTGATTTCAAAACAGGAATTTTGAAATTTCAAAAATTTAATATTAAATTTCTTTAGAAATATTTTTCACATTTTTCTTTAACAAGAAAGATAAATTACAAACACTTCAACTAAGCATTTAAAAACACAATTTTTATAACTTACTATAACAAGTCAAGAGACATACATCAGTGCTGGCGCATTATAAAGGTATTTATTAATAATATCAATAAAATTTCTAAAAATCAACTTTTCATATATATTTACATAAAAATTTAAAATTCTTATCAAAACAATAAAAATGCATAAAAATATAGTTTAAAAAATATTCAATTTAAAGAGTAATTAAAATTCAACTGTGGTAGAAAATTAGAGCATATGAATTTTTTAAAAATTATTATACTGAAAGATAACATTTTTAATGAAAAAAGATATGTTTTTTTCTTTAATTCTGTATAGCATTTTCTAATAAACATAAGGATATAAATAATTTATAACAATTAAAAAATTATTATTCCTCTTAGAGACTAAAAATATTTTATTTCATATTTTTAGAAAATCAAAAAATATATCATTTTTTATAATTAAGATAAGAATTCATATTTATTTAACTGGCTGAAGCTAATAAAAAGTATAATCACTTGTTGATATTTATCAGCACTCCTAATAGTTTCTTCTTCCATGCTGCTATCCTTTTCTGAAGCAAGTAATGTCGTATCATGGCCATATGAAGTGTTCTCACAACAATCAGAACTAGGATCACTGACAGATCCCTTCTTCTTTGATTCTACTGAGCTAGAGCCAGATGCTTGATTCTGTTCAATACTAGTGTTTTGGTGCTTGAATGATTGGGAACAAAGTGCTGACACGTCAGTCAAAGAAAAACGCTTATTCTTTGAAATTTTCTTTGATTTGAAGTTTCTACAAAATTGAAGGAAAAAATGTGTTAAAGGAAAAAGTATACACTTCTTAGTGCCAATACTAATAAGGTTTATAAATACTGAAAACATACTTTTTATTATGTATAAATGAGTAAATTAATGCTGATACATTATAAAGACTAATGAATTAAATTTAATTCAAATTATTTGAAAAACTGGTAGAAAAACCTAGTTTAATAAGCGTTAAATTCAGCAAATTTTGCCGTTTAATCCAAATAACAGTAATAAAAATTGATTAGTATAGACCTGTCACTCATTATTTAATAGTATTTAATTACATTTTAAGAAAATGAAATCTTAAGTTTTAAATATGGCTACAAATTTTATTCAAACTCAAACAATTTTCATGTAAAAACTTTGGCAAGTAAATTTTGTTTGTTTACCTTGAAATATTTATAGTGATAAAAGTAGAAAAGATTAAGAATTCCTTCATATATTTAAAGTTACTCTTGGTAATTCTCCAAGTTTTCTTAAAAAACTTAATATTAAATGATGAAATGAATGATAAAAATGAAATATTTGTTTTTAAGTAAAATATCTGATATTGAATTGGTGAAGAGAAAAAAGGCATTTTACAAATATAAGTGAAGGATTTATTTTTCATAATTATTTCACCCATTTCCTTTCCAGTTAACAACCACTTTAATAATATCTTTTAAGGAGAAATGTTTTATGGTTTTATTAAAAGCATGCAAAATTGGTGGCACCACACTTCTTGTTTATTATAATAATCTGAAAATAACAGCTTTCATAAACTTTATCACAGGAGAAAATCGATAATATACCAACAAGATAATTAATTTTAAAATGCAGTGTTTAAATTGGAGGATAATATTAATATACAAAATAATAATTGAGTTAGTCCTTAATTTTGCCTAAGCAATATTATTTTAAGTATGATAATCATACTATAATTCTTCCAGAGAAGTAGTAGCTATGTTGTAAATTTTTTAAACAGATGCTCAAAAGCTTTATAAATAATAAACAAAAAGAAAAAGAGAACTAAAGAAAAATTTTAGTGCCTAAGACTAAGGAACTTTGCAATGGATAAAATGTGGTAAGCGGACTACAAAGTGCCGAAAATGAGCTTAATGGTTAGTAATGCGTTTGCATGATGTCATTTTTGTTTTATGATGTTTTATGACATGTGTGAAAATCATTTTATGTGCAACCCTTGAAGCATTTAATGAGTAATTTTATTTGGCTACAATTTAATAATTTGTTAAGTTAATGTTCTCATCATTGGACTTCAAATATTGTTAAAGTTATATAATTTGGAATTTTTGAAAGATATTTTGTTTGAATTTTTAAAAATTGTTTTCATTTTTTTAAAGTTGTATTATTTCAAATTTTTGGTTGTTCAGCCATTAAAAGATCTGTGCTAAGTTCTAATCATGAGCCTGGTCAGTTTGATTTGTACCTAGCAGATTATGTATGGCAAAAAAATCGTAAATAAAAAAATTTTAAAAAAAACGTTAAAGATTTCTTTGAAGCAATAAAAAGATAGCTGTGCAGCGCTTGGCGTGAAAATTGGAAACCGCATCAAACCTGCACAATTCCCTGGTCTATTACCCAAATTTTAATTCAAAATTCCTTACATTTTCCCAGAATCTTGACAGTAGTAGAGTAAATCCAGAGCCCCTTCAGAAGTTGAGTGTGGTACAGAGGAATGAGTCAGACCACTCTGATGTGTTTCAATAACACTCCACGGTCTTTCACGAGGCCTTCTTTTCTTGCGCATTTTCACCAGGGGTGTTGTGTCTATGTTATCAGTAGGCTTTTTCACAGTTCCAACATCTTCTGGAACTGCCGGAATGACGGTCTCAATAGAACCTGATGTGTGAATATGAGTAATTTATATAAGAAGCACAAATTTCCAATTATGTACTCAAAGACAAAAATATATAAATTTTTTAAGATCAACAATGAATAAGCATAAGATTATTCAGATAATTTTTCAAATCAAAATGTAAATAAGTACTGCAAGAACTATAAACAAATTATTGCAAGTAAGATTATTTTGACCCTTTGACATAAAAGCTATAAAAAATTGTTTAGGTTAATCTTTTGTTGTTTAGATTTATATAAGTTAATTTTTTAATAATTGATGAAGATAATGTCCATTTTATAGTTCATGAACAACATTCATAAAATACCTACAGTTACTAAATAAAAAGGAATTTAACCCATTAACTTTTACTAAAATTTCATAGAAATAACAGAATATACTAAAAAAATTTGTCTCAATACTGAGTTATCTTGGATTCTTTTTTTTTAACATACGACACATCTTTTGGATATAATTTTTTACTATCTCGATACATACAAATTCTACTCTTAGATCTAAGAAACATGAAAGTCAATGTTATCTACACTTTCTTCACCCATATCACATTTTGGATTAATAAAAATTTAAGAAAATATTCTTAAGTAAAATTCAACTTCTTCAAATAAATGTACTATCAAAATTTGTCTCAAAACATGTGGAAAATTATAATCAACATAATACATTACTCATTCATATTAATCATTTTTCAATAAGTATTTTTATTATTAAATTATTTATTCAGCTTAAAATGAATGTAAAAAATTAACAATGTTTATCATCCAATAAGTTTATTTATTTATTTATTTTGTGAAATAATTTTTACTTTTTTGTATTTTGTTTATTTTTATTTCATTACAGAATATTTTACTTTCTTTAGGACATTAAAATTTTAAAGTCATTAACAATACAAACTTCTCAGAAGAAACAAAATCTTTCTGAACTTCCAGTAATAATAGCACTTATAAAATCATACAAAATAACTATCTGTGCTATAAAAACTGTTAACACAACTCGTCATTATTTTGCTTTCTTAAACTTATGAATTTTTTAATGCATACATAAAAAAAATTCTGAATTACAAGAGTAATAAATAGATTTTTGACTAAGAAGTACTTAAGTGTACTTACATTTCAGCTATAATGTAGCTAATTTTGGAAGTTGAATTGTTTCCAGAAATAATGCATGAATCAAAAGAAAATTCCTTTTAACTTAATACAGAGAATGTTGACAAAAATTTAATAAATAGAAAAAAGTTCATATAGAAAAATAGGCAATACAAAAATTTAATAATCAATATAAAATGTTGAATTAAATTCATTGTATTATTTTAAATTGCTTAATAATTTTTACAATTTTTATTGAAAAAGTTTCAATAAATTAATATATTATGGAAAATATTACTCTTGGATTTCATTCAGCACAAAATTAATATTGCAAAATCAAATTCTAAATTTCTAGGGACCTTCCAGTATAAAAAGCATGAATTTTCCATAAGGAAATTATCCTTTTTTATTACTTCTTATAATAATTTTGTATTAGATGAGCATTTACCTACTTCTTGTTATCAACACATATTTTACATAGATTTTCTATAAAGGAAAGACAACCTAACACATATCAGTAGACAAATCAATGGCTGACTTGATATTATGTAAGAAAATTCTGCAATAGTTAGCCATATTTCTGAGTGTTCCATAGTTGATAAAAAAGTAAATAAAATAATTTACCTAATCAGGCTGTAGACTGAACACAATTTATCCCTGGTGATGTGTTGGAGTAATTGGTAATATGTGAAAATATTATTAACAAAGGAAAAACACAAAAAAAACGCTTAAAAAATTTTATTGTAATATATGTATGTATATATATATATATATATATATATATATATATATATATATATATATATATATATATATATATATATATATATATATTGGTTTTTGACAATAAAAACACTAAACACACTTTTGATTTAATAAATAATTTTATGAATTTATACACTTAAAATAAATTTTGTCCTATACTATTCTTTTTAATAAACTATAGAATTACAGCACACTAACAAGGCATTTAAGTGATTTATTCTTTAAATAAATTTTGATATAAAATGATTACAAATATTTTTTTATTTTTATAACATAAAAGATTATATCCTTATGTTTTATAGAATATGTGGTATAAAAATAGCATATGTTATAATAATTAATTTACACTTAAACACTCTAACTAGTTTAAAATAATCCTGCAATAAAAATTCTCAGCAACATACAGAATACCAAATTAAAAAAATAAAAAGTACATTTTAATTAACATATTTTGATTTTATAAACTACCCTTTATATATATCAATATATCAACAAAGAAATTTATCAAATTTTATTATGTCAGCAAGTATCATAGAATATAGTTAATATAATTGTGTGTTTAAGAATACGGTATAATAATAATATCCATTTTCCTATTGCATTTTTTTTAATTAATACATTAAAACAATTTTTCCACTTACATTATAACATTAAATAAATGTTTATAGCAATTACTGATTTGCAGTTAAAATGCTGTCAAATATTCATTGCTCTAAGCATAAAATCATATTATTCCAAATGCTCTGACCTATGACATAAATGTCTATTATAACTCTTAAAAGCATTAAAGAAAAAACATTGCAAAACTGTTTAATATATTGGAAAAAATTCAGAATTAAATAGTTTGAAATTATTAAAGTAGTAGTAGTCTGTAAGTAAAATTTGAATCTTTACTTCTTTGTATTCATTTTCCTCAAAATTCAATGTTTAATAAGTTACAAGTTTGTGCATTATTCATCATATTCTAATTTGATTTATTAGGAAAATAAAATAAATTGCATCATCTTACACATAATGTATATCTAAAAAGTTTTTATGAAATTAATTCAAAGGCTTTTGTCTTCGGAATAAATTTCATTTAATAAATTCCAATAAGTTAAAAGAATAAAGAACTAATAATTTTCGTTTTACTCTCTTTGAACAGGGTAATGGGCAGCCAAAGAACCTAAAGATGTTGTAAGAGACTAACATCAACAGCATTACTCTCCTAAATGAATTTTATTAAATATTGGGGCATATTCACATTCAAAAGAGCAGAAACCCAGAAAAGTCCCAGGGACCCACACCAATTGATGAGCATGCATAGGTACAAAATCCAAATCCCACTATTCAAAAGCACCTGCTATCAAACTCACGAATTTTTATTAAAAGACTGCTGTCCTAGCTAGCAGTCAGAAGACTGCTGACTAGACAACTGTGCTCCCTCCACTTTTTAATCTTTAGCAAAATTTAAACTATTTAAATAACAATTTTTCTCTTTTATTAACACTTACAAGTAATTCATCTACATCTCAGCCCACCACTAATTACATTTCTATTAAAATATAAACAAAAACACACATATAAATTTCCTTTTTAAAACAATAATCATTGTTAAAAATTTCAAATGTTTATTTTTATTTGATTTACTTATAAAGAATGACCCTCCAGAAAATTAAAAAAAAATTATTATTGTTATCATCAATATGTAAGAGATTTGATTTAATTTTAGAATTGAATATTTTATCTATCTTTACACAGCTGTAATCTATCTGCTGTCTGTACAGCTGTCTATGTACACAGGTATAAATAATATTTTTCTAGTCTTAAACTATTATTTGTCAAGAAAACCTTTCAGGAAATCTCAAGATATGTTTTAAACAATCTTTTTGCACACTGATTTATTTAACACTTCAATAAAGATAAAGACTTATAAAACAATACATACATTACAACTTTTTTATAAATATTAAAAAACAAACAAACCTGTGAATGACTGGGACATTGTTACACTGTTGTTGACATCGGAAATATTAGATTTCTCACTATCTGATTCATTTGCTGTACATTCTCCGCTTGCATCACAAGAGCTATTGACCACTTTAGGGGACCAAATCCCTTTGGTGGGTTTGTCACAAGTATCCACATTGTCATCTGATGTGCCTTCATCAGCTGACTGACAGTTTTTCAGCCACTCACAAACTTTTCTGCTTTTCTTGTAAAAGTCATTAGAATGCAAAGATTTTGAGATCAAATTACGTTTTTGCTTCTTCAGAATGTGTGTAGAAACTCCACTTTCTACACTGTTTGTTTGAATTTTTGGACAGGGTCTATGACACTTTGATACATGAGCTGCAGGTACTTCTGAGTTTAATATTTTCTTCAAGACATTTGATGAGTTTTGTTCACTAGGTGTATTTGAATTGTCTTTGGCAATATGAGAAGAATCTGATTCTTCTTTGAGATTTATCGGATCTTCAAACAATTCGTCATCGACACAAGTAACTTTATAAAACTGATCTGGAACACACTTTGGCTCGTTTAATTTCGACTTATACAGCAACCTATCCTCTGATAAAATATTAAAAGTTTTCACACTTACAGATGGATATTTATCAGGTGCAAGATACATTTTGGATGAAGTGTCAATGGTATGAATGTGACTGTAAACTTGTGCATTATTATGGCTATTCTGTAAAAACACATCATTTTGAGGCGGGCTACCATCAAGTTTTTCATCAGTTGAAAGGTGAGCAGAAGTTTCACTAGAATATCCAATGTCCTGAACAATTTCAAATTTTCCTTCTCCACACTCAGCCTTCAATTCTGCAATACCTGTGTCTCCCACCATCACTGCTTTATCATTCTTCAGGGTAACCTCACACACGAGCAGGTCTGCATCACCTGCTTCTATCTTATCTAAGAGGACATTGTCATGCCTAGAATTCATTTCAGACTTTAACTCATTTTCAATCATGGCTATTCTTTCATAGTTATCACTTAACCTTGGGTACTTCTTCAAAGGTTCTTCACTAAAGCTTTTCTCCAATTTTTCACATTCCTAGCAAATAAATAAAAGAAAATTAAAACAGGTCATACAATTCATTACTTCAAATAATACTAATTATTTAAAAATCTCAAAAATTTTTCTTGAATGACTTTAACAGAAAATTTTTATAAAGCTTATTTATTGTATATTTATTAAAAAAACATAAAATTAAAAAAAATAAAAAAAACTTAACACTTTTTTATTTCAACATTTTGCTTAAGCAACATTAATGAGACAAAAATTTCCAATTAACTACTAATTTAATTTTAGTATACAAATATTAATTATGTGAGCATTATGAAAACAAAAAATTAATTTACAGGTTTTTTGCTAAGACAAATTATCAAAACAGAAAACTTGAAACAAAATATTTATTGACCAGTTTTTGCAATTTTACCATATATTTATTTACATCATTTGTATTATAAATTAGTGTTTTTATAAAAAAAATTTTAATTTTCATCAAGAAAAGTTGTTTGCACAATGTTTTAACATAAGATCAAATTTTGATGATTCTTTCCAGTTATTTGATATGAAAACAATTTATTTTTGTTTAACCACTATAAAGTTCTAATTATTTTTCTCTTATAGAGAAACTTGCTGATTATTGATCAATTATGATGATATTTGTGCTTTAAAGCTATGATTTTGCAAATAAAATTGGAATGTGCTAAGACAGATTCATAATTTTCCATATTTAAAATTATTCAATAATTGACAATAACATTTATAATATTGCCAGGAGTATAACTTTCAACTAAGATATTACAAAAATGAAGTCATAATAGCTTTCAAAGTTAAAATTCATATTTTAGAATAACATCTTAAATTATTTTAAAGATACAAAACTACTTATTTAAATTAATTCTGACTGTTTTCTTCTCATTGTATAATTTAAAATTTCCATTTATCATTTCAGATACATAGCCAGATTCTTCAGAGAACAGAGAAGGTAAGACTTGAGCTAAATTTATAAAACCTTATAAGCTTGTATATTAATTTCTACATTTTGAATATAATGCAAAAATAAATAGCATTTAAGAAATAAAGAAAAATTGTTTTCACAAAAATTCATTGATAATTGCTTTCACAGCTAAATCACAGGCAAGAAATCTTTAGATTTCTAAGGTTGACGTCACAACTAGTCTCATACAATAGTACTCAGATTATGATGAGGATGATAAACCTCTTTCTGCAAACCAGTTAAATTTTTATCAGTTTTTGATTAGTCTTGAATGGTCCTTTAATTAAATTATTTTCACATACTGGTGAGAAAGAAATTCTAAATTTATAAAATTCTCTTAAAATAATTTCTAAATAAAAATTTTAACTTCAAAATTTTTTTAAAGATGGAAATCTGAGCCCAGGCAGAAAAGTCGCATCCTAAGCATTGGTATACATGAGAATTATTGTTTAGTAAATAAAATTTCTCACATTCTTTCCACATTAATAAAGATCACTCTGCTAAAAATTCAGTCAAAATTAATTAAAAAATTTTAAAATAATAGAAATTTATAAATTGAAACTTCATCAAAAAAACCATTCACAAAATGTTAAAAAAGTATAAATAATTTAACTTTTTTTACATTATAACTTTAAATTATTACAAAATCAAAAAGGCAATATATAACAAAATCTAATGTGATATTAAACTTAAATCACATAAAATAAAATGAAAAATCAAGAGATTTACCTTATCAAAAGAATTATTATATCACTATTGTAAAATAATAGAAACTATTTAACATTAAGAGAAAAACTCATTTTTATTATTAAGAAAAAATTAAATTTTATGTAATGAATTTATATTCAAATATTTAGTAAGATAAAAAATAGTTTTAAATACAGAAAGTGATACACATTAGATAACTTTAAAAAATATTTATGAATAAAAAAAATTAGCAATAGTCATCAGTATCATTAGTCACACTTTCAGATATCATGATTGCTCATAGACCAATTTCACTTTTATCTTTCTGATATCACAAGATTTGATTTTAATAGAAGTTTAATTTCGGTAAAAAGTTGTGGTTGATATTTTGGTATAAGAATTTGTAAGAGATTATTGATAAAGTATATTTCAAAAAGAGTTATTAGTATATACATACACCACTATAGTACTTGATGTGTATTGATCTAAGGACTGCTAGAAAATGTTTGGATGCAGAAATAAGCACTATTTGTGACAAAAATATTTTACTCACTCAATACTCATAGAACAGGACAGTTGTATAAATTAAAATGTTGAATCATTTATTTATTTATTTATTTTTTTTTTACAAATAATTCAACACTATAATCTGTCAATACTAAACCTACAAATTCAATAAAAAACAGTGATGGAGCTGGCATAAATATAAATTAAGAGGAGATTCTATGAAAATAAAGAAATAAGAATTCACAAGAATATTTAAAATGTGCAAATTGGAGAAAATTACAATTTTAATAGTAATTTAAACATTTTTAAGAAAATATTAATTTAACTTGACAGCATTATTTTTAAAACCACAGTTGAAAAGTGTGGTCCACTTATTTTAAAATAGAATGACTTGCACAAACACTACAAATAGCACTATTTTGACATCATAAAATTTATGCATAAAATGTAGAAATACATAATAGCTGAAAACAACATATTTTAATTATTATTTATGCATAAAAATGTAGAAATAAATAATAACTGAAAACAAAATATTTTAATTATTTTGAGTCTAACTGATTTTTTTAAAGAAAAGAGTTAAAAGCATTATTAGCAAAAATTAAATAAGAATTCTTATCGCAATTTGGCTTGTTAATAGGGAAGCCAAATTTCCTTTTTATTTTCCTTATTCGTGAATACTGAAATTTAATTATATAGTGTGATTTTCCACAAAATTTCATATAGCTTTACTTACAACAAATTTCCCTTAACACAAAATTATGATTTTTTACTATTTTTAAACTATTAACTTGTTGAAAATTCAATTGAAAAACATTTTATTGGTATTCTGAATTTGTAGTTTATATTTCATTACAGTTAAAAATCCTTCCAACAACGCATTTTATTTCCCAAAAGCAAGAAAGCATAAGTAGCATGTGAAAATACGTTTTTGTGTTTAATAACATTTAAGAATTCAAAAAAACTCTTCAAAGTAGCTTTTATTAGCAGTTTATAATTATTCACTTGTAAGTAGTATATCTATATTATTAATTGTGTTAATTACTGCAACAAAAAATGGACATTAACTGAAAATAAATATTTTTATTCAATTTCAAATGATTAGGCCCTTTTTTTACTACAAATTTTTAGATGTAAATAAAAAATATCACTCAACTTTATTTTTCAGAATTTTGATATTTTTTCATTTATTCCTTTATATTAACATTGCAAAAAGATTTTTTACTATGAACCCAGTTATAAACAGTAAACTTATCTGATATAGTTTTGGGTATATAGTATATTAATAAGCTTTTACATTAACATATATTAGCGATGATTACAAAATAGTAAAAATACATCTTAAAATAAAATTTACACTCAAAGTAAAAATACATTTTAAATAATAAAAATTTGCATGCCATGAGAAAAATTTCTTTGATTTTCCTTGATCATGAATGATAAATAATTTTTTTTTTAAGAAAAGCCTATAGTTAAACATTCTTTTCTGTTTATAATTAAGCATTTTATCTACATTTTTTGACACTTTTATAATTCAATATAATTCAAATTTAGGAACTTCAAATGGATTGTAAGTAAATTCAATGGATTTTAAAATATTTATGATGAGTAACTTTGATTTACAAGATTAGAGAAGTCCATAAACTAATTTATTAGCAGGAATCAGTCTCAAAAAATACCTTATAATAAATCTAAAAGTAATAAATCTAAAACTTTTAAAAATAAGAAAAATTAAATTAAAATATCTTTTTCCTTACTTAAATTAGCAATTTATTAATTTATTTTTTTTATTCAAAACAATATATATTACATTAATAACCCAGTAGAACTATATTTTATTTCATCAATAATGATTATTTTTTCATGAGCCTTTAGATTAACTACATTCATAACATTTTTTCATAAAATATAAATCATGCTATCAAAAGCATGAAACTGTTTTGAAAACAAAAGCAACGACTTGTTTTACATATTCTACATTTTGAAAATAATTACACTGAGATGGTAAAATACATATATTACCTGTAAATTGTAATAACTTAACAGTTATTACAATTTACAGGACATAGTACAAATAGTAAACATAGAATTTTAGAGAATGTGAAAAAAACAACTGTTAGCATGACTAGATATAAGAACATATAAATTATATGGTCCAAATATTACCTCTTGTGAGTTATTCAGCAAATTTTCCAAAACAAATTTGCTCTCATGTGACTTTAATAAAATTAAGTGCCAATGACGCTCTAAGTTTTTCACTACTTTCCTAATATGCTCTGCATCCCATGTCATGAGAGGATACTGTCCAAACCGTACATTGCCTTTAAGATGTTCACATAATTTTAGAAGACAGGAGACATGCTTCCCCTTTGCTTCAATCTCCTTCTGCAAAGACTTAAAAGGAAAAAGTTACAATTACACAATTGTATGCAATGGAAAAATCTCTGAACAGCATATATCCATTAACTTGAACTACAAATTATTTTATGTGAACCATAAATCAAGAAAATATGAAACCAAATGTTGTGGTTTAATGTCCCAAGTCTTCACTTCATTTTATGTATCTTCAAATAATATTAGCTAACAATTCCCAAATTTTAGTCATTTTTTAAAAATATGGGGAGGAGGAAATCAGATTAGTTAATTTACATTATCATTAAAAAAAAAAAAAAAAAAAAACACCTTTCCATCAAACTTTTAATTTTAATTCCCATTCCAAATTTACATCATCATGGCGATGAAAAATAATCTAAATTTAAAAATAGCATGTATTATTAATTAAAAACATAAAATTTTGCTAATAAAATAGCTCATGCAATACAGTCAATAAATTTCAACTTTTGGTACTAAATCACAACTTTGGAAACACATTTTTATTTCATAGAAATGATATACAGGATAATATGTAAGTACCTATCATATTATTATTACAAATAGAAACAATTAATATATAGGTTTTAATTATCATTAACAATGATTTTTTGATACAAAGATAAGTATGTATCCCAACATATAACATATAGAATAATGAGATCCTGCATTATGAGGAAGTCTTATTTCAAAAGCATTTAGTTTATGGAATTAACAACACAGTTCATTGTAAATTAATTTCTTACTATAAATATGATATTATTAGAATTAGATCAGGATTTTGGTATGTAACAAGGTATTTTTAATACAAGATTTTACATGGATATGATTGCATATACATAACAATTATTTTTTCAATTAATTACATTCACCATTAATTATACACACTTAAAGTAAATTTTAATAACCTACTTTTTTAAAATATTTTCTAAACTCATACTTCACAACATACTCTTCTAATAATTGACTATTTTATTGCTTTATTTCTATATGGTCACTCTTTGCAGACAAAGGCTGATTTGGCTAAGTTGATAGTTAATTCCAAATTTATGAAGATATAACAAGCAACCATTTACTAACCAGCTACCAACTCAGCCATATCTCATTTGTTCAAAACATACCAAATATATATTGATTTACATTACTATTATGTAAGTTATTCATTTGAATTATATTACTGATTCAGTTGAAATAAAAAAATCCCAATAAAACCATTTTGATTACATTAAAAATTTTTATTTATTATTATTATTTTGAGGACTTTTATAAACTATGTAAATACTTTTGAAATACTTGTATAAAGTCTTATTTAAAGTGTGTGTGACTAATGAATATATCTTTCTTTCATTTTTTATTATTTCCCTAATGAAAATTGTTTATTTTTATAATAGATTGTTTTTTTTTATAATAGTTTGTCATGTTTGAAGACATTTTCAAGCATACATTTCAAAATTTTCTAACATCAAGAAAAGTAATCTATTCAACAAGAACCTGCAATTTAAAATGGATTCCCAACACGATGAACAGCATTTGATATAAGAATTGAAGCCAGAAATTATTCAACAGAAGACTAGACTGCAAAAACATTCAGCTACTATGGCCCTGAGTTTATATAATATATATATAACCAGAAGAATTGACCAATGAGCCATGATGAATATTATTTATTTCAAGCACCATTATTTCATATGTATAAGATTATATATTGATTATTACATTAACTAAAAACTTCCATTGACAAGAAAACTATTTTTAATGTATTTGGTATACTCAATAAATTAATGGTGATGGTAACCATTTCTAAGTTTCTTTTACAGATATTAGTTAAATAATCAACTCTAAAACTGTAAGAATATGCAATAAATTTCACTACATTAAATTAATACATTTGATTTTTATTAATAATATTATAATATTAAAATTTTAATTTTTATCATTAACATTGCAGACTTAAAGATTATTCTGCCATAAAACTCGTTTTTCTTGAATTTTGTGACAAAATTGTTATTTAGAAATATAATATAATCAATCCAAGACAAATAATTCTTAAATCAATACAAAATATTAATTTCAAAAAACATTCATAAAATAGTAAATAAAAAACAAATAATTTCGAGCATCTGGCAACACTATGGTTATCCGTCATTATAAACAAAACGCACATGGCTGTATAACACATTTTTTAAACAACTGATGCCAAAATTTCAAACATAACAGTTTCACATAAATATTTTTTAGCATAAAATTTACAGAAAAATCTAAATATTTAAAGATTATCACTACCAAAGCAACTACAAAAAGTAATCTTAATTTAATCCGATATGAAAAAAGTTGCGTGAAGATGAAATCGAAACAAAACGAATATATTCAACTGTTTGTCAGAAAAAAATTATTTTTGAAAAATTACTCACCACAAAATTCCAGTTAGTTTACTTGCCACATCAAAGAGAAATATGCAGTAATTTACTGATTATTTCGAACGTTTAAAAGTTGAAAATTTTACAGATCTCCCACAGTGAAACACATGGAGGTTCTTTTTAGGAACGATGCGATTGGCATAAACACAGGCGCAAAAGTTTTGTTTTTATTATTATTTAGCCTTTTTTCTCATGGTGATAGTTGGCCCGCTTCCAATTTCTTCTTCGCGTTAAGAGTCTTAAGTCTTAACACACGAAAGTTATAACTCAAATGCTCATTTATACGTTATCGTCTTCGACTATTAAACATTTAAGATGGGAATAAAATGGTAATTATTACAAAAACTGAAATAAATTAAAGAAACTAAAAAAATAAATAAATAAAAACGTCATAAATTAAAACTCTTCTACAGTTAGAACAAACAATCATTTTCGTTTTTCGAAGTCTGTTGTTCGAAATTTGATTTTAAATTATCTCCGAGAATATTTCGGGAGAAGTCATTAAAGCGCAGTCATGGTCGTTATTTTAAAAAAAATCTATCGATAAAACTCGGAACATTTTAACACTGAAGTTTAATTTGCTGACGCTGTTAACCAGAAAAGTGGCGTCACGCTCTGACATTAATTTCATTGATGATCCATTTATTCTTAGCATAAAGCAAGAATATTAAAATTTTCTGACTAAGATTTAAAAAAGACACAACTCAGTCATCCGGCAATTCATTTACCATCACTTCGTTTATCCGAAGCAAAGTCGTTACGAAAATATTTTGACGATTGCGGACAAGCCTTCCTTTCTTCTCGTTCTCATTTAACCAATGCAACATTCATTGGATGTCATTGAAATTGGAAATTTTAGATGAGAATTTCATATCCAACATTCATTCTATTGAGGTTCTTTTGATAAGGCATAGAAAGTACTAAAAAAAATGACGAGAAATGTTGCAATCAATCATGATCACCCAACACTTATTAAAGCAGCATTCTATTCATACGATGTAATCTTAAGAAAAAAATTGATAAAACCTACGTTCTAAATGACATTTGGATTTTATCTTATTAAAAATTATGCATGCAAAAATTAATTTATAAATAAGCGAGATAAAAGACAAACGTACATAAGACTTAATATCTTAAGAAACGTACATGCAAAAATTAATTTATAAATAAGCGAGATATTAGGTTGGTGCGTATGAAATGTCGGATTCTCTTTACATGCGGACGTTTTCCTCCCTGTTTTCGTTATACTTTTGTATTTGGCATAACCTCATTCATACTCGTATTGTCCATTGCCAGAGACTCATTTCAGCAAAATAGGTTTTCTCGAAGGTCTTCCCTTTTTTATTTCTTTTGAGTTTATTGCCGATATGAATTCTGCCGACATTCGCGTCATTTTCTTATATGAGTACAAACTTGGTAATAGTGCTGCAAAAGCTGCACGCAACATAAACCAAGCGTTTGGGGAGAATACGGTTAACGATCGGAAAGTGCAGCGTTGGTTCGAAAAATTTCGGACTGGCGATTTTTCACTGCAAAATGAGCCGCGCGGAAGACCCAAAACGTCTGTGAAGAATGATGACCTGAAGGCTCTAGTGGAAGTGGATCCAGCCGTATCCACGAGGGAACTTGCTATCAGGATGAAAATTGACCATACAACGATATTGAGACACCTTTCTGAGATTGGCAAGGTTAAGAAGATGGACAAGTGGGTACCGCACGCACTGACAGAGCGAAATAAGCTGGATCGGTTAAACGTATGCTCATCATTGCAGCATCCACCATATTCACCGGATCTCTCGCCGACCGATTTTCATTTTTTCAAGCATTTAGAGCTGTTTTTAAGGGGCAAACACTATGAAAATGAAGACAGTCTAAAAAACTCGATATCAGAGTTTATTAATTCTAAAGACCAAAATTTTTTTAAGACAGGCATCTACGCTTTAAAATCTCGTTGGGAGAAGTGTATTGAAGCGAATGGAGCATACTTTGATTGAATAAACAGCTTTTGAAGAAAGATATGCAGTTTTATACAATCACTTAAGAATCCGACATTTCATACGCACCAACCTAATAAAAGACAAACGTACATAAGAGCTATCCAATTGAGAACTTGAGTATGTTACATAGTTCTTTAAAAAAATGCATGTGTGTATATATATAATTTAAAAATAATATGGTTTTGGTGTATTTGTCGTTCAACGATTGCTTTTTGTATATAGGGAGTATAATTTGACAGATCTACAGTTGAAACTGGATACCGAATTCACTACACATATATAAGCCTTAGGTGAGATTCGAACACACGAACTGTTGAACCGAAGTCTAAAAAATAAAATAGAAATGTGGTATTATATAAATCTAAATAATAAAAAATTAAAAAATGAATCAGAAAACGTGATTTTCACATTCAAATTAGATCACAAAAAATAATTCGTTAAAATTTTCACCGAGAGATGACGTTAGTCGGCGATTCATTAACAAAATGCATAAAGGAATATCTAAATTATATAACAGGTGTCTTTTCCTATTGAAATTGTTAAACGATTATAACTATTATATATGTTTCCAAAATATGTAAGACAAATCGGTTTTAAAGACTATTAAGGCTTACATGTAGCTCGTCTAAATTGACATCAAAATACCTTGTTGAGGACAATATCGTTTAATTCAGACAAGGTAAATGGACATAAAACTCGTATCCAAGATTTTAAATCGTACAGTTGTATGCGTTCAATAAAATGTAAATACTCGAAGAAAAATCAAGATGCCTCTCATATATTTTGTAAATGAATAAGAAAGAAAAGAGAAAATAATGAACACTCTCAAGATAGTTGAGGGTATTAATTATTTTTTTCTTGTGCCAGAAAAAAATTCTAAAGATAAATTTACAATTATGCAACAGAATTACTTCATAATTTTAATTCAATTCAATCAAAGAAATTATTTTAAATTTATCATTCATGTTCAGTAAACCAGGAAGCAATCTCAACATTTAATAACAATAATTGGAACAAAATGGAAATTTAAATAAAAAATACAAAATAGAAATAAGTTAAAATAAAAAATCTACAATAAAAGAAAAACTTGATAATTATGCTAAAGAATTCAGTATTAGTATCTTACTATAAGCTAAATAAAGATATACTAAATACAAAAAGAGGAAGATTTAAGCGAATTTCAATTAGTAATTTTATTTTTATGACTAAACTATAGCAATTCACAAAAATAGACAAAAACTTATCAGTATATCCTGAAAAGATTCGAAATCGGGCACTTTTCACGACGAAAAGGACAAAAGGAAACAAGAACTTTGGAGCTTCGCGCTCTTCTTTAGGTTCTTTTGTCCTTCAGATAAAAGGAACTCGCATTTCTGCAGATAAAAAGCGAAAACAGATCAATCATTATAACACAGATAACTATAGCGACAAGCAGGTAAAAATCTGTTATCACACGGGAAAATGTGCCAATATTAAAAAGCGAGTATCAGTACACATTCGGTAGTATTTGAAGTTCGAAGTAAAGGTACAGCTGTCGTTATCAAATTAGATTAACAATATATTTGCATTTTTTTTCAGCAACTAAAGATTTTCTTAAAAACGAATGGCCGTGGAAATTAAGGAAAAAAAGTGAATTCCAGGCAAAATTTTACAAATTTAGAGCTAACTTACAGTTGGAATTAAAACCGAAACATTACTGAAAATTCCACGATTCAGTTCTAAATCTCGTAAAATTCTTAGTAACTCTTCGAAATTAATTCTGCGAATTTCCCAGTTACGAAGTTTCTGAATCGTAGAATTCTCAGAAATTCATAAATTCAGATCAATTTGAGTGGAAAAACCCGTTCAATCGTTTTAGATTCGCTTAGTTGGACAGCTTTAAATTATTGCCTAAAGAATAAGTAAAATTTTTAAAAAAATAACTGAAAATACTAATAAAAAATTTAGCTAATTTATTTTATCTCATAAATCAACCTTTTTGACAATTTTATTAATAACACAAAAATTGTGATAAAGCTCTGTTTATCACTATTAAAAATTTTAATTGAATGATTAACCAAAAATGTTAAACTAAAAAATTAACTATAACAAAAAATTAATATATTGATTCAATTTTTCGCTTTTTAAATGATATTTAATAACCAGTAAAATAATAACAGTAACTATTTAAAATAATCAATTTAATCAATCAAAATAATCAATTGTGTTAAAAACGACTGAATACATAATAAAAATATTTTTTTGCTTACTGATAGCTAAGTTAATAATATCAAGCTAACAAAACATATATAAAAAATAGTTCTTTTTTCTTTTTTTTTTTTTTTCAGACAAGATTTCGGAGTTTTTCAAATATGATTCCTTGCCATCATGGTTCGTAAGCTTGCGTACGTCAGTCCGTGAAAAGTTGCAAGATTGATTCTTGCCAATACTCGACATTGGTACGCAAATAGGGAATTTTTATTTTATTTTACTTTGGCGTATCATTAAGAATATTTAGATTTTTCTTACTGATACTCAGACACAGATGTGCACATTGTTTAAAAATCTCCTTGTTAAGATTTTAATCAATGGCTGTACTATTAATAAAAATGTCTACCATGGAAATTAATTCAGTATAGTACAAGTTTTTATTTCAGACCAGTACGAAGGGAAACATGGAAGTAAGTAATTTGCTATGTACAACGAGATATAAGTCCATCATAATTCACATCGCACATTTAACGATCTTCAAAGCGGAATTGACTAAATCAAGCGCTTGTTGCGAAAAGTACGAGGGAAAATATTTCATTTCGAAATGGAATACTACATGCATTGAAGAGTTTTTAATTAACGTCATATCTAAAAATATACAGTGTCTCACAAAAGTGATGGGACACTTGTGCTTTACAAAAGGAAATTGTAATAAAATAAATAAAAAATACATGGACAAATTTTTTGAGGGTGTGTTTCATATTTAAATTTAGTAACAATTATTACACAACATACATTGTCAAAATATTAAAATATTAGTAAAATAAAAAATCAGTTGTTTAGAAATGAGCAAAAATAGCTCACATAAGTGATGGGACACTTACTTTTCCATAAAATATTTATCCAAAAATTTTACTTTTTAAAAGATTTTAATATTTTGTTGGATTTTCTTTTACTTTTAAAACATGATTTAATCTTCTTGGGGTGGATTTGACTAATATTTTTGTGATTTCTGGAGTGATTTTACCCCATTCTTCTTGAAGCACCGATTTTAATTGTTGTTTTGAAGAAATGGTATGTTTGCGAATTCTTGATTCCAATTCTTGCAAAATATTCTCTATGGGATTTAAGTCTGGAGATTGTGGTAGTGTTTTTATTATTTCAGGACAGTTATACAGCAGCCAGAGTCTAACGTTCAAAGCAGTGGGCTTGAGGTCATTGTCCTGGTAGAATTTAAAATCGTTAAGAAGGTACAATTTTCGTGCAGAAGATTTCAAATTTTGCTTTAGAATGTCAATATACTTGTACTGAACCCTTTTACTGTCAATAAAAACAAGATTACCAACTCCAGCGGACAACATACACCCCCATACCATAACTCCTTCTCCACCATGTTTTACTGTGGGCACCAAGTTCTGTTTACGAAATTATTCCCTCGGTTTTCTCCACACCAATATTCTACCATCAGAACCAAATATATTAAATTTACTATCATCAACAAATATAACTTTATTCCAGTAATCAGAATTTTTATTTATGTTGGATTTTGGGAAAGCCAATCTAAGTTTTCTATTCTTTTCACTTACGAAGAATTTTTTCCTGGTCACTCTACCGTGATATCCAGCAGATCGAATCACTTTTCTAATAGTCTCAAGATTAACAATTACTCCATATAATGCTTGTAAATCAGCAACACCTTTAGGAGCCCTCATTCTTGGATTTTTTTTTTAATAATTCGAACGACAATTTAAAAATTTCATTGGAGAGCTTTGATGGTCGACCATGTCTTCATTTATTCGAATCATTTGATTCTTTTTATATCGCTTAATGATATTGAAAATTGTTGAATGACTCAAGTTAACTGTTTCAGCAGTTTCTCTAATAAATTTTCCACTTTCTCAATATGCAAATTAAAAACTAATTTTCGAATTTCAGGCGAAGTTTCTTTTCGTTTAGCATTCATGGCTGCACACAGCTAAAAAACACAAAAATTCCAAAACAATCTGGGGAGAAATACTGCAGACGATTTTATAAATTATTGCCAATTGCTTTTGAGTAAAAAAACACCCAAAAATTATTTTTATTGCTTATTTCAGACGAATTTTGTTGCATATCTAGTGATGTCCCATCACTTATGTGAGCTATTTTTTGCTCTGTTCTAAACAATTATATTTTTATTAAATTAATATTTTAAAATTTTGACAAAATGTATGTTATGTAATAATTGTTACTAAATTTGAGTATGAAACACACCTACAAAATATTTGTACATGCATTTTTAATTTATTTTATAAGTTTCCTTTTGTAAAGCACAAGTGTCCCATCACTTTTGTGAGACACTGTAGAACCATTTCAAAACAAGCTACGTTGAAATCTTAAGGTAATGTCTTAGTAGGGAATCTACATTCACAAACGCTAATAAGAAAAATATATTAGTTTCAAAATTTCGCTAAAAATACAATTTTGAGCGAAATATGTTTATAAATAATAATAATAAATTATTTCCAAAGAAATTACATTTTATCTGTTAAAAAAATTCAATTATCTAGAGGTTTAATAAAATTTTATAAAAATTATTCAGTATAGTACAAGTTTAAAATTTTCGCGAATTTTAATGTTAAATTTCTCTAGTCAACTCAGACAAGCTCTTAAGATGGGACAACTTAATCAATTATATGAGGATGATAATCAAAAAGATTACTTACGGAAAAGTGTTATATATTAGATTGAGATGATAAGTACAAGGATGCCGTAACTTAATGGTTGAGACATGCAAGAGATTGGTACGTCACTCAACAGTTATTTTTTGCATACGAAGAGACTTACGAATTAAAGTAGATTCGGAGGCACTAGAAGCAAAGCCTAACTGACTAAGAATGGGCAAAAAGGGCAGTTAACCCGGTCACCTACTTCATAATGTACCCAAATCAAATAGGGAGTATTTAAAGTTATCAATAGAATAGAATCGTTTACCAAATAGGATAGGAAGTTTGTGTTTGTAAAGTAAAGGGGGGCCCCCAAAGTATTTTTGGCATCGGGTGCCAATTACGCTAAGTCGGACCCTCACTACAAGCATCCACGCTGGAGAACGAAACCAAACTCATTTACTGAACAGAAAGCCAGCGCCTTAAATATTTGACAACCAGCTTGGCACCAAGTTCTTCGTAATGATATATCGCCCAATTCGATTCCAGACACTTATTGTACTGCGCTTCGGGGTTCGTGTTGATTGAGAGTCTATTAAACAATCTCTTAAAAATCACAGGACTTTTATTCGTAGCAACTGCAACAAGATACAGGGAATTCCAGCTATAGATGTCTTAGTTACACTGCTCCAATACAGCTAAAACAACAGGAAACAACTTCCAATTACAGAAGTCTCTAATACCTCAGACAGACAACAACCTCTATGCACTAAACTTATGTCCAAGATTGATGGTCTTCAACTCGCTTCTTAGCATACATGGGTTGACGGAGTTCCTGGCAGGCTCTGCCTAACCTCCTTTCTTAATTTTTATTAAAATTTTACATAATTTTAAGAGTTACTTGAGTGTCATTTAGGTGTGGTTGAGAAGTGGGGCTATGTCCCACGGGGATTACTCGCTTCTTTGTCGAGCGGCGGTATTAGTATCTGATTTGGCGGGAAAATCTAAGAGTTTCGCCAAGGTTTCAGAAAGGTTCTAAGTTATCTAGCTTCATATTAGCCCTGGAGCTTTTTGGCAATGGCTTTTCCCAAAAATATTTAGTTCTTGCCGTCGCCAAAAATCTCGCTAAAAGATCACCAAATAACTAGAGTGTCATTTATTAACGTAGAATAAACCTAAATTGTGTAATTTTTGCCCAAAATCTGAGCATTTCAGATCTTTCTGAGATACTTTAAGACAAATACTAACAATGTTTATATATTTGTAACATTATGAACAATGATAGATAAATATTCCTGCTTTCTGCATCTGAATCAAGACAAAGAATTTAAACATGAAGGAGAAATTTCACTCTTAAGTTTTGTTTGAGATTTGACGCTCTGTGATCAATTTTTATACACATTCGAGCGAGAATTAAAGTTTAAAGCGAATTTCAAAATACTACAAAGATCAAATAGAAAGATCACAGGTGATAGTCGAACCAATAAACTGTCATTAACATACAGCCCATGACGAATCAGGATCGTAAATAAAATTGAAAATCCAATCTGTTTGAAATATAAGTCACTAAACGATAGGCACGAGTATAATTGCATACAGAAAATATTTCACTTTAAAAGCAAAAATGCTTAGTACATTGAAGTCTTTAATGCTCTTGGAACATAATAAACTTTTTTTTTCAAATAAACTGCGCCCTACGAATATATTATTTTTTTAATTATACTACGCAAGAAAGTAATTTTCAACCTTAGCAGGCGTTAATCAGATTCTTTAATGAAAAAATATCCTTTACAATTCAGTAAATCAAAAAACAATGCTAAATGTCATTAAAGTAAAATTGAGAAAATAATGCTGAAATTGTGTTTTAGACTTCTAACTTTAACTAAATTTATTAATTTTTATAAATGCTTTTAAAATGTTTGAAAAATAAATAAGAAAATAAAAGCATAAGGAAAGTTTCCATTGAGCAAATATAAAAGCTGAAATTTTTGTATTATATATAATATTAAATTTAAGATAAGTTAAACTAATATAATCAGATTCCTTTTTGATAATGTAACCTATTTAATACAATTACAAATTTAAGAATGTTCCCTTATTTTACCCCAATACTGAAGTCCTAAAACACAAGTGCGAGCAAGTGAATTCTTATAACACCTTTCGTATACATTTTAACAACCTTGAAGTATCGCTTATATAAACCCCCTTAAGATTAATTAAACCCTCAGTAAGATTAATTAAACCCTCAGTAAGAAACAGTACACAGATGTCTGCTAATCACGGTAAGGGTCAAATACATGTGTGTTCCAAATGAATAATTGAACCTAATTTCATCTTTAAATAAATGCTATTTGTACTGTATCTGTGTCTGGCATTCATTGTCTTAATACTTTGCTCTGCAGAGTGCTTCTAAATTATGAATTATCAGATTAAAAAATAATCTAATCTATATTAGTCATTCATAAGTAATGCTTTACAAAAAATCATTCATAATTTCAGATAATTTTAAATTACAAATTCTCAATTGTCAAGTTTTAAATATTGTTTTTTAATAAAATTAGAAAAAGTAATTCCTTAAGAGAGATTACTTCTATTTCTTTAAATTTGTTTCAAAAACAAAGAAATAATTTGACTCAAATAAATAAAATTCATTTACTTTCCCTTCTTTTAAAATGTAACTTAAGAATTTTTAACTAGTTATGATTTATGTTGTTGTTGTTACTAATGACACTTGGACAAGTCAAGCTCGCATGCCTTTGACTATGCGAAATTAAGTCAATTAGGAGTGTCTTTCGTTTTAATCAGAACACCATGAAGGCGAAAGTACGACTTTGCTCTACACACATGCCATAGGGACCCGTTTTAAAGGGTAGGCAACCATTCACACCTCATTCATACAAGGAAAGGACAAAGACAGGATAGATAGAGAGAGAAAGTACATCCATGCCCGAACCGGGATTCGAACCCAGGACCTCCTTATCCGCAAGTTATGATTTATAGCACTTTTATACAACTCTATTTTTTAATATTTGGAATATATAAGAAAATGTCAACATCTAACGTAAATACTCGGAGAAACCAATGTTTTCTTATTAACATTGCAAAAAAATTATATTAAATCGGAGAATTGCGATGAGGAACATAATATCAGTGAATAATTAAGTGAGAAAATAATATAAGAGAATTACATTCAGTAGAGTTAGTGAAAACTATCTGAAGAAAAGTGATAAATCCAGATGGTAGATTACAAATAAAATGATAACGATTAAATCAGAATAAATGTGGAGGTAATGATAATAAATCAGAGAACTGTAACGAGAAAAAAAGTCAGCTAGAATTAATGAGGAAATTTTTTTAAATAAATCAAGATGATAATGATTTAATCAAAATATTATAATAGCAAACATGATAATGATCGACAGGCACTGTGATGAAGAAAATGATGAGTCACAGAACAAAAAATAAAGAAATTACGATGGCGGAAAAGTAGTCTCAGTGATAATTGTATTTATAATTCTCAAAAAATTCTCATAAAAAAACTACACATACACAACGCATAACACCAAACGTTATCAATCATACAAAAACTAATCAGATTCAGGGAACTGTACTGAAGGAAATGATATGATCCAATCAACAATAATAGAGAAAATGATAAAGAATCAGTGAGCTGTAATGAGGCAATGATAAAAAAAAACTTGTCGCCCTTTCAATCTAATTTTTTTCAAATCCCCAGAAACAAAGAAAAATGAAGAAATAACCCATCTGTAAACACGTAAACAAATTCAGAAAAATAGAATTTTTTTTTAACGTATGGTTCCATTTAGCATGACAAAATATACGTCAGAAAGCAATAAATATGAACATGGAAACACGACAAAAAAATATCCTATACTGCCACTTCAACAAAAGATAGTTGCTTTTATAATGCATGGATTTAACCCATCCATTCTCTAAGTCCAAAACATACAAACTAATCCTTGGGTTCAAATTTTGTTGCCGGAAAATGGAGACGACAAATTTATACACCAAGAGCATAAAGGGGAAATTGTTCCTTCCATTCAAATCCCATCCTTCAACCCAATCTTATGCCAGATGCACAACGCGATAGCGACGAACTGATACACGCCAGGAAGACGAAGAGGGAGGGAAAAAAGGGGGAGGGAGACATGTAGTAGCATATCTTCATCGCTGCCATACATCAACCTCGCGAACGAAACAAAAAAACTAAAAACAGCCTTGAGGCTGAAAGTTCTCCGACTTCTCAAAACATACAAGTGACCCAATGCAGCTTGTAGCGGAGAGAGAGAGAGTGGTGAATCATCGTTTAGTACCATAAACTCGTGGCTCTTTTTTTTTAAACAGGCGTTAAAATAGAAACAAGGTCTCTTCTTGTCTGAACGGTCCATGACTTCCAATCTCCTTCAATTAAAGTGCGGGGGATCGTCGACCTAGTGCGTCCGTTCGTTCCTCGGACTGAGACACGCAGATACACTTCCGATTCGCTATAAATCGTCCGTTTACCTTATGTCTTAACTGTCACCGATTGATTAAAACATACATAAACTGTGTGAAGAATCGCATCCTCAGTTACAATCAACGGGTGATAGAACCATTGATCAATATGAGAACACACACTCTTAAACCTAATATAAATTACACTAAAGAGTTTACAATAAATATCACTCATCTGATACATTGTAGAGTTCGAAAATCCAAACAAATATTTTTTGATTGATCACGATGAACTCTTTGCCAGAAAACTCTCGAATATCAAAATTTTTTTGGAAACAATGTTTAACATCCACTGAAAGTTTCTCTTCTGGGAGAACTTATTACCCAGAGCAGAAAAAACTCATGTATTGCAAGAAATAAAAAAAATCACTGAAAATTTTCTAACAAATCTGAATCCAGAAAGCACATCAATCATTAAAAACAGAGGCTGAGATCGAACCTAGGTCCCTTCCAGCCCACAGTAAGAACTCATTTCTAGGTATCATTTGAATGAAAAAAAAAATGCTTTTAATTAACACACACAATTTACTATTCCCTTATCAATTTTTATTTCGTATCTGAACAAAGAAAATGCTTATTCGCAATTTAACAAATCGCTTTGTGGTAATTTAACAAACAAAAAATAATTTGATATAAAAATTGTGAATTTTATTTTTAAATTCTTTCATGACATAGCGTTGAAAGTTGGACAGCTGATTGGTTCCCCTATGCAAAATGTCAGCGCTGTTTGATTCAAAAATTGATGGTACACGGGTAGAGTAACTTTTTTCCCTCCCTTCAGTTTGAAATTTTAGTCCTTTCTTCCCCAAAGGGCAAACTTAGCGGCAAGAATTTTAAGATAAATAAATCAACCAAGCTCGCTATGGTCTTTTCGATGTACGGTTGTATTTAATACACGAGATAGATCCTATAGATTAAAATGGATTTATAACCATTTAAGTTTTCACGCACGAGGTCGCAATTGAATTCATGCACTTTTTAAATGAAGATCAGAGTTGATATCCATTTACGAATTCAGAGCTCGCTGTTTTAACTTTTGGTTGGGTTTTTATCAATTTAAGGTCACTTTTTAACACAAAAACTGATTTTACTGCGATCAACATTTTACATTGCGACAGCTGTCGGGATCCGACATGCTTGACACAAAGAAACGCACAAATGAGCCTAAGTCCTGCTGATTGTTCAGTTAAGCATGGCAATTTTTTTCCCCTTCTCCATTGAATAAAATGAATTGCCAGTTGCTCTCATTTTAATTTCTCTAATTTTGATGATTTCACATCTACTTAAATTCTGAAGAAACTAGAATCCAAGATATACTTTTTTGGTTTATTTTGTTAAAAATTAACCACTTTATTATCGTACATAGAAAAATGTCTTGACGAAATAAAAAAAACTACAAAATGCAAAATAATCTATGACAAGTTGAAGCAAAATAAATTTCGCGAAAATGAACTAATTTAGTACGAACCTAATGCCTAATGTTGAATCCAAATAGGTACGAACATTCTTAGCCATGTTGGGAATCGAGCCCATGAATTATTAAACTGAAACCAAGACGATTTTGCAAGACAATTCCACCAGTTACAGGATGATAAAAATAGATGCAGAAAAATGGCTCATTATTTTAGTTGACAGTTAACTTAACCTGGTATGGAAATAATTAACTACATTTTATTTATATGAAAAATTTTAAAACTGTCATTAAGAAAATATTAAGTAATTTGGCAATAGTGTCAAAAAAATTTACTGATTCATTCTAGAAAAAATTATTACTCTTTTTACAAACGCCGTAAAAAACCCGATTCCCTAAATTCAACAAAAAAAATATTGTTTCTATCAAGTTCAGAGACTTTAAAACCATAAAAGAAAGCATTTAATAGTAATCGTTAATATCATCAAAGAAGAATACATATGAAGAAATCGAATGAGCATACTTACTTGTATTAAAAATGTGCATTATATATTATACAATGCTAAAAACTGATTAATAAATAAATAATTATAAAAATGCATGAAATTTTCTTTATTAAGTTCACTATAAAAAATTTATTTTATACTAACCATCAGCATAATTAACAATTTAATCGAATCATTAAATGTTCCTTCATTACTTTTATTCTTCATATAAAAACCAGATAAATGTATGCATTCAGCACAAATTGAGATCTACTGTAGAAAATAAATTCGTTTGACTAACACTTAATAAAATTAATTTTTCCTCACACATTTTGAATGAATTAGCGTATATTTTTGCACACATTTCTTTAAAGAATTTATTTTATTTAAATAATGTATTCACAGATAATCGTTGCCGGCTATTGCATTTTTCTACTACCTATTTTTAAAAATAAACAAAATCAGCACAGTAAAAACAAAAAAAAATATTAAATATAATATTTTAATAAAATATGTTTAAAAAATCTTTTTCTGAAACAAGTGATCATAAAATGACACCACTTAGGCTAAAAAAAAAAGACGTTAAGAGGTCTACAAGAAAATATCAAGGTCTGCATGGAGAGAAAGAAAATTCCTAAAAGTGGTTTTAAAGAGGAAAGAAAAATTGTTGCCACCCACCAAGAATTTTTTCACCATAGTTCCTAACTGATATAGAGTCTTTTTAAAAGGATAAATATATTCTTTATCCTATTTGAAGTTAACTGGAGTCATCAGATTGTTGACTCAAAAGAGCCATCGATCAAAAGAGTCAAGAGTAGACAGCTACAAACTATGAAGAAGAAAAGGAACTGAAGTGGTCATGAAGAGGTACACTGATAGCCCAAGATCCTAAGTCAAATAAAGAAAGAAAACTCCTTTTCACCAAATCAGCACTTGAGAGCTTTTTGTGAAAAAGAAAAATCCCAGTATCAAGTTGAAATACAAATTAAACACAAGTAATTATGAATTTATTCGACCAATATGAATAAAATTTTTAAAAAAATCCCCTTTAAAAGAATATTATGCTCAATATAATTGTCATTTAGTAAATTTTAATAAAAAGAACTCATTTAAGAATAAAAAGGAAAAAAACCCAAACTTTGCCCTTGAAAATTCAAAGGAAGAAAATAACAAAAAAGGGTTAATTTTTGTACACAATAAAATACCAAAAATCTGGCATTTTTTAAGTAAGATTTCCTAACTAATCTGTCATATTTCCAAGACTTCTCTTTCTTTAAAAATCTAAGAACTACAAAAAATACCAAAAATCTGTACTACATAAAAAATTTTTAAATACAAAATTTTCTTTCAACTTTTTTTAATATAAATTAGCACTTTAAATATGCAAAAGTATTTTTTTCCCCACAAGCACACAAAATAAAAATCATGAAATAAATATAAGGACATTTTTAACATAAAAATTGTTTCAATAGTTAGTTTTTACATGAAAGTCAAAACTTATATTTTATAAAAAAGTTATTTTAAATACTACTTAAATGAGCATTAAGATTTAAAAGGAAAATTTAAGCTGAATTTCTCTGGACAAACATACAAGTAAATCTTATGTTTCAATTACTCTTACTAAATTTTACTTTTAATAAGACCCCTAAAGTTAAATAAGTGGCATTTTTCTTCCTTTGAAAATACATTAAATTTTTTTTGACAGAAATGCTAGATGAACTTGCTTTTATGTTAAAAAGAAAGATAAGAAAAATTTATTAATTTGATCCTTGCTTCTTAGCTGAGGACTCACATGAAAAAAAAATTTTTCCCATCAAAAATTATTTAATCAAAATTATGTAGCCTGGAAAAGTTCAGTATTTGATCCCTTCTACTATGATTGAAACTAGTTTTATAATAACTAACTCAAAAAATATTTAATTCAGTAATTTTAACAATTCTTTAATCATTTTTATATCATTTTACAAACAATTATTTAAAAAATACATGTTTAAGTACAATCAATATTTTACAGTTTTTCTCATTTTTTTTTTCCTGTAATGCTAAGTAAAGGCATGTGATATAGATGCTATTAGAATTATGAAGAGTAGAAAATTAGGAAACAGATCAATGTTATGTTTTAATTTTAAACATTACTTAAAACTTAAAACATAACATTTTGGAGGTTTTTAGTAGAAGAGGAAAAAAGTAGTTTAAAAAAGGATATAGAAAACATTTCTTGAGCAGTGTTTTTATAAATTTATTATGTGGCAGACACTTAATTATTATTAGTTCACTGTCAATCTCCCTATTTTTATTCCTGAAAACACAAATACTTATCTTGCATATTTTAAAATAAGAATTTGATACAATACAATAAACACATTATGTCAAATAAACTTATATATACATTGTTATAACCAGAACAATTTCTAGATTGAAATCAAAATTTTTAAATACTTAAAAAATGACTCTGCTTTTTAATTTAACAAAAAGTGAATTTGGTGTTCAGAGTTGTTATCCAGATTTGATAAATTAGTTGAATACAAAATTTACCTACACCATCTCTTATAATGTACAATGCCATATTATTAAGCGTATTCATAAATATACAATTCACTTATGATAAGGAAGATTTGAAAAATGGGTTTTGGGGATAAAGGAGGTAAAATTTTTACCCAATATATGAATAAAACTAAAATCAATATATAAATTTAAACATGAACATACATAATTAAAATATGTAATAATGTTTTGATTAAAATATTAAAAGTAACACAATCAGTATCAAATGTAAATCAAATTTAATTAATTCTATACATATAGTACACTAAAGTTGAAATAAAATTTCATAATATTTAGTAATTGGGTTACCAATTGTGGATAAAATTAAATAGTTCAATTGAGGAACCTGTAGTTGGTTTGCCACTCTGAGATCCACATTTACACAAATGACATTTAAAGAATACTATACAGTTTAACATGATAAACTTTAAATAAATCATCATAAAAGTGATTGGGTCAACATACTGGTCTTGTGGACAACTTTTAAATAGCCCACGGATGCCAAGGAAACTGCATTTGGATTGCCCCATTCTGTGATCATTATTTACATACATTTAATTTAAAAACACTATACAATCTTGAGCAAAGTAAAAATTAAATAAATCATCATAATAACAAGTAACTTATCTAGTGGACAACTTTTAAATAGCCCAAGGATCCCAAAAAAACTAGTATCAATCACACACCCACACTGTGGTTACTACTTGCACACATCTAATTTAATAAACATTATGCAATTGAATATGATAAAATTTAATTACATCATCTTAATAATTAGTTATTGGGTCAATCTGTTAGTCCTGTGAATAACTTTTAAATAGGCTGATAATCTTAAGGATACTGCAATTGGTATGCTACTCAGTGATCAGAATTTCCATGTAAGATTTAACTTGATTGACAGACTTAAAGTTTAAAAGTAGATTTCAAAGTATTAGAAACATCATGCACTAGATGAAGTTTAAATCCATAAACTATTGAATAATTATTCAATTTTCATAACTATTCATTCTATTCATAACTATTCAATAAAATTATATTTCATAACTCATATATAATAATATGTTCATAGCTATTCAATAAACGCACAACATAATTTTGGAAGCCACAGATTTAGACCATTATCTGAGAACTTTAAAGCTTATTTATATAAATAATTTATAATCATTAAACAAATTTTGACATAATGGTTTCTCCCTAATAAATTAGGAAGAAAATTATGAGAGTAATCTATCCTATTTATTCTTCTTAATAAATAGGATAGATTACTCTCATCTATGTATTTTTCAAAATTGATTAACATACATTATATAGTTTATAAAATATAATAAAGAATTTTGATTACACACACTGTCCAAAAACCTTTCACAATAATAAATTAAAAGAATTAAAAAATATAGTTTAAGAGAACAAATAGGCAGCTAAAACTAATCAAAAAATTTAAATAGAGAAACATTAGAGTGTACAATTATCAGATATTTCAAGATTATTGAAATCAAAACTTTTCTTGTAATATTGGTTAAGAAAATTATCATTTTATTTTTATGGTTACATATAAGGTCTGATACATCAAAATATTTTTTTATGTTTGACATCTTCAATTTTTAAATATTAGTATGACATGAATTCTGTCATATGAATTAGTGTACGAGATGAATTCTGTGAGTTACAACTATTTAAACTTAATATGTGATAAATGACATTTTTTACATTTGTCAAATTTACTTTATTTCTTAAATACGTTATAATTAACAAGTCAAAAAATCTTAAAATGGAATTAGTTTTTGCAACTTTTTATATTCATTAATCTCATAAAAATTCTGGAATAGGTTTACCTTTTTTTTGCTCACAAGGGCTAATTAGATTGGGACTAACAGTTTAAAGTGGATTCCAAACCACTACAAACATCCATGCCCAACATGGAATACAAACCCACAAACCGTTGAACCAAACACCAGAGAGCTAATTGTTTGATTGTCAGCGTGGCAGGAATAGAAAAAGAATTACAATTAAGTGGAACTTCAAGTGATTCCAAATTAAATATATGAAATGAAGAGTAAAAGCTGCAATTCAATGATTTTCTAAGTTAATTTTATTTAACTTCTTTTGAATTTTTTAAGAATTATAAGTTCTATTATGATTAAATTGTTTTCTATAAACCAAAATAAAGTCAATAAAGATTTCACACTCACTGTTTGTTCTTTGAGTTTTTCCTCCACTTCCTCAGAGCTCCAATTACCTGAAAGTTGCATAGGGCAAAGTCTGCCTTCTAGCTCCCTCAACCATTTCCTAAGGTTGGACATTCGATGAGTAATTTCTAAAAAAGAAAAAAAAACATCAGTTATTAATATTCAATCTTTTTGTATAGAAAACAAAGCAAGCATTCAAATATATTGCATGTTAAATGTTTCATCTTTTCTAAAAAAATTATATTACTTTTTCAAATTCTTTTGCCTAATTCATACTGTTAAGAAAACATAAGACAAACTACTTTTTGCTAAATGCCAGTATGGCATGGAATAATAAATAAATATGAATGGAAATAACTGAAAGGTTGATTTTTTTTAAATTGACATAAATCTTTAAAATGTTTGAAATAAAATTGGTTCATAAAATGGTATTTCAAATGTTTTGCCTTTCAAAAAGTCATTTTATTGTCAAAAATTTTAAAAAATATTTTAAATGAAAAAAAAATTGTAGTACACATAGTATATTTCTTAAAATTATATTTAAACTACAAAGAAATTTCATTTGTAAAATATATTAAATCGAAACTTAAATATAAATTCATTTAAGCATAAATATTTTATATAAAGAAACTTACCATCAAATACATTATCTTTGGACGGAGATTTTACAATATTAGGATTGATTGATTGATCTACAGCCTTCCATTTATTGTTCAACAAATTGAGACGCCGATGAACTTCATCTTTCATTTCTGGATACCTCTTGCTTAACTTCTGGGCTTGTTCATTGAATAATTTGCACAAGTAGGCAATTTTCTGACGTTCATTAAATATTTCCTATAAAAAATAAGTAACATTATGCTAAAAATAATAGTATAATAAACATACACTAAAAAGCAATTTATTTTCAATTTGAAATAACAAAAGAAAATACTTTACTTGTTAAAAATAACAATGTATTTTGTAAAAAATAGGTAAATTTAATCTCAAGATAACTGAAAACTAACTGAAGAATAGTCATTATAAAATAATAAATAATAAAAATTTTTTTTCATAATAATGAAAGCAACTTTATCTTTTTTCAAATTGCTGATATTAGAAAAAATGCTCTTTTTGTAAGTTCTTTATTAAAAAATTTTAATTCAAATAATAACATTCATCAATTAAGAAAATAACACCAGCTACTGATCTAAAATTATTTCACGATATCTAAATATAATAAGTTTATATAAAAATAGATACCTGGACACAAGTATAGAGATCAAAAACTTGATACATTATTATTAATTGAAAATAATCTCCCAATGTCTTTAGTGAAAAATTGGCTAAGATACTTCAGGTAATGTTTTTATAACTATATAACATTATATATAATAAGTAAGCAATAATATGGGGTATACCTCATCACTTTTACGGCTTCCATCTTCCTTAGCTACTTGAAGGTTATGAAGAACATCATGCAAGCACTTAAACTGTTCAATAAATTGCTTAAAACTCCAACAAGAGCTTTCAGAAATTTCACTATCATCATCAACAGAAAGATCACTGCTTGCTTCCTAAAATACCAAAAGTCAAGATTTAAAAAAAGCTTTCTGTTTTGCTTATAATTAGATATGGAATAAAAAAAATAATAAAAAATAAAAAGAGAAATTTTGAATGTACTGTAAATATATATTTTAGTAAATAAACAATTTAAATTTATTTAACAGTTAATAAAAAATATAAATTGTAAAGTAAGTAAGATATTTGTATTGTTAATTTACTTATCAGAAACATAACACTTATTGTGCATCTGATAAGTGATATTCATTATTATGCATAATTAACAATAAAAAAAATATTTACAAAATAAATAGATAGATCTGACACTTAGACTTTAAAAAGTATTCATGAGCAACGATTCAGCATTAAGATTTACATTTAATAAGATATAAAGCAACAAGCTTCTTAAACAAAAATAATTCCTTTATATATCATAAAAAAATATAAACTATCAAAAAAGGTAAAAAAAAAATAATAATAAATAAAAAATATGAGATATATTACCCGACAAGTGTTTATTAGACCATCATCCATCAAGTAATCATAGTTGGAGCTGAGGGCATCCCAGAATTCATCTCTGGAGCTAGCACTGTACCTAAGAAGACTTTCCTTGTCCATGAGAGGTGAATTCTCCACCGATGAGAAAGCAGAGCGACTCCTCCTTTCAGGCTCTGCATACTCACATTTTTCATTGTCTAAATTATAAATATATAATTTTAAGTAAAAAGTGATTATTATACATGCACTTAGAAATAATGTGTCTTAAATGAAAATACTTAAAACCAATTATGCATTTGATAAATTTTAATGCAATATTTAAAATTTTAACAAGTTTTTAGCTATAGATTTTAAAATAAGCAGATTTCAGATAATAATTGCATTGATTATATTAATTCAACTCCAGTTAAAAAATGGCAATTAAATAATTTTGTAACACTATGTTATCAAAACTATGAAAATTTTTTGTAATATTTTCAACCAATTTGCTAAATAGGTTATACTAACAATGATAATAACACTATGACAAAAGAAATATTGGCAGCTAAAAGATAATATGCATGTCAAAGTTAGTAGTTTCCATTTTCTTTTTTTATTCCACAATAAAATTTAATCACCAAAAAAAATCCAATTTTGTTTTTCACCTAGTTTAAGTTGTTAAAAAATTTTAATTACATCTTTTAATTTTGATAAATAGAAATATGTTAAAATACAGGAACTACATTAAATAAAACGAAACTTAAAATTATTTTTAAAATCATTAACATAATTTTTTATTAATTTGTAAATGTATAACATGAAATAATATACACCTTGATTCTTCTCACAAGTTCATTAAATGTACAATTATATTTTCTTTCAAACTAAAATATGACGAAAACCTAAATGTAAATCAATGTCTCTTTTTTTCTTCAACAGCACACTTGCTTATGTGTTACTATTCTACATACTTCTCATTATTAAAGGTTAAGCTGAACCACTGAACTAAGAAAATTTATATTAAACATTAAGTTTGCACTTCAGAAAAACATTTAAATGAATATTTAATTTTTTTTTTCAAATTTGCTATGATACCTTTTTTTTTTTTTTCCAAAATCAACATATTTATACTTTTATTACAGGTACAAACACATGAAATTAAATATAGCTTAAAACTAAAATAATTGTGTACCTAATAGTGAAACTTTAGTTGGTGAATTTCATATAATTCTGTAACAGGGAAGTTTATCTAAACATTAGAATAAATAATATTTCTTTTCTTTACAAAAAGACTTATTACATGTTTCATAATGAACATCAACTTTATGATGACATCTTAGTAAGATTACTCCTAAATATAAAATAATTTATATTACTGTTATTTATGCATAATGAAACTACAAACCTTGCTGAAGTTCTTCATTAGACAGTTCCATTTTCAATGCTTAAATACAAAGCAAATAAAACATGGCAAGTTGCCAGGATTTCACTACTTCTCCTTATGATATCTGGTGAGAGAAAAAAAAAACAAGTATGCTGTTTAATTAAAAATATATTTCCTTAAAAAAATCATATGTAATAAAATATGAAATTTTAAATAAATAAGTTAGTCAGAAGATAAAAACATTTAAATTCCAAGACTGTATCAACAAATTAAAATAGAAGTAATACATGAATACCTAAAATAAAATTTTGTGTATATAAAATGAATTAAAAGAAATTATAAAAATATGCAATATTGTTGGACTTAAGAGTAATCTCATTTTTCACAGTAAAAAATCTGAGAATTTTTTTCTGCTTTTATTTTTTAAAGTAATTTATTGATTCTTAAATTCCACAAATTAGATAAATAAGCAAAAATATCATTAATAAACTGAAATTACAAATGATTTTTTTTAAAACAATGGTAAAAAAGATATTTTTTATTAAAAACTAGATCTTTGTATTTTTAATACTTCTCTTTGGAAAATAACCTAATCCATTTCAAAATAACTCTTAAAATCATTATTATAGCCAAAGTCAAAAACTTAATTAAAAAAGTTCCTGCACAAAATATATTTAAAAAAAAAACTGTTGATATTAAATATTTGAAATTTTTGGAATAAAATATATTAAAAGCTGTTTTTATATGTAAATATATAAAAATGATTAATGATAACAATTTAGAATGAAAAGTATATCACATTACCATGCATTAAATCTTTCTATAATAATCTGCTAAAAGCACTGAATTTTTATTTCAATAAACAAAAAAATATTTTATCCTATTTGAAGTTTCCAACTATAAATATAAAATGTAATTACATTAAAAATACAAAAAAATTGCCAAATTAATTTAAACTGAAAATTTGAGCCAAACAAGCCCATGTATTTTATGTAGTTATTAGACAATATACAAATGGACAAAAGTAAAATTTTACTGTCACCAATCATTTATTTGAAATCAAATAACTGACTAGATCTCAATGAAAAATTTAATTAAATTAAAAATTTTTATCAATTACACTAAGAAACTTTATAATTTATACATTTTTTCCATGAGTAATTAATTGTGTATTAAACGTTTTGTTGTAATAAATGGCTTAATACACATTATATTTATTACATAGTAAATAATTTTACTAAGTGCTAAATTTTCGCAAAATAATAATTTATAGTGTTTATTATTTTAATAAATAAAGATAGATATTTAATCATGGTTCAGATTTTCTAATAATTCTGTTATTATGATTAACACACTTTAAATTTTCATCAAGTCTTGAACTTATTACACCTCAGAACAAACCAAAAATGTTAATTTAAATATTAAAAAAATCTGTATTTGACACAGCTGTTGTATAATCCATCATATTACTTTCTGAATTTGGTGAGTTTTTGTTGGATATTCTGGCTCACATATCGCAACCTGGATTTTTATCACCTCATAAAAAAAATCAAGAATAATAAGAATTATGAAGAAAATTCTATTTGGGAAAACTTAATATTTACCACATTACATAGAAATTTAAAATATTTTATTCTATTTTCCAATTTTATTAAAAAGTTTTGCAAGGATGGTTCGTTTGAATTTTTAGTGTGTTCTACATATTTTTTGAATTTTGGATACTTAAATTCCAGAATGCATTTTTTATCATTATTTTAAATAATTTTTTTTTATTCTGTATTGTTTAAAATGACTGCTTAAAACTGTGTTGAAATACACTCTTCTAGTTTGCATTTGTCATTTTTATTATTTTTAAAGTAAAACATGATTTATAAATTTATTATTAATTTAATGAGTATTTTATAATTCGCATACATAAATATACATTTGAAAAATGCTGTTCTTCCATTTTCTTTTTTAGAATTATTAGGTAACATGTAAATTACATTTCTTATTTTTCTCCTTTTTTTGTGAATGTTAGTATGTTTACATTAGAATTTGTGTTGCTATTATTCTTAGAATTTCTGAAATTGTTTATTCTATGTTTACCTTATTTATATTTACATTTATGAATTTAATGCTCTTGTGCTTTCTTTTTTAAAATCCTGATAATTCAAATATATATATTTAAGCTTTTTATTTATCAGTTTTTGATTTATTATTTAAATGAATAAATTTTTTTCCAAAAAAGAATTTTTTACGTCATCTTGGCAACATTTCTTTGTTGCCAAAAAATTTCTTAATCATATAATCAAATCTTCACTTTTTCTTAATCATATAATCTAATATTCATTTTTTCTTAATCATATAATCTAATATCCACTTTTTAGAGCCTCTTATGTGTTTTGAATTTAAAATCTTCCAGTTTATAATACTTTTCAAACTCTTATTTTCATCTATTTTCTAAATATAGTTGATTCAATCATGCACAAGGCTGTGATTAATAAATCAAATGTTTTCACTTAATTAGACACTCAAAATTATCTATTTCTAATTTTAAATTGTGAATTATTTAATTGTATTGGTCCAAAAATTCTTCCTAAAAATTTTCTTTTCAAGATTAATAAGTTACTTCCATTTTTTTCCATCAAAGTTTTTCAATCATTTTACTACAAGTCTAATGATAATTTTATATACCTTTATTTTTATTTCTAGTAAGAAGTTTAATCTAAAATAAGTATTGATATAAGTAATTTCATTTATTTTCTTTTTGAATCCTAGAATTATTTTCTTCAGATCTTACATATATAAATAATTATAAGAGGTTGAGTAAAATTAGAAATCCTTTTAGTTATTCTTTTAATTGATTTAATAAGTATAAATTTATTTTTTAATGCTTTATATTTAAAAATTTGCTTATACCCAACTAACGAAAACTTTTAATAAACTTAATTATGCTCAAAATTTTACTTCAAAATCTCGCAGAAAATTTTATAGATCAATAGATGTCTAAGAACCCATTTACATTTTTCAATAACCATAAATTCAATTAAAGACAACAATTTAAACAGAATGTATTATGTAATTATTTCTTACATAAGTAATAAGCTGAATATTTAATTACAATTTACTCAATTATTATTCATGAGATGATTGACTACTTCATAAAAATTTCTAAAAAAATTCAAGCTAGTTTAATAACTTGAGTTAGTCTTAATTTTTTGTTATTAAAAATAAGTTTTTATGTAATGGGGCAAAATTTTATATCCATTAAAAAAATTTTGCCAATTAATGTAAAAAATTTTCCATTATAATGTATGCATTTACTTTATTTAATAATAATAATACAAGCAGTACAAGAAACATTCAAATAAGAAAATGCAGCACTGTTTTAAAAATTGCTTTGAAAATTAAATATTTCAAAAATCTCCAATATGTGTTTTATATCTTAAAATTGGTTTAATTTTTTATAAAATATAAATAGCTAAAACATATAAATACACATATTAATTACTGAAAATTTAAACGTAAATAATTGATGTCCTAAAAAATATATATTTGTTTAGGCAAAGTGATCCTCACTTTTCAACTTTAAGTAATACAAATGCATTACTTAACGATGAAAACAAAGTAAAACAAGGATGTATAACAAGGTAATTTCCTAATTTAGTTCAATAAAATGTCATTTGTTTTAGCGAAATAGAACTTCCTTTAAAATAAATTGCCTAATTTAATCTCTTTTTCAAGAGCTCAACATCATTTGAAAATTTTTCCGAATTTAACTTTTTATTAATGATGGGAATATAACTCATTTTAATAACAATAACATACAGAAATAACTTCTTTTTAATTTTCCTGTGAGCAACGGTAAATTAATGTAACTGATTTAATACTCTTTTAAAAAATAACAAAGATACTGAATATTATTTAATTGTATTTATTTAAAAGTTCCAAACTAATAAAAATCATTTATAATGAAAAAATTTTCATTTATTTTCTTCAAAATATTAGAAATAGGCCACAAATATACTTAACGGTTGATTAAAATAAATAACTTTAATAAAGTTTTGAGCTTAAGGTAAAATTAAATAAAAATCACAATTTATTACACTGAAAAATATTTTATAAATTAATTTCATACACAAATCATGTATTCTAGGGAAAAAACACGCTGTCTTACTAGATCTGGATTCCGTTCAAGAAGGAATGTTTTTAATTTTTTTCACAACATAAACAAAGCTGCCATTCATATTACGTGAAATGAAAACTTTAATTCAAATGTTTACGTGTGGCCAATTTTCAAAAACGAAATATAAGATAACAATTTCATTTACATAAATCAAGACTGCTTTATGACACTTATCACTTTAAATTAATTAATTATTAAAATAATCGCTATTTAAGTCTTATAAAGAAACACTTAAATAAATAGTTCTTATTTGTAACAGTAGATAACAAAAGAAATTAATGCCAGTGAAAGTTTATATAATCGATAGTAGATATATGCAGTAAAATGAGTTTTGGACCTAATTTTTTGAATTGTGATATATTATATAATAGTTAAAAATAAGATCTTATAACAAGTACTGGTAAGATAGAATGAGCTGTTTTCTGGATGAATGAGAAAGGCTGTTTCTGATTTTAAATGATGACTTATTTTGTTTGAGCTGGTTGTTGCCGTTTTCTTGGTTTATGATTCTATTTATGGGATTACCCACTTTAATCTACCTTATATACCATATAACATAATGCATTATATCACGTATTAATGTATAGCTGTTGTTTTTCATTTCTTTTGAATTCGATTTGGCATGATCAATTTGCAGCTTTGTCACTTTTTGCATTTGAAACTTATTCTATCAAAACTTACATCTTAAAGGGAATTCCGAACCACTGCAAACAACCACGCTCTAAGAGAGGAAATCGAATTCTTAAAATGTTCAATTGAGGCCCTGCTAACTATTCAGCCCCCGTTAATCTTCCAATAATAATGTGAGGAAAACAGTTAAGATTTATTTCTTGCGAAGTTTACAAAACGCAATTACCTGGATTCTGCTTATTTCAAATATTTTATTTCAGTTTTTTAATCTTCAAAATATATTAATTAAAAAAGTAAATCTACGTTGATTTTTTTTTAGGTATTAATATTTGTTTTATATTTTGCAAGAACTCTGTAAATTATATTTTTATATTATTTAACTCTACTCTAATTATTAAAATGAGTAAAAATAATACTTACTATTTTCAGAATGTATATTTGTATTAATATTCAACATTTATGCAGCGATATATATTTACAAATCATTTCACTCGAAAAAATGAGAATGTGAATGTTGCTTTTTCATTCAAATTCTCATGAAAAAACTACGATGCAGGCCCGAAATTTTCAATTTTCCCTTTGCCTAAAAAATTGTCATTATTTGAACCAGGAAATTATTGCTTAGTAGTAAGACTAGATTCTATTACTGCCTCATAAAGGATATTATCATAAGTTATTTTCCGGTATTTAAGATACATTTAAGAAAAAACATAAAATAGGGTGTCAAGCAATCTTTCATATAAACACAAGTCATTCTATTATCAGCGTAGTTACCAAGTTTTGCTTTAATGGAGAACTATATAATATATTAAGTTAGTTAACCAACATATTTTGTTATCTGAAGGCTGTGTTCATTATCTATGGTCGAAAATGTCACAGGTTTAAATGGATGCATTTTGCCAACATAAGAGACAGTCTTAATACTTGCTTATACAATACTATCCTGATATGTAATATTGTTTTGTTGCTAAATATCCTCCTCATATAATATTTACAAACAACTTTTTGAATTTAAATAACTTAGTATTTTTTAAACATTTCTTTGTGTATTATTTTTCTTCCCAAATTCCAGTCAGAAAATGGGTGTAAAAACTGGCTTTGTTTTTGTAATCAAAATTTATTTTCAGCTTAATCTAAATTATATTATCTACCCATTTACATTTATATAAAATTGATTTACATATATCATTTCAAGCATTCAAGCATTATTGTCAACAACGTGAAGTACCCACATGGTATTCATACTTTACATAAATTAATTAAAGTAATAAAAAGAATAGTAATGGCTGGCTCGAAAAAATAAATCATAAAAAATTAATCGATTTATGGGAGACAAGTGCAAATTTTAAATCGGCCTGATTTAAGGACTTTGAAAGCAGGTTTCGCTTCTTCCTTCGGAGCCATTTTTAGAATCTATTTCCATATTATAGAAGTGCATACATCTTTCCCAATCTAAGAGCTCCTAGAATTTAATTAATTCAACTTGTTATTTTGCAATCTCTGGTATACATTAGACCCAAATTGACCTTTGCAGAATGTTTCATATTAGTTGCGTGGACTTTTTTTTTAACTTTCCACTTTAGGTTCTTCCCTCTGCATTTTCGTAACTGCCTCTTCTGTCTTGAACCTCCGACTGTGTTTATTCTTGTTCGCTCGCTCTCTTTAACTGGTTTCCCACAAGCTCTTATAACACTAGTGACGCTTTTCGGGGAGATTTCTTCAGAAGAACAATAATTGAAATCACCAAGAGGATGCTTACTATTCATCATATGCAGAACATAATAAAATGCTATCAACTAATAAATTGAACATCAATAAACAAACTGGTGCTTCCATATTCCAGTAGATTCTAGATCTAGGCTTGCAACTATTTTGCAAAAAGATTGTTTTGTGAAGTAAATCTAGTATAAGTTTCCTTCGACGGAAAACAGTCCACCAAGAAACAAATGTCAGAATTTTTATTGAGAAAAATAGAATTATAAACTTTGAATTCTTCTATGAGTGAAGGAATATAAGATGGCGCAGACTGTCAAATATTGCCAAAAATTTGTAAATTAGAAGGAGTACTTCATCTCTGGATCGAAGTGAATTACTTGTACTTTTGATATTGATGAAAATCGAAAGCATAAATATTCGAAAGGGTCTAATCGTACGTAGAAAGTAAGAAGTATTGCTGAGGTAATTGTCGTGACTTTCTGAGTTACGCAAAACTACAAAGTTGGTGCAAAACATTTCTTTTTTCATTTTATTTATGGTTATTTTGGAAACTATTGTAATTGTATTCTGCTTTTTGACGAAACTTTTTTCAGCGTACTTTCCGTTACAGCACTTTTAACATTCCATGGAATTTTTGAGATGTGAAGGGTGAATTAAGTAAATAAATAAATAAATGAAAATAAAGATTCCAGAGAAATAAAAAGCAATTCCATTGACTCATTTTCCAAAAAATCTTTGATACTCTTAAAAATAGTTTCTAAAGAATTATGTTTATTTAAATTGGGGAAAAATATCAGTTTTTTAAACGTCTCTGAAATTACTTTTAATTTCTCTCCAACGAGAATTCCAAAACATTTATTTCTCTTATAAAGAATAGCATTCAAAAACACTTCCTGAGAATGTTCCACTGTTTCTTAGAATTTTATGCATTACATGACATTAATCGATGATATGCCTTTCATTCAATAATCACCTGTCATCATCGATGAAAAAACGAAATTTGCAAAAGAAACGTGATATCTTTCAGTTATTTGACTCTCAATGCAGCTTATTGGTAAATATTTGTAGATTCAAATTTTGTGATAAGCTATTACCATTTTATGACAATATCATTGATTGCACTGGTGCGTCAAAACAAAGATCATACGTTAAATGGCCGTAAATCAATCAATCTAATGCATTTCTTAAACTAAATTTAATTTATGAAACACCATTAAAGAAAACAGCTAAAAGTATTTTTTCCCAGATCTTAATCAATGTAAACTGATGATAAATTCATGCAAATGGTATTTTTTTTGTTTATTTTCTATTACACTTTTAAAAATAAATTAATATAACTGAGTGTATTAAAAAATTTCTTATTTGTGAATAAAATTAATCAATTAATGGGAAAATATAATAATTTATTTTACAGTTTAAATTAAATAAATGCTAAAATTATTAAAAGTTATTAAAAATATTCTAGAGTAATACGGAAAACATATAAATACGTTTTTAAGAAGAATTATTTCTTAAATTCTATTAAGTTATGTTACAATATCAAAGTAAGACTTTCGAAAATAAAACTTAATTAATACTGTCTCTATCCCTAATTGGCATGTTACAAAATCAAACCAACTCCATCAACTCCAAAGCATTCAAAAAGAACTAAAAAAAATCAAGAGGTTTGGAAAACACATCTTTCAATTTAAAATCTTATGCAATTTAAAATATGCTCAGTTGAAGCCTGAGAAAATTTACAGTTGATGCAAGTCTTAAAAATTTTCTGTCCTAGCTGAAAAGAAATAAACCACAAGCGTCCACTAGAAAATCGCGAGAGACAAGTTTGTGTCCTCGAAAAAGGTATCTCACCACCAAGGCTCTTCCTAGAATAACAATTGTGTTCTAGAGGAAATTTTCACCGGTGCCTATTCAATTCCTTTTCTTTTCTTTTGTGAAGACCATTATGAAGGTGAAACACATATCTGGTTAACAAGAGGAGCTGCTTTTACCAGGGTATCAGTTATGTCATTGGCAGAAATATCGACACGAGATGGTACCCATTGGATATGGACTTCAAAATCACAACTTAATTAATGTTGGATATGGACACATAATAGATAATATAACAGCTAAAAACTGTCGCAACCTTTTTTTCATAACAATATCTGTAGATTGACAAACCAAAACACTTCCCAGAGACATTTCCCCCGATCACGTGTCATGAGGAAAGAAGTTTAGAAAACTCCCAAGCACCTTGCTGAACAGATTTGAATGCCGAAAGAAGAAACAGAAGACGACTCTCATAGGACCTAATGGCAGGATTAAAGCAAAATGTTTTTTTCCACTGTGATAGATTGGCTTAATGGCATATTGCGTTCAATTTCGTCGCCAACCCATATAGACAGTCGTTTTTCCATTTCCCCTATAATGTTGTTTCTAGAACGGGTAATTTTAGTCGCAGAACTTGACGTAGTTGCAGTTGCCAGTGACAGTATTTTCTCTTTATTCTTAAGAATTGTCCTTATTGTGCAGTTGCATTTGTTTTAAAATATCTCAAACAGAACAGAAATACTGAGATTTTGGGCAAAAACTGCGCAATTATGGAGTATTTTACGTTAAAAACGGCATTTCTAATAATTTGGAGGCTTGGTGAACTTTTGCCCAAACTATTGGCAATATTTGGCGAGATTTTTGGCGATTTGGCCAGAAATGGATATTTCTGGAAAAATCTATCACCGAAACTCTAAGATCAATATTAACCGAGATAGCCTTGATCCCTCAATAAACTTGACAAAACTCATAGATTTTCACGCCAAATCGAAATAAATACCACCGTCCAGCATAGAAGAGTTAGTGAAGACGATCAGTCTTGAATGCTAGTTTAGAGCATAGGAACTGTTGTCTGTCTCAGGTATAAGACACTTCTGCTATTGAAAACTGTTTCCTGTTGTATTAGCTGTATTGGAGCTGAGTAGTTGTGATTTCTTCAGCCGGGATTTTCTGTATCTTGTTGAATTTACGATGAATTAAAGTCTTGGGATTTTTAAGAGATTGTTATATCGACTCTCAACCATTACAGACCCCCAAAGCACGGTACCATATTGTAGAACTCCGGGAAATGGATGCTACGCTTCTACAAGTCACGTGTTTCATTTCTTACGACATGTGAATAAGATCACTATCGATGAAAAGTCCTTCCATTTGGAAATTCATGCGGTAAGTAAGTATTAAGTGAGTAACAACAGTTATAAGGGAATTAGGTTGTCCACAATGTGAAATCAAAGAGATCATCTTTCGTTCAACAATAGACGGAATCATACTTCCAATTAGATGAGCATAGTCCTACCACGGGACCACAATGACCAATCAGTTGTTAAGTTTGGTTTGTCACTTTCCACTTTTAAAACCTCACTATTATACTATGATGTGAACTCTGTTTATCATCATTGATATAAAAGCAAAACAATTTAATATTAGATAATATTCGAGAGTGTATGAAAAACTAATTAAAATTTAAAAATTCTTTTTCAAAATATTTTCTGAGGGACTTTAAGATATATGAACGTTTCTATCTATAGTAAAAAAGTTATGTATTAATTACTAATATTTCTTGATTCTTTAACGTCCAATGACTGCAAAGGTAGGTCAGAGAAAAAGCTGCCAACTCAGAAATCAATCTCATCACTTGAGCTTGGTTCCTTATAAGTTACATTATAAGGTATGCAGTTATAATGTAACTTATGTGTTTATAGGCTTCTTCCTCCAGAAATAGGCGGCCTGAAAAGAAAGACTTTGCTCATTAATTATATGATGAATATTTTCGAGGGTGGAAAATGTTCTTTTACTGGTGTGGAAAGTTAAAAAAGAAAATCAAAAGCTCGAATATCAACTTGGTTAGCTGACTAGGGTTTCAAGTTTTTATACAGTTGAATGTATTTAGGAGCAGAAAAAAGCATATGGAATAGAATACATAAAAAATAAAATAAAATAAAAAAGGGAAAATGAAGGAAAACAAAACAGTTAAGAACATGATTAAAAATTAATTACAATGCATTATAATTTTATTTGAACTGCTAGCTTGAAATAAATATTTACTCATATTTATAACTGAATAAAATAATATTAAAAATATAAATAAGAACGAAACGATCAAGAACATGATTATTAAAATTAATTACAATGCATTATGATTTCATTTGGACTGCTATTTTGAAATAAATATTCACTTATATTTATACCTGAATAAAATTATATTAAAAATATAAATAAGAACGAAACGATCAAGAGCATGATGATTAAAAATTAATTACAATGCATTATAATTTTATTTGGACGGTGCTAGCTTGAAATAAATATCAATGATAGTCTTTAATTTTCTGAGCTATATAGTTTTGATACTTATAGCCAGCATTTTAAAGCACGATTTATTTTGATAATCAATAAATTTCTGTTCATTTTAAAAGAATAAGATATAAAATATTCTATTTTTTTTTCTTGCTCTATTTAAACGCTACCTTGGCAGTCTGACCTTGTAACAACTAATCGCTTGGAAAACGACACGTCCTTCATTCATCGGGGCTTTACGGAGAGTAAATGTTTCATCATCCATGAAATAAATTAGAAAATCGATTATTGTGTCTGACGTGTTCCCAAAAGACGCAAATTTAGTAAAAAGATAGGTCAAACAGGTTAGTTGAGCAAGGTCCTTTTTCTTATCTTTCTCTCTCTCTTTTTTTTTTTTTTTTGAGGGAGATATTTCTTTATTTTTTTTATTGTTCATAATTTTCCTTTTTCGATTAAATATGCATTTCACAGTAATAAAATTTCTTGACTGAAAACTGTATGAAAGCTGTTGGCTCGTGCCAAAAAAAATATAATTTGTGATTCATTATGTCTTACGAGTATTTATTTGCCACAACATATATTTTTATTGTGATTTATGATAGTAAACCATAGGCCGTGGTAGCCTAGTGGATAGGGCATCAGCCTTCCATCCGGAAAGGCGGGGTTCGATTCCCAATGCCCTCAAAGACCCACCGAGTACATGCCATATACGTGCTCGTTAAATCTGTGGAATCGAAAGTCCTGTGGTCGGTCATTGAGCATTTATCATGGGCGCAATGGTCTAGAGAAAATTTCATCCCCCTTCAGACCAATGTCAAAATGGAGGGAGTGGATCCTCTGATGGCGCCATCTACCGGAGGATTTAAAGAGCAAAGACGTACTTTCACCTTCGTGGTGCTCTGATTAAAACGAAAGACGCTCCCTATTGACTTAAATTCGCATAGCCAAGGCATAGCGAGCTTGGCTTGTCCAAGTGTCATAAGTAACAACAACATGATAGTAAATCAGTATATGATTAACAATATACAAAATTTATCTTGTCAAACTTCGATGCAATTTTATGTATTATTAATTACATTATTTTACAAAATTAAATATCGCAAGGCAGCATATTCGTGTTATAGATTTACATTTATATATATATATATATATATATATATATATATATATATATATATATATATATATATATATATATATATATATATATATATATGAAAAAAATGGTTTAATGGCCTTCATTTTCTATGCTGTTAGTGATTTTATATCTTTTAGTAGAAATGCTTTTTAAAATGTACTTCGGAAAAATGAGGAAAAAATCGGATGATGTGATATTCTCAAGTACACACATCAGGCTAGAATCGAATTCATAAATTCTATTCTAACCTCGGCCGTAAATATTTCTATAGATTCAAAATGTCATTTCAAATAACAATTTTCAGGATTCGTCAGAACGATTGGGAGAGTCTCTGGGCTCAATCCCAGCCTTTTTCTCCCCACATCAGTTAAATTTTCGTTGACGAAAAGACTCAATTTTTATAGACAAAATTCGTTTCAAGCTGCTGTTAAATAACGGGAGAGGAAAGTTGCGCTTTCACATATGTCAGGCTTGTGAGTTTTCAGGGTTTCCTCCCTTGCAACGCTTGACTGTAAGACCCGTTATCTATGAAAGGTCCTCATGGAAGACAATTTACGTTGGGGTTATTAAAATGATTTACAACAGCTCTAGGTCGTTGGGCTATCCACCGTGCGACGTCAAATTAATGCGTTATTGGCTCATTGTAGCCTAGTGGTAGCTTTTCACAGTGAAAGATACCGGACTCGATTCTAGCCACTATTGCACAACAGGAGATGGATATTCCGCTTCTTCAAGTACATGCGTCGAGTGGGTGACCACAATGAGGTAACAATTAATGCATTGTTACGCTATCAAATATATATAAAATGACAACACACACAAACCATTATATACAATTAACTAGCTTTAGCTAATATCAGTGGATAACGTGTACCTATCTTTTGAAAAAAAATTGCGATCTGGAAAAATATAGTTATTTACTATTTTTTAACGATATATTTACCTTATTTTTTAAACTTAAATTTGTTCTACACCATGAACACTGTTTTGCATTTTGCAATGAGAGCTTACGTATAGATTAGATTAAAACAAACCGAATGAGGTGTGGAATACTTGATAATATTCCCTTTATAGTTATGAAACTGTTAAAAATTCTCGTCGGCTTCTTTCGTTCACATTTCAAAGCATTTACGATCGAGGGCTTATTGGAAAAGGCGTACACACGTTCGCTGCAAAAGATAAAAATATCACTTTTTCATCAATCAATCATCAATCGATAAAACAAAATATACTATTATTTTTAAAAAAATCACTTTGGAAAAAGTAAAAAGAAAGGAGAATCCAATACCCTACATAGTTATCTCTAATCCTTGCGGTTATTAACTGATGATAATTTTAGAAGAGGAAAATATAGCCATACTTCACCATTCGTGAAATGAAAAGCGTTCCGACATTGGGTTATATCGCTTAAATTAGTTACATCGGGCACAAACAAAGTTACAAGGAGATTAACGTTGATTACGATTTAAATTAATCATAATCGATACACTAAAAATTTCAGTAGCTTAAGTCAGTCAAACACCAACACTTGAATGCACAAGTTTCATTCCATTCTGTGCAACCGTTGTCAATTCATTCGATTTCGGCGGCAAACAAAATCAAAATGTTGCTTACGTAGATATAATAATTACTAATCTACAGCGAAATGCTTACCAAATAATTACGAATGCTATAATTTTGGATCAGCTAAGATCATTTTCTTAAACGGTCAAATAATTTCACAATATATTCTTTAAGCGTGTTTTTTAAACCTATTTTATAACGTAAAGTAATTTATTTTTGTAAAATACACTGCTGGCCACCGTTAATGCAACACCCTGAAGGAAGCATGCAAATAACATGAAATTTACAACATACATTAGTGGAGGTGAGTTATGCAAATGATTAGAATTTTAGCGCAGACGCACACCACGCGTGCCTGTAGCGCCACTTCAAAGCGCTATTTAAGGCTTGGAGATTTCGACGATTTTAAGCTTGACAATTGTGTGTGTATTTGTTTTTCTTTTCAAAAAAAATCGATCAATTATGCCTTGTAGAAAACAGCGATCACTTTTCGATCAAGTATCCGAGTTCGACAGAGGAAGGATAGCAGCCTACCAAGATGGTGGATTATCTTTCAGGGAAATCGGTAGTCGTGTTGGACGAAACCAAATAACTGTAATGCGGATATGTGATCGTTGGATGCAACAGGGTACGACGGACCAACGTGTTCGATCGCATCCATCTCAGTGCACCATTTCACGTGATGACAGGTAAATTATGCGCATGGCAGTAGTGGATCGCTCAGCCACGTTACGAACCATAGCACAGCACATTCAGTCTGTAACGCATCATCCAGTGTCTGCGCGTACTATTCGTCGCCGCTTACAGCAGAGTGGTCTGTCCGCAAGTTGTCCATTGCTTCGTTTACCCTTGGAGCAGAACCACAGAGTCTTCGTCGCACTGGTCCTGCTGGTGTACACTGATCCTGCACCGAGTATTATGGTATGGAGTGGTATTGGATATCACTCTCATACTCCTCTAGTATGCATTACCGGTACTTTAAGCAGCCAGCGCAACATCTCCGAGGTATTGGAGCCAGTTGTCCTTCCTTACCTTCAGGGCTTGCCTACAACCATATTTCAACAAGATAATGCGTGACCACCCGTGGGTTCTTCCAAGGGTTCTTCTTCAATCGCCAGATTGAATTGCTTCCTTGGCCGGCCGGTTCGTTCTCCGGATCTTTCGCCGACAAAAAATATGTGGTCCACAGTTGCTCAACGATTGACCCAGATTACATCCCCAGCTGCCATACCAGATCAACTTTGGCAACATGTGGAAGCTACTCGGTCTGCTTTACCCCAAGAACACATCCAAAGTCTCTTTGAATCAATGCCGAGACATGTGGCAACGGTGATCTCCAACAATGGCGGCTACTCTGGCTATTGATTTTGACAGGAGCCACACTTCACAGAAGTCTATAAATTTAATCATTTGATACTTGGTCAACACATCTAGAAAATAAATATAGTTGTGATATCTCTTGTTTTCCTTGGTGTTGAATTTGGGTGGTCAGCATTGTACACATTTATTGTCAGAATTCTCTGTATGCAGTAGTTGGAAAATTCTCACTAATAATGATAATTATAAGAACTTGGATACTATTTATTATTTTTTAACCCAATTAATTACATACATTATTGTAATTTATGAATTAATATAAATATTTAGAATTTTATTTATTAATTGACACCGCATAGTAAAGAACCTTTCTATAAAAAGTTCTCGATAATACACCGTGACACTTCTTTCTTTAATCATTAACAACGTATAGTCTTCCAGATGAGATATACTCATAGTAGTAGCATAATTCGTGTATCGCGCGGAAGAAAATCGACGTTTCCAATCAGTCGAGATCGAACCAAGAACCTAGGAAGTGCGCTATCACTGGACTACAATAAGAATATTTACCATCGATTTGACACCGAGTACAATGATCAGCATTTACTCTTCTGGAAGACCTTCTCACATATAAAAGATGACATTCTAATGACGCAACAGAGAAAATCTGTTGTTTTTGTTGTTTCTTATGGCACTTGGACAATCCAAGCTCGCCAGGCTTTGGCTATGCGAATTTAAGTCAATAAGGAGTGTCTTTTGTTTTAATCAAAGCACCACGAAGGTGAAAGTACGTCTTGGCTCTTTAAATCCTTCGGTAGATGGCACCACCAGAGGATCCACTCCCTCGATTTTGATATTGATCTGAAGCTGGGAGGAAAAATTGAGTCTTTTTGTCAACGAAAATTTAACTGATGTGGGGAGAAAAAGGTTGAGATTGAGCCCACAGACTCTCCCAATCGTTCTGACGAATCCTGAAAATTGTTATTTGAAATGACATTTCGAATCTATAGAAATATTTACATCCGAGGTTAGAATAGAATTTATGAATTCGATTCTAGCCTGATGTGTACTTGAGAATATCACATCATCCGACTTTTTCCTCATTTTTCCGAATTACATTTTAAAAAGCATTTCTACTAAAAGATATAAAATCACTAACAGCATAGAAAATGAAGGCCATTAAACCATTTTTTTCTATATATATAATTTAAATGTAAATCTATAACACGAATATGCTGCCTTGCAATATTTAATTTTGTAAAATAATGTAATTAATAATGCATAAAATTGCATCTAAGTTAGACAAGATTAATTTTGTATATTGTTAATCATATACTGATTTACTATCATGTTGTTGTTGTTACTTATGACACTTGGACAAGCCAAGCTCGCTATGCCTTGGCTATGCGAATTTAAGTCAATAGGGAGTGTCTTTTGTTTTAATCAGAGCATCACGAAGGTGAAAGTACGTCTTTGCTCTTTAAATCCTCCGGTAGATGGCGCCATCAGAGGATCCACTTCCTCCATTTTGATATTAGTCTGAAGGGGATGAAATTTTCTCCAGACCATTACACCCATGTTAACTGCTCAACGACCAACCACAGGACTTTCGATTCCACAGATTTAACGAGCACGTATATCGCATGTACTGACTGGGTCTTTGGTGGCTTTGGGAATCGAACTCCATTCTTCCAGTTGAAAGCCGATGTCTTAACCACTAGGCTACCACGGCCCTAGAGAAAATCTAAAAAACTCTTATTCATCCATCGGACAGAGAAATCGAACCCCGAACCTTTCACTTGGCAGAGGGTGTCTGCAACACAAGGCCATGATGAGTTCATGAAAGTTAAATAAAAACTTTGCCTGAATCAGCATCACATGAAAACTGACCGCGTTACAGCTGCAGTCCATTTATGATTACCTGAAACAATCCGAGCAGAAAGGAAAAACTATGAAAATCCTGAGTTTGTATCTTGAAAAGTTAGAAAAAATGCAGTTTCAGTTAATTTTGTGCTTAACAACTCTTAATATAAGTATGTTTAATAAATAAAGCATTTCGTCAATTTAGGAAAAAAATATATTTCAGAAATACTTTTTTATATAAATATTCTTCTTTTATTTGTTAATGAAGAAGATGGGTAAAACCAACGCATAGATAACCGTAAGTGCACTGAAATTCAGTTCTTTATTTAAATCATAAAGACTCAACTAAATGAAAATCAAAATTTTTACAAGAGGATTTGATCAGTATTTAACAAAATTATTCCCCTGAAATACATTAATTATATGAGAGTTGTAAAATTTTGAGACTATACAGTACTTTCTATTAGAATAAAGTACCATATTAGTATCCAGATGAACAGTTATTAAGATTTATTTCATATGAATTAAATCATTAAGAATGTTATAATAAAAATAGAGAGGGAAATGTATAGAAATTGCTCTAAAATATAGACGTCCGATAGGACTGGTCCTACAGTCCCCATCAGGCTGTGCAGTGACTTATTGACAAATCTATCTATTAGATCCATTATTTAGTAAGAGTCTGTGCTTTACTTTGATCTTACCATCAGCTTCTATTAAATTGTGGAACAGATTAACGAAGCAAGAGGACATTTTTCTAGACGTCCAGAATTTAATTATGGTGTGTGGGTAACCCTAGACGTGCTGCAAGTAACGACATGTTCATCATCGTCACTGGCTCGACATTGCATTGTGGGTCTTGGCCTTTCCCATTAGTTTTTTCCAGTTGAATCTATCTTTTGCTGGACTTCTCCAACTTGAAGATGTGATGGCTTTAAAATATCTCTCCAAACAATCCAGCCATCCAATTTTCCGTCTTCGTGTAAGACGTTAACCAGCTGCTTTGCATTAAGGATCTTACGTGGGATGGATTTGGGGAACTTGCGCGGATAACATGTCCCGACAATCTCATTCTTTGTAATATGATAGATTTAACTACGTCAATATCTCGATAATATCTGTACAGTTCAAAGTTTTACCTTCTTACCCATACTCTGTTTATTTCCATTTTCCCAAACATATCACGAATAATTTTTCTTTCAAAAATTGAAATAAATAATAAACAATTTTAAGAAGTTCAACGAACTTTTTGAGACCGCATGGTTTACAAATCTACTTTTCAATATTTTAGCAATATTAATTAAAAGAAATTTTGTAAAGCTGGCATAAGCGAGGCAATAATCTTATGATTCAAAAGAGATTGTTTACAAATATTGCAATCATTAATTTAGAATTCTATTAATTAATGAAATTTCTAAAACTTTAAAGCGTCCTTGCCGAGTTAAATTAACCATAAAGTGGATGTTTTGTCTTGTTTTTTTCATTTTGCTTTTTCCTGCTGTTCTATTGTCCATGTGTTAATGGCTTGAATCAATGGAAAACGGCTTTTTAAACCGATGTTTTGCTCCTTATAAAATAAATCGTTTTATTAACAAAATGAACTTCGATACTATTCTCAGACATTCGATGGAGAACTTCGCCTTGTTTTCTGCCGCTCGAAGAACGTGATTTGAAGGCAGCAAATTCGTCGACAATTCGGATTTACTACGCAGTCTCAAAACGATGTGAAGTGGCTGATCTGACGTTATGGATATTTTAAATCGGTACTTTTCCATTTCGCCGGCGCAAATCTCGCCAAGCGAAAATTAAGTCGCGAATTGGCGACAACACACAGTTATACACATAAAAATTTTTTTAAATAATGTTGTTTTACATAAAATGTTTTAAATTTATTTATTTAATTGTTGTTCTCGCGTTCAGGTTATGCGTGGAATGATGGGTGCCAGAGCCTAAATTTATTTACTTATTATATTAAATTACAATTTATCGGGTGATGCATATTTCAAAATCGTTTTATGTGAATTTGTTACGATTATTATTTTTTAAGATACATTTTTAAAATCCGGTTTTTTCTAGAGAGATTTTAGAAAATTATTAAATTTATATATATCGCAACATAGCATAAAATTATGAAATAGGAAAAAGAAGAGTCAAAATAAAGTCGTTGACAGTAAAAGGCCGTCATATCGTGTTTTGGAAACGTAGCAGTAAAAGGTTACCAGCGGAGATATTCCCTCTAGCGCCGGTTGTATCATCTTTGGCGACTTTATCGCCTGCGCCGGCGAAATGGAAAAGTACCTTTAAATTAATGAAAATTGTAATAAAGAAGCGCACTCAGGATTTCAACTGTAACGAAAGAAACAACCATTTAATGGTTAAGAAAAGAGTCCATGCTTTTCTTGGTTCTTTTGCCATGCCCTTGAATCATAGATCAGAGTTGGTCACAGGTGCCGTATAATCCATGCGCCAAATTCTGAGATTGGCAATTTTTTGGCAGATTTTCTTATGTGTCTGGAAACCTTTTTTTTACGTCATACCTATGGAGACCTATAACAATTATGCAGAAAATTCCATTTTGTTAACCCTAGTATTTACGTCATCGCCCACGTCACGATAAGTCATCTTGACAATATTTCTTCATCGCCAAAAAAATTCAGAAATTGGAATCGTGGATTATACGGCACCTGTGCCCAGAGTTGATCTAATAGTGGTTTTATAAATTTTCTGTCTTTATAATAATGGGACCTGTGAAATATTATTTCTTACCATTATAGGCTTGGTTTTCAATGATTAATCTTTTATTTATTTCTGGTGGTATATCATTCTGAGTATTAACCTCTGTCCTAAGGCATGTAAAGCTGCTTACGGAATGAAATCTGTAGGAGCCAATAGTAAAATGGTAAATTAGATCAGGATTGCTTTACTTTGGACACATGTTAATAAAGTCAAAGCTCCCGTGGCGCAATAGCTTCAAGCTCCTTAAGATCAGCAAAGTGAAATATGATTTGTCGCGGGCAGTGATTGGAAGGGTGACCACGTACCCTCCCACATTGGGTTGCCGGAACTTGGTGGGTTGGGGCCGTGTTCACGTTAATATGTGTCATCCAAAGTCCTTCCATTAGTGTGGCGTAGATGTGGAGAGGAGGTTGCCAATTTAGGTGTTACCTCGTCCCCTGACAGTGGTTCAAAATGACGAGGTACTTGGCTATGAACGAGTATTTCAAACCTGTTAATCTTAAGGTACAGTCTGGAGCTAAGTATGTATGTTAATAAAGTCATTAGAATTAGTCTTCTCTAGTTAAATTTCAAACTAGCAATCTAATTCGGACTTCTTCTGCAGGACCTAGCTTCTAATGGAAAACATAGATCTGGCTTTGTGGAGAAAACTGCGACACAGAAAAATAAAACTATTTAATATATACTATTTTTAATGATATTTTTATATACTTAGATTATGCTAAGAATATAAAATATTTGTTACTGTAAACAAAAAATTAAAAATGAATAAACTATGCACGAAATGAGATTTCTGACAATGCATGAATGAGATCGAATATTTAAAAAGTAATAGAATTAGAGATGAATGAAAAAGTGAAGTAATAGAATTAGAGATTAATGAAAAAGTGAAGTAATAGAATTAGAAATTAATGAAAAAGTGAAGTAATAGAATTAGAGAGATTAATGAAAAAGTGAAGTAATAGAATTAGAGAGATTAATGAAAAAGTGAAGTAATAGAATTAGAGAGATTAATGAAAAAGTGAAGTAATAGAATTAGAGATTTCGAAAATTCCCTTCTTCTGATGAGCTCTTCGATTACTGGGCCTTTTTAACCTGCAGTGAAACAAATAATATAAAAGGAAAAATTTTTGAAATAAATTCCTACTTAGTTCAAAAAAGAAAATTATTTTCTTTTCCTATATAAAACTAAAACTAATTAATATTTGAAAAAATTGCACTAAAATCATCCACTTCAAGTTTATAAAAAATGTATTCGAACTTGAGTGATTAAATAAAAAGCGTTTTATATTAACAATTGAAAATTTTAACAACACATATATAGGGAGAATGTGAACTAATAGTAGAAACTGAAAAAAGATGCATAACTATCAAAGAAATTTTGCTTTTTATAAAATAACGATATTTGTTATTGAATGAATGAATGTCCAAAACACTTTTTGCACCACGAAATCAGTTCACGCGAATAAATTCGTTACGAACAAATCGAAAGAGATGTTGCTTGAAAATTCTTTTTAAATGCAAAGTTATTAAATATTGAAATCAGGATTCTTTTCCTTCTCGTTTCTCTGGTCTTTCTATAAATGAAGCATTGGGAAAAGTTTGACCATATATCTTGTAAGACACCTACCTCGAAATGAGCTCACGTGAATAAATTCTTTACGAACAATATCTTACATTAATGGTTCTCATCTTCTTCTTCTTCTTAGAGTTGGGGAGTTACTTCTCAGAGTATTATATTGGGCACCTCTGGTTTTATCAGCATTTTGTACTATTAACTCCAAACTCAATGTTTCCTAGTTCCAGTTGCTCGGGTCACCCACTTTATTAATAAAGTCCGATAACCCTTTAATGGTGTAACTCGCTAGTATGGATGATGCCTAAAGAAGTTAATCTAGGGAGGGCAAGAGCCTCGCATTCGTAAATGATATGCTTGGTCGTTTCCTTGATTCTGGTCAGAGAGTTAGTCATAATAGCGATAGCTTCCTGATTTTCACCAGGAGAAGATGGTTTGGAGGTCATTTCTACCTCCTGTGAAGGATTCATTGCTGTCCCTTCACTAGATTGCCTCTGAGTTCCCTTGTCTTTTTCAGCAAGGTCTACTTCAGAGGCTTCACCTGCAAATGCAGAAAGGTTAGTTGTTTCTTGTGTCTTTTCAGTCATAAGATAACAATTAATAAACTCAGGTAATATAACAGTCCACCCAGCATTACCTGAGTTACTGGACAAGGCAAATAGCTCTAGATGTTCGCCAGGCAACTAGAGGCTCCGTTAAGACACCATTACCGCGGTGCCAAATAGCCCTAGGCACGGGTCGCATAACACCAGGGTTTACGGGAGCTGATTCGCGGCCTCTGATTCTATATTCAAGGCTATCCTGTCATTCCTACAGGACGTTCGGCGATCCACCACCTGCCGACGCGCCTGGTAGCTGCTCAGGCCCCAGGTATGCTTCTCATACTTATGCCCCAATCTTCTATTATATCAGATATCAATCTTATTTTATCGGTTCATGCACAGCATCACAATATTTTCTGACAAGAACCGATTTTCGCGGAACTTGCCTTGGAGCGAACGTTGACCATCATTTATTTTGTTTTACTAATTCTTTACAATCCTATCGGAAGGTGCTTCACCACTGAATAAAGTTTTAAGTTTATGGAAACATTCTTGTCTTGATAATCGACATTAAAATTTATGAAAAGTAATTGCACGAAAATGTTTTCCGATTAATTCCATGTTTTGTACGCGGTGAATTTTTTGACTTTATTATGATACAGATCGTGTCAAAAGTGGGAAGCAGTTGGATGAATTTTTTCTTTTAGAACTTAAACATTTTTTTTTCAATACCGGCAGGCACTGAGTGAGTAACCCAACTCCACAACGAAGCCGGGAACTGGTACTCATTTGTCGTTACCCGATGGGTACCTGTGAATCAAGTCACAGAAGCGAGTAGCATTACTCACGGCCATTCCACCACAAACTTGTTTATAGTGTGGGCCATATTCATCCATTATCTCAGAAGAAAGGGCAGAGAAACACAGAAAAATATTGCTTGAGGACATATTGAATACATTACAGAAATTGAATACATTACAGAGAACATATTGAATAGGAACAGAAGTAACATCCATGGTCGGTCGGTCGGTCGGTCATCGGTCTGCTAGAACCTAAATGTGCAGTAAATTTATTCCCATATGATCTAAAACTGTAATCAATTCATTTATTTTAAAGTCGTGCTTGTAGCCACTCCCCGAGTCCGACATGTATGTTGCACAAGTTTATTCCATATTTATTCTGGACAAAACTAATTTATTATTAGCTGAACGCAATAGCTTTTTGAAACTAAAGTAAATGTGTTTTTACCGAAAATTGTAGAGAAAGTTGCTTTGTGTTTAGAAGCTCGATCGTATGCTAGAAGTTTTCAGATTCCTGAAGGTGACTTGTCTCATCCTCTGAGTGTGTTGAAAAATGATAAACCAGTCGCTAAAGACCAGTTAAATTTCGGAGAAAACTAATCTTGAATGTTCCCTTTCATTTAATTATATTTACATAATAATTGAAAGGAAACTGTATATGAAAATTTCTCTTTTAAAACATAATTTTTAAAAAAATGAAGTCTCGTCTCATCATTTTAAAAGCCAGAAATCTGTCCAGAGAGCGGAATAATGGTACCCATGTTAAGGTTAGATAACAATTTTTAAGGAAGAAAATGAATCACATGTTTTTGTTCTGGAGCGGGAAAAGTTCCTGAGCGGAATAATTACATCGTTAAAATAGATTATACATAATAACATAAGCAACTTTACAGACTTCAAATCAACATTAATTATGATTTAAATTAATTAAAAATCCAGTAATTAAATCTCATAAACCACAAGCATAGCTTTTAAGACAGCCCCAAGCATCCCTGATGTTATTTTTATTCCAGATCGTGCAATCGTTCCCCAGACAACTCAACTCATCAAGAATCTGGTAGGAGAATAGAATGAGGATTTTATTTACATAAATAAAATTGAATTTTTATGCTATGAGTAATTTTATTGGTAGATTAATATTCTATTATTTTGAATAAAGTTATCGAATATATTGACTCAGTAGTCTTAGAAGCTTTTCCGTTTAGTAAATAATCACATTTATGTAAATGTAAATCACTCTCTTCCCACATATTGAATATGAACAAAAGCATCATTATAACTAATTTTGTTCATTTTTATTTTTTTTCCCTTCGAGCATGGACAATTAATTTAGTTTAAAGTGAAATTAACTTATGATTGATTGCTTGTGCTTAAAGATTATTCGACATGACTAATCTGATTAGCTGCCTCAAAACAAAATAATAAATTTTAGAAAACACCAAAGAAAAAGAAAACTATTATTTCGTGTAAAGTGATTTTAATTTTCTTTTTCTTTTGTTAGTATATACACATTTTTGTAATTAAATATTTAACAAATGATTTATAATATTTAAAATAAAATAAACGTCAGTTTGGACTTCAATAAGAAAAAAAGATAAGGAAAAACAATGAAAACAGCTTATACACCGACCAATAGAAACAGCGTGTACACCGGGATACACTCCCCTGTTGAGTTGGGCTGTACCCAGAGTTGGGTTACCCAGAGCTGTACCCAGAGTTAACAGAGGTAGGCTGTCCAGAGCTGTACTGAGAGTTAACAGAGTTGGACTATACACAGGGCTAGAGAAAAGAATAGGACTGGCTCGTCGCTTTGAGGTGTCGAATGCCGCCTTGATTCCAGAGGATCCCACACGCAAGAGATAGAACGCACCACTTTCTCAGAGGTCCTGGCTATAATTAAAAAACTTAAAGATCAAATGTCTCCTGGCATTGATGGCATAACCAATTGAATGATCAAAAAAGCTCCCCCTAAAATCTTATTCAAAATTACTATGCTCATCAATGAAATTCTTAAAATCATCTATTTTCCCCGCCAGTAGAAAACTGCTTCAATTATTCCAATACTCACAAACCTAAGCAGGAAAATTATCTTCCATCTAACTACAGACCAATAAGTCTGCTCCCTTCACTTAGCAAAATTGCTGAAGGTATTATTCTTAAAAAATTGACACGTTCTTGAATGACAATAATATTCTCATTCCTGAACAACAAGAGTTCAGAAAACACCATTCCACAACCCATCTACTGATGAGAGTTGGTGAAACTAACACCCATGGATTCCAGTTGAAATAAAGCACTGGAGCAGTTTATCTAGATTAGCCAAGGCCTTTGACAGAGTTTGGATTGGCGGACTAGTCTTCAAACTCATCACTATTGGTCTCCCTGATCCACTCATAAGACTAATTATCTCATACCTTTTGAGACGGAAGTTCCAAGTTCGCATAAGTAAAACACATTCAACACTTAGGCCAGTTCTAGCAGGCGTACCACAGGGCTCCAATCTTGGGCCCAGATTATTTCTTATTCATGTGAACGATATACCCAAATCACGACACACAACACTGCATCTATTTGCTGATGATGCACTTATTCCAGCACAATGCAGGAAACCATCTACTATTTCTACTGCTCTCAACACACACTTACAGCTACTTGAGCTCTGGTTCAAGAAATGGAAAATCCTAGTTAATGAAAGCAAAAGCATTGCAATCATGTTTACCAGAAAAAGAGCAATAACTTGTCAAAGAATTAAAATTAATGAAACAACACTCCCCTGGTCCCCAACCTGCAAATATCTAAGAGTAACATTTGACAAAAAACTAAATTGGAATACTCATATCCAAAATATTAAACAGATTCAAACAAACTTCTGCTGCATTATACCTCCTCTTAAAATACAACTCATAGCTGTCAATTGAAAATAAAGGGCTCATTTACAAAGCATACCTCAGACCACTTCTGTCCTATGCCTGACCCCTCTGGGTTTATACTCATGACCGTAAGATCAAAAAAATTTAGAAATTCTCCAAAACAAAATAATTAGTGAGTCAAAGCACCCTGATATTTTCGAAACAAAAAAATAAAAAAATAAAAAAAATAAGAGAAGAACTTAAACTTCCAACAGTAGGAGAATATTTTGCTAAAATCATGTACAACATGTACAAAAATCTAAATAAAAACGAAAATACATCACTCACTAATCTTCTGTCCTATAATGACCTCAGCACCCATAATCAGCACCGTCCCCGCTCACTACTTCGCTTTTGTCCAAAGCTTCTTCACCAGCCACCATGATCCTTACACATAAGCAATACGTCATTGTTAATATTAACAACTAACCTTAAAACATTTAACTAACCTTCGCTAACATAAATAAATATAAATAAACAAATAAAAAGTATATAACCCAAAAAAATAAATAAAAAATAAAAAAAATAAAGATTATAAGTGTTTGAAGTCTGTATTCGTGTATCCTCGTGTTTTTCTACTCATTCTAACTATCACTGATACTGTTTTTAACAGATTAGTTAAGAACATTCCTATGTTAATCCAACTAACTTTTTTGTAAATATTGCTTATGTGTTATAATACAAATTAATTTTTATCCAAAAAATCCAAATTTAATTACTAATTTTTTAATTACTGTTTCAAAAATTAACTTTTCTCAAGAAAACTCAACTAAGCCCCGCCCACTTAAAACTTCTACTTGTTATGCCAATCAGATCACGATATAGCTTCCTAGTTTCATTTTCAAATAGCCAATGAGAGTTGAGGTTCACTAGAACCAGGTACCTAAGCATACTGCCAGCCGGCAACCACTTTCACATTTTGATTCATTTCTGACTTTCATTTTCTGACTTCCAATCTGGCTCCATCAGCCGCTCTGAACGGACGTACATTGCTCTGCTCTCACTTGATGAGTCACCACCTTGGAGATAGAGACAGCACAGCCCACGGCTGACGCAATCCAGCGTCTTTGCTGATAAAATAAATAAAAAGCAATTTTCATTACTCGTAATTCTGCATAGTCCTGACTATTACTGTCAATTAGACTAAATATGGCTAACCTACTACCGAATGATGAAATCCTCAAGATGAATGAACTCGAGTTCTTCAAATATGTAAGAGCTAATCTTACCTGTGATGAAAGCAACAGCCATCAACAGCATGCTCTTGCCGCAATGGATACGCAAATCGCTATGAGAGAAGCGTTGGAAATGCTAGAGACTAACACCTGCAGAGAATCTGAAAAGACAACTAGTGCAGGTAACTATAGTCTTGAATCTGATCTGGCTACCCCCACTACTACCCCTAAAACCAATAATGAAATAATAGCTGAGACTAATGAAATGATAGTTGAGAATAATGAAATTAAAACGGCTAATACTGCCGGAAATAAGAAAAATAAAAGGAAAAAGAAAGAATCACTGAAAGTGATGATGCTTTTGAATTCCCTAGAAAGACAGCAAAAGCTACGCCTGAGAGTGTCACTGTGACCCCCGTAGCTACCTCCAACACCTTTCATGGGCTCCGCCCGTCGGAGGAGGACAATGCAAATACAGACGACCAGCCTGTCACGGCAGCGCCAGTCAAAACACCACCAATAATTGTACGATATGGCGAAAGCCACTACAATTTTATGGAAAAAATTAAAAACGAACTTAATAAGAATATAGAGGCAAAAAATTCAGGTGAAAACCTCAAGTTAATTCCTAAAAGCCCTGATGAGCACAGGGAAATCACAAAATTTCTGGAAACTCACAAGTATGAGTACATATTATTTAGAGGAAAAAATGAAAAACCAAAGAAATTTGTAATTAGAAATTTACCCCCAACCACAAAATGCGAGGAAATTGCTCAAGATTTGAAAGAATTAGGATACAAAATCCACAAAATTAGTCGGATGACGAGCCGGCGAACCAATAAGCCCCTCCCCTTTTTCTCGTCCAGCTCTATGATAGCTTTGACATTAAAAAACTTTACAATTTGGAGACTTTATGCCATATATCAGGGATTAAAATTGAAAACTATAGAGGCCCTAAAATAATCCTGCAATGTTTCAATTGCCAAAGGTTCCACCACTCTAGTCAAGTCTGCCATATGGCTCCTAGATGTGTAAAATGCGCCCAAAATCATAACACCAAAGAGTGTCCAAAGGAAAAAAGAGTAGACAAACCTACTTGTTGCAATTGTCAGGGTGAACATCCTGCAAGCTATAGAGGTTGCCCAAATTTCCCGAGAAATAAACAGGCACAAAAAATTAAAACGAACTTTGTTAGAAAAGAAATCTCATACGCTCAAGTGGCAGCTGGTCGATCTACCCCCACCCCTAGTGTGGCACCAGAAACAGCAGCACAGGCTGAACAAAATGCTTCTCATTGCGAAGCAAATAAAAGTGAAATTAGTGAGCTCTTCATCCTATTAAAGGAAATTAGAGAAGTTTTTGCTGGGATAAACATCTCAGAAGCCATTAAGAGAATACGAAGCTGCAAAAACAGAGAGGATAAAATGTTCCTCATCTTGGAAATGTTTAATAAATAAGTGTCACACTACCATCAAATGTCAGGATAAAATCAAAAGCATCCCCACTAATAACGCAATAACCCAAAAATTGTAAAATAAATCTAACGTACTGTATATAGATATAACTAACTAACACTAACAAGTACTAACAAGAAATGTAAGGGAAAAAAATACAGAATACTAACCTTGTAAATATTTAGTTCTTACTTAAATCATAATCTGACTAACAAACTAATACTTATTTTTTATATTTTACCTTACTATTGTATACTAACGTAACTGTACATGTTTAAACATGCACAATAAGCTACCTAATGTTAACTTCAACAAGTTTTTGACTAGATGCACTAAAAATGTAAATTTTTATATTAAAATAAAAAACTTTTCAATAAATAAACTTGAAAATAGATCAAATTATGTTTATTTTCTCTTAAATAATTTTAAATATGTAAAAATCTTGTAAATTTTACTAAATCTCAATTAAGCCCCTCCCCCTTATGCACTGAAATATTTTAAGCCAATCAGAATCAGCTATAGTTCTCCTGCACAATCCTGATATTACAGAGGGTAGAGGATCAACGATCCAGGTACCTCTTCAACCAGCCAGCCGGCAACCACTCCATTTTGATTCCAGAGGTAAAGAGCGTGACGTCACTGGGCATGACTGACTGGCATTTGCTATGCTAGCTTGGGTTTGATCACTACTTTCTCGTTCATTTTGCCTTGTTCTATATTAATTTTAAAATTACCTAATTTGTCATTGAAAGTAAACTCTGGAAAATGGATACGACGTTTATTTAAGGAGTGAAATGTTAGATTCATCAAGAAATCATCAATTTTTTTATTCTCAAGATGATGAGTTAAATCTTGAACTCTTAACTAATCCGTTACCAATATTTTGGAAGAATGAACTTGCCTCTTCCAATCCAAATTGTGATCTCCATTTGGAGAAGAAGCTATGGTTTCTATGGCAGGTTATATTACTCATAAAATTGAAGATTATTTACTTGGAAATATATTAAAAAATTGGTCGAGAAGCTCAATCATTACAAGCGGTTTATTTTTGTTTCTGCTGAATGACTTACTATTTCAACAAAACCTTGGATGGAAAAAAATGAAACAAATGGACATAATTTTTAGCAAATTTCATGGCGACACATTTTTTAAAGGGAAAAATGTCATTGCAACATTAATAAATGAAATAAAAAGTTCTTCACTAACTGTAAATCGAAAGGCAATTGAGCATTTTTGTCGCTTGAGAACATTTATACGAATTACAATAGAAATGCAGTTATAATGTCCTATAATAAAGCTAAAAAAGTAATTAAATAAATAAAAAAACAAGAAATGGATCAATATTCAAAAAATCCAGACAAACTGAAGCTAATAAGTACATATATTTTTATATTGTTTATACTTAATTCTAATTTGAAAATTAATAATAATTTTTGAGGGTTTAGTTATATAATAATTGCAAATTAACTTAATATTTGAGAGGCATTTGTATTTTTTCATTCTGATTTTTAAAAAAATGAACTTTTAAAGTAAAAAAATAAATATTTTGCTTAGAAACTCCAGGGAGTTTTTTCTTCTACGATGGCTGACTACGTCATCTATGGCTATTTCCAGAAACGGTTTAGGAGAGCATTTGAGTCAGCCTTTCTCTTCCCTAGTCCTGGTCTGTACCAATTAGTCAAGAACTCCTGAGAGAGATTCTTCTTAATTTAGAAGCAAAGAAAAAGTAGAATCCCACAATACCTGATCTTCAACCAGCAGAAGTATCATTTCTCTAGAAAGACATTGCAACCTCAGCCTATTTAACATGCCCCACCCGCCTTCAGTGAACGACAGACTATGGATTACGTCAGGATTTAAACTCACTACCTTCCCCTCCATAATGAGTACGATGACTTAACCAACCAAGCCATTGTGTGTGTGTATAAATAAATCAAATATATATATATATATATATATATATATATTGTATTCATACGCTTTTTGTATTCACAAAATTCATCATATAGAAACACAAATGCATAATTAAGTTTGCTGTTTCAGCTTCACTGTTCATTATAAAACAATTTTTTTAAAGAAAATGTTATTTTTATTGGATGTATTAGTATATTTATTTAAATTAAATGTTTTTGTACAGTTAGAATTTTTGAAATAAATTAAAAGCATTCATTCCAATTTAAAAATAAATATTCTTTTATAGCCAGTTCAAAAGATTTTGAAAATTCTCTTCTTAATCTGGAAAAGAGAGAAAAAAAAAAACTCTTTGCATTTAAAAGGAATTTTAACTTCGAGCATTTGTTAATTTGATTCAGTTTTGGAAAAAATTGAATACTTGTGCAGAGAAATCTAGAAAAAGCCTTTCCATTGCGATGACAAATTTAATTTTGTTTCATGTAAAAGTATTTTATGTTTTTGCATTTCTGAGTTCTATTCAATTTACAGATATATTTCAGAAAATACTAAGCATAATACAGTAGACGCTAGTTTTCACGAACAAATGGGAACTGGAGAGATAGTTAAAATAAGTTCGTAAAAAAGAGAAAATTAACTTTTTTTTACCATTCTGCTCCCTCTACCATTAGAAAAAATTATTCAATATTCATTATATAAAAGAAAACGTAAAATATAATTCACACGGATTGCTACAAAAAATTTGGTATGAATCATACTTGTGGCTAGTGCTTATTAAATAGCTCAAAGTCTACTGACAAATCACACTTATAAATATGTAGTGGTCCCGCTGCAAAACATAAGCAAACACCAAAAAATGTAAGCAACGCGGATGGATACAAGAGATGCAAGACACGCGGCGTAGGAATAAACTTTTTTACCGGACCTGTGTGATTAGGCAGAGACGCTACGCAGGCAGTGGAATCTTAGCTGTGGAACTGAGCGATAGCAGCAGAACGCTCGCTGCTGCATTTGTGAACATTCATCGAAACTTATTAAGTTTATAATTTCCTTTTTATGCGATATGTCTCACTTAAACTAATTGTACTTAATAATTATTACTAATTAAATAGTTATGTTTTGATTCAACTTTGTTTTTTATTCATCGCGACATTTCTATAAATATATAGGATTTATAAAGAATATTTAATATCGATTTTAGAATCGAAACTTTTGACTCTTGATTAAATACTTAATGTTGCAGTTAGTAATCCACAATTCAGGTACTCCAATAAAATCGATATAAGTTTCTAAATCACAAAATAAAAAAAATGAATAAAACTTCGGACGATAAAAATAAAAGCAAACGAAAAAGGCATGTAGATGAGTTCACAAAGTTTTTAAAAATTTATTTCGTAAATGGGAATGAAATTTATCATTGCATCTACGAGATCCTGTTAGGGACCATACACACAGCAAATACTTCATATATTAATGGTTCGGGGGGGGGGGAAAAACTTCATTGTAATTGTATTGCTTATTTGTTAATATTTTCATATTCGAGAAAAATAATCATGCCAAAACGCGAAGAAATATTGCATGTAATGCTTTGATTTTAATATCAGCAGCAAATATTATTGCTGAAGTATGTTTGGAAGAGGAAATAAAATGGGAGAACAAAATTTAAATAACATAAAGCTTATTTCTCAATTGCCCATGCAACCTATTTAAAATAAAATTCACAATATTTCTTTGAAATGAAATTTTAAACTATGATAATAAATTAAATTGTGAAATCATTTTATAATTTTTTTTTACTACAAATACTTATGTATTTGTATTATATTAAAAATCCTAGTTTAATAAATAATTACATTTCAGAGTTTTTTCAAAATATTTAAATAAAAAATACAAATAAATTTATTTATCCTATCAAAGTTCATGTATTTAATGCATTCATTAAAGTAATAATAAATATAACAATAGTATTCAAATTAAAGTTTCTGCAGTGTTTAAATTGCAGTTTAAATTAAAAACGCTTTATACAGTTAATTTTTATTTAAAACTAAAAATATTCAAAATATTTTTCTAATTTAAAAAAGTTATTTCAATGAGATTTAAATAAAATGAAAATAGTTTTTAAAAATCTTGTGAAATTTTACCAGATAATTGTTTTTTTAAAATTATTATTAAATTTTCAAATGAGATCTTTATATAGTTGATTTTTTAAAATTTTTATTAAAATAATTATCATCACGTAGGTTTTACAAGCACTTGTTATCTATTAAAAAAGATATAATCGAATAAATAAGTGTATATTATAAAACAAAAAACTGAAATTCTAAAACATATTGACCAATTAAATTTAACTTGCTTTTAAAATATTCAATGATAAATTCTTCAATTTCTACAGAAAATTTGAATTCCATGTTTTTATATAAATAGCGCGAATCAAGTAAATATACACTTGTCGCTCGGTTGTGGATGAAAAATATTAAGCATGCTCAATCAACACCCCCTAGAATGTATCTAGGGGGTGTTGGCTCAATACTCCGTTTGGCGGAAAATTCCGCCTCAATTCGGTCATACGTGACGTCATTTCGTGGATGTCTTGTAGACAGCTGGTAGTCATCCACCGTGTCTGAGTAATGGTGACCAGGTTTGCTGCTTGCCAAAGACTACTCCAATAGATGGCACCACCAGAGGATCTCTCAATTTCGCTGAATCTTTTCTACAATTGTTTTCTCAGATTTGGAGTGAAGAGATTTGTATATCAATGCATTACTTTTACTTGGATAATATATGATTTTTTAAAACTACGAATAAACATTATTTGTAAATGCTGTTTTTATATCAGAACCAATTTCATAAGTCTGTGGTGAGAGAAAAATATAATTCATCTAAAACGAATGTCAGTAAAATATAAATAAAAAGCTGGATTCGGCTGTGTTGTTCCAGTTTTTTTAAGCTTATAGTGCATTTCAAATTATTATAAAAATCTATACTCAAAATGGAAACTGAACAAGAATGCATTAGTCATGTAGTATTAAGTATAAAAATTAAGTAGTATTAAGTAAAATACTTCTCATCCATGACACAACTTGACACTGAACAACATGAAAAATAAATTGGTTTAGAAGACTCCACTATTTCTTCTATTTTTAAATGTTCACTCTTTAATAATGAGATTTATAATATATATTTTAAGTTCATGCTAGTAAGCATTGAAATTACAAGAAATTTATACATAAATCTTCTATTAGGTTGGCATTTTAACTATTCTATAAATAGATTGTCACCAAGTAAATATAGAATAAAAGAATTATATTCAAACTAAAATGTTTAAAAGAAATCAATCTCAAAGAATAAATGGCTAAAAGAGATTAAATTATTCATATATTTTCATATAACTTAGATTATAAAGGATAATTGGACAATAAAGGTAAATTTATGGCATACTTAGTTCAGGTGACAAATAAAATTTAAACAAGGGAAACATGCAAAAATATTATTTTCCAATTCAAATTTATAAAATGTAAAGATTTTATCTTCGTAAAAAATCAAAATACGAATAGTAATAATTTTCAGAATTTAACTCAATTATAATAAAATTAAAAAAATTTTTTTAACCATAAGCAATTATTTTAATTATCTTTTTAATATATGAGTATGCTTTAATATGATTAAGAAAACAAAAATACATTGCTTTACCTATAACAGAAAACATATATGCATATATTAACATAATACATAAACATACTCCATATTTTAAAAATATAGTTCCCAGAATTCGGTACTTATCAATGTACTTATTGTATAGAGTTCATTTACTTTTCTTATAACAGCTTTCTGTTGAATTTGATATTGTAAATATGTGGTGAGAAGATAATGATATATATTTTACTACATGAATACATATGAAGAGAAATTATGAATGTAATTTCCTTATAAAAACATTTATGCTAAATTTTAAGTATTTATTTTCACATATTGAAAAAAGATAAAATGAAAATGTTTAATATTCATGAAATATTGATGATTTAATAGCATTAAATATGTAAAATTTTGGCAAACAAGTAGAAAATGATACTACTGTCTAGATAATTTATTTCTCTTAGGAATGACCATAGGTGCACAGATTTATTTTAAATTAATCATTTTTTTTTTAAAATTTAGATATAATTAGAATAATAAAAGATTAAAGATATGAAGCTTCATAGTAAAAATAAAATATTTTGCAGAAAATAAACAGATTTAAGTGAAATGAACTCTTGCAAACCAAGGATATTAGATTCAGAAGTATTTTGTTACTTTAAAATCTAATTATTTAAAATGTCATTTTAATATTTTTAAGAGGAGCTTTATTTTTGGAAATTCAAATGATGAAAATTTACTTCTCATGCTTTGCATTTTCAGGAAAATCAATAAATTTTAGTTTTATTTCTTAAAATATTTTATATTTTCTCTTGGGATAGATAGCATTTTGTTTCACCAAACTTGATATTATTTGGTATATAAATATATTCAAAAACATCATAATATCAAGGAAGACAATTTTATGATGTAAAAAAATATTTATTTTATCATTTTAAAAATAACATGACACTTAAATGTAAAGAATGATTACTTTTCACAATAATAAGACATTTCCACTATTAAATTGCAACATAGAAAATAAAACTAATTTCACCAACATTATAAGGTTAATTTTAAATATTACAAAAAAAAAAATCTTTTACTAATTTTTCATGCATAAAAACCGAAATCCTGTATATATATATTTAAAAGTTGGTTATGTGAAAATTTATATCAAATTATTAAAACTTACCATGTAGGATTATACAACAAATTTGATATGGAGATTATTAAATTGAAACATTAAAGCAATAAGTGCTAAACATAAATAACAATGGCAAATAGAAAACATTCTTTCTATAGGTCCTAAATCTTAAAAATTAACACTTAAAGTAAAATTATTTTTTTAAATTATTCAACATTTTTCAATCACTTAAAAATATTATGTAAATGACAAGGTATACAACAAAATAAAATTACTGACAGCAAGGCAAAAATAGCAATTTTAGTTTTACACTAAAATATGTTTATGAACCAATATGAATAATTGCTTCCCCCATTGAAATCATATGATTCTAAGATTTTTCTAATCTTTTTTTTAAAGATAAGATTTGGCACTTTTCCATTATATACCCTAGTACAATAATCACCTTAACAGGAAAGAAAATAAAATCATAAATTACTGTTGTAAATATTCCATTTGCATGCATCGTATATTATTTAAAAAGATTTACGTTTTTAGAAACTACTAAAAAATAATAAAAATACTTTATATTTACATTTTGTACACTAAATAATTATCACTTATTGACAAAACTTATTTAAACCTCAATGTTTATTTCTGGCAGAAACTAAATACCAATGGCATTGGTGATAGATTGTGTAAGTATAATGTAATTGTATCTTTGTTTATATTGAAACAAAATTTAATTTTGCTGTTTTTGCTTATGGTGATTTGTGATCATAATGCTCCTTTTAACCCAAAAAATTATCAACAAGCAATTTTTTGTACCAACTAGCTTTAGCTTTGTTCTGCATTTATCTTGCTTACCACTATTTCTTACTTTTTACACAATTTTTGCTCAAATAAAAAATTAATTGGTGTGTGTTAGATTTAAAATAAAAAAATTTTCTATAAAAACATCATACCTACATTATATTATTTTTGCTACTCCTTAAGAAACATGCTATTTCTTTAGGATCATACATGGGGGTATAATGGAAAAGTATCTAAGATTTGAAAGGACATAACACATAGAACCAAAATTCAACCTTATTTAAGCTTTGATTATACTACGGTTGACTGCAATTTCCAAACATACAAAGATAATTAGACTGAAAACAAGCTCACATATTTGCTTATTTAATTTTAACACCAGTACAGATTAATGATATATAATGGACAGTGAAAGATTATTGTAAGGTATTTAGATATTGGCTGCATATCTCCTCTTTCAAAAAGATTATATGTTTTATAGATAGTATGGATTATATATCTATCTGTTCCAAAAGAAACCTAGAAAATTCCAACTGTCCTGACAAATATGCATGGAGAAAACAAAAGTGCAACATTCTATTTACATGGTTCCACAATGGCTAGTATTGAACTATAGACTTTCTAAGATGAAGCAAAACATAAACATCATATTAAACTTAATTAGATACCAGAACAAAATCTTTGAATGTTTTATGATAAGAATAAGTTGTTATTCCACAACTTTAGTTTCCAGTAATAAAAATATTTTGGTTTACTCAAATTTTACAAATAAAGCTGTTCAAATATTTTTACTTATTTTACAATAAAATGAACAATGCCTAATTTAAATATATGTAAATCATCATGAATAACAACTTTAAGTAAATAATTAAAAACTGAGGCAATTACAGTTAAAATCAATGACTGATTAACAATAAAGAATTAAAAAAATATTATGACATTTTTTTCATTTACAAAATACTACCTGGCATATCACTGAAGCATAATAAAGAATATCTTAATTTTAGGTGATGGTCAAATATATTATATTTAGAGAATCTGATTTTAATGTTATAGTTATAATTAGAAAAAGAGCAATTTATGTATGAACACGTGCAACATGTTGATGCATTTGGTTCTTTTTTACATAGCCTTTCTTGCAATATCTACACATAAATGGATAGTGCTCTTTTTGATGCTCTCGAAGTTTTTTTGATGTAGGGTAACTCTTCTTGCACTCACGATAATCACAGGGATATCGATTTCTTTCAGGATGATAATTTTTCATATGATACACATAACGACCATAGCTCTCTAATAACATTTGACAAAGAACACATTTAAACTCAACCATGTGATGTACATGACGTAAATGAGATTGAAGAGAGAAATCTGTTTTGAAGGTCATTTTGCATTGCTTACAAACCAAAGATTTGGGAGATTTAATGCTGTCATCCGAATCATCAGAGTTTGAGCTTTCAACCTCTTCTTCAGGTGCATATTTCACTCTTTTCAACACACGGAAATTTCTATTATGTTTCCTGAAAGTTCTACATCCATATAATTGTGCACTTTCATCTTGCATTTCATTTTTATCATTTTTTCTTTTCTTCTCTACCTTTTCTCGAGAAATGTTTTCCTCAGAATTATCTTCATTATCTGATTCATTTTCTTCAATATCTACGAGATTCTTTTTATCTGAATGTTGTGGAGATTTGCTTTTCTTTAATTTGTTGCTACTTTTTATTTTGCTAACCATTTTTTCTTTATGCACATTTTTGTCACTGGAAATATCAACTTCACTTTCATCAGTTTCCTTATTTTTATTTGACTGAATTTTTCTTGATTTACTTTTGTTTTCCAATTTTTTTTGTTTACCACTTTCTTCACTAGTGTTTCCTGAATCAGTTTCCTCTATACTTTTGTTAAGTGTTCTTTTGCTTCTTTTAATTACATTATTCTCCAATTTGTTGTTTCTTCTTTCTTCAAGAGCTGATTCATTAGAATCTTCATCTTCAGTGGTATCAATTTCCTTATCTTTATTTGACTGATTTTTTGTCGATTTTTCTTTACTTCTCCATTTTTTTGGTTTACCACTCATTTCACTATTGGTTTCTAAATCAGTTTCCATTACACTTTTATAAAGCAGTTTTCTTGATTTGTTTCTCAACTTATTGCTTCTTCCTTTTAATGGAGTTGATATATCAGAAACTTCATCTTCAGTGTTATCAACTTTCTTGCCCTTGTTTGATTGATTTCTTGTTGACTTTCTTTTACTTCTCATTTTCTCAGGCTTATCACTAGCTTCACTATCACCCTCTGAATCAGTTTCCACTACACTTTTATTAAGTGTTTCTCTTGATTTGCTGTTTCTTCCTTTTATAGGAGTTGATTTGTTAGAAATTTCATTTTCATCGGCATCAGTTTTTTTCTTCTTTGACAGATTTCTTGATGACTTTTGCTTGCTTTTCACTTCTTCTTGTTTATCACTAGCTTCAAAATCACTTTCTGAATCAGTTTCCATAACTCTTTTATTTATTAATTTTCTTGATCTGTTTCCTGTCTTGCTTTTCTTCCCTTTCACAATAGTTGTTTCTTCAGGACTTTCATTTTCAATGGTATCATTTCGGCCTCTTTTAGACTTATTTTTAATTATTTTTTCTTTATGTTTTAATTTTTTTTGCTTATTACTTTCTTCAATATCGCTTTCTGAATTTACTTCCATTGAATTTTTATCATAACTTTTCTGACGATTTCTTTTAGATTTGCTTTCCAATATTTTCTTTTCTACTTTTTTACAAGTAGGTTCATCAAAATCATCTTCACTAGAATCAGTTCCCTCATAATTCTTAGACTGCTTTGTCAGCAACTTACCTTTATTCTTTGATTTTTTTCCTTTTCTTTCATTAATTTCATCACTTTCTGAATCTGCATCATCAGCTAGATTTTTTCTATGTTGTTCATCTGATTCTGATAATTCTCTGGTGAGAAGCCTTTTACCCATTTTTCTTTTTGACAATATTCAAATATTTTTAATGTAGAAGATAATTGATAGTTTGAACGTCATAGAGAATTATTTTCAATTGTTACTCTTATAAAACTTTTATTTCAAAGTGCAAAGTTAAGAATTTCTATTTTTTTAATCGTAAAAAAATAATAATGTGATGCAGATATTTGCATCCAGTTATATCAATTTTTCCACCTCCACATAAAATAAAAAATTCTTTTCTTCCACGGATTTAATATCAAATTTACTCTAAATGAAAAAGTAAAAAAAATTAAATCAAAGAGTATTTTTATAAGAAATCACAGGAAAATGTAAATTTTGAGAAATCGGATGCCATTATAATTATATAAAGTTAAAAATTCAGTCTGTTAAGTTTATCAGTTCCTGACTTTGAGACTTTCAGCAAGAAGTCTGTTAGGTTAGGTTACCACAAAAAACTGTTTAGGACCTTTATGATCATAGCCTTATAGCTCGCATTGATAAAATTAGTAAGATTGAGTTTTATTTAAACTTTTCCAGAAGTAGTAGTATGACAGAAACAGTTTTGGAGCTTTATGCTCGTAGGCTTATAGCTCGCATGGAGTAAGATTGAGTTTTTCACAAAACTTGTCAAAAATTTAGAACACTATTTCTTATTTCGTAATACAGAACTTTTCCGGAAATCTGTTTATTTGTTTAATGTTGTTGAATGGCAGATCTTGTTGCCACAACTTGTTAATAATGTTACATTATAATATTTTCTCAGCAAAACAATGCTATTATAAATATCCTCTTGACGTCACAATTCCGTAGCTTACTCGTGGCTCATGAGTACATAGTGAAACCCCGTTCAGTCTTTCAGCCCTTTTTAAATCAATTTAAACTTAAATCAGATTTAACTTAACCACTACGCTGAAAACAGCGTTCGCACTGCCTTGCAGTTGACGCTGATTCAAGAAGCTTTGTTTTTGCTTAAAACCTTATTTATTGATTGTTATTATAAATTGTATAATATCTTCAATTTTTTTATAGTTAAGTATGTTTATTAAGAATTTACTGACCAAAAGGGCTTTTATTAAGATTATGGTATTTCAAATGAGGAATACGAAACCAAAGAATGTCGTTGACAAGTCTATTTCTTCTCATACTTAATATACTGTTTTTTTATTTAATACTTTTATGAATATTTCTGTGATATTATTATTTAAAATTTTGAGTGTCTTGTATTTATTTTGATCGATTTCAGATATTTCAGCAAACACTGATAACAAGATGGCGCTATATCAGTTGAAACGTATTTAAATCAGTTCGCCAAACAGATTTAAGATAAATCAATTAAAATTGATTTAAATCACAAGTTGCCACTGCGAAAAAGTTCTATCGAGATTTAAACGCATTTAAAAGTGCAGTGCGAACGGGGTATGGCAGAGAATATTTTTTTGTGCACAAACAAGTAGATCAGCCGTATAAGTTAATACTTCGACAGAAATGTAAGTTATTAAAAATGGTTTTATGCGATGTTTATGGGTGTGGAATTCGGTCTGATAGAGATTCTGGAATATCTTTTAAACGATTCCAAAAATAATAACTAAAAAATTCAACAAATTGAAAAAATTAATCTTAAATATAGAGATTTATGCGTATCTCGATAAGCTAAGCAGACATAACAGGAAAAATTAGAGTATTCAAAAGTGTTTCGTCCAAATTAAAATAAAACCTGTTAATTAAAATAAATCACAACCTCACAAATCGTGATATCCACAACTCTATTTATTTTCTTACACTATAAACTTAAAATAACTTTAAATTTTTTTTATAATAATATTCTAAAAATAAACTGGTTGCCATTCACCAGAGCATAAGAAGCTTTTTCAGTTACAGAAATTGTTTTCAATCGTCGCGACACTCCCACCTTTTGACTTTACAGAGATATAACAAAATCAAAACATTTTTACTTTTACATTAAAAGTCAATCAATCATTTGGGTCTTATAACTTTTCTACCATATTCAGTTTTGAATAATTTGATACTTTTTTCTCTTTGGCCTTGTCAAACTTTGCACTATCTTTTTGGTTATCATAATTTTTAACTTTTGAGTCTTTTACATTTTGAAACAGTTCATTGTTATAAATTTTACTGCCACCGTTAAGTTCTAAGGAATAGAATCGTTTTACAGGACGTATCAATTCTTCCGTACAAGTTTTTACTTTTACAACCCTAACGGAATCATCCTTTCCTGGAAACACTTTGTGGCAACAGCAACTTGTTCAAAAAAAATAGAAATATATACAATGCATGCTTGTGTTTTTGTAAATATTACTGGTTTTGAATACAGTATGATTTTGCTGTATACTAAGATATGAATTACTGTGCTTCTTACTTAAATATAAAAATATAACGATTTATATCTCTTATCATATGTAAAACAAATATTATTCTTTCATAATGAAGATATAAATCAAAACAATCTGAACACCTACACCAAAAACCATGTTGGTTACACCGGACGTTGACCGAATTAATTTTTCTGAAGACTAATATTTTACATCCCCATTTATAAAGATACGTGATATTAAATTTCAATTTATTAGAACAATTATATTTTATCTTTCAATATGAACGAAAATAATACAAAGTATATTCAATCCGAAAGTGAAACTGTTGAATTAAATCGAATCGCAATAAAACCACCAATGTCCCACAATTCTTGGCGTCAAAAACATAAATTGTGATTTTTCCAACTCGAAGTGCTATTCGCAAACAGTGGTATAAGTCAAGAAATAACTTAATATAACAGTGTTGTTGCAGCTTTAGATGAAAACATTTTGGAATATGTTGTTGATATTCTTTCAAATCCTCCAGAAGAGGGAAAATATTATGCTTTAAAAAATGATTTATTCCATAGATTGACTGATACTGAGGAATCACGCGTAAAAAAGTTACGAACAGATCTTGACCTTGGCGATAAACGCCCATCTGATTTGTTACGAGAAATTAAAAGTTTTGCTGGTAATTCGATTTCCGAAGAGGTAATTAAATCACTATGGCTCTCCACAATCACAAGCAGTTTTGTCAGTTAGTAAGGATCCACTCGATATTATTGCAAAAATGGCAGACAAAATTATTGTACTTTATAATACAACCGAACTGTACTCTATTAACAAAACAGTACCTTGCTTCAGTAAATCAACAATACCTGAAAGCAGTAGAGTATATATTTTAGAAGCAAGTATTTCTTCATTAACTAAGAAATTTGAGGAATTTTTATTTCGAAGTAGATCACAAAGCAAACCAAGATATTTCAAAAGACAAAGTAGTTCTAGATCCATATCAAAATCAAGACGTTACAAATTTTGTTGATATCACTTTAAATTTGGAAGCGATGCGTATAAATGTGTTGAGCCGTGTAAATTTAACAAATCTATCACTCCTTCAGAAAACTAGCAAATCTGTCGATTGCAGAGGCAAATGATAAGGGCCTATTAAACTGTCGCCTCTTCCTTTTTAATAAAACCAGTAATCGTCATTATTTGTTTGATACTGGTGCAGACATTTCTGTTATTCCTCCTCCAAAACCAAATAAACTTTTATCAACAGAATTTACACTTTATGCAGCAAATTCAACTCCCAAAAAAACTTACGGAACTACGCTTCTTAAACTGGATCTAGGATTAAGAAGAAAATTCGAATGGAACTTTATTATCGCAGACGTTTCGAAACCAATTACTGGAGCTGACTTTCTTAAAAATTTTGGCTTATTTGTTGACATTAAACGTAAACATTTGATCAACCCGTTAACATCACTGGCAGTCCCAACTCGAGTGATAAAAGATCCTTCATCATTTTTAACAGCTTTAGACTGCAGTTAGTTTGAGCCTGATATCCGGTCCCTACATGTAGAAATCAAATGCCTTACATCAAGAAAAGTAGGAAGTGGAACAGAACAAGAGTCAGGCATAATGTCACTCATCATATAATTACAAAAGGTCCTTCGATCGCTTCAAATGTCCGCAGGTTGGTCCCTGACAAATTTAAGTTAGCAAAGGCCGAATTTGAACATATGCTCGAACAAGGGATTTGCTTACCTTCGAGTAGCAGTTGGTCCAGCACTTTACATCTTGTAAAGAAGAAGAATGGAGATTGGAGACTGTGGTGATTATCGTAAACTCAATGCAATAACATAGGCAGATTGTTATCCAATACCTCACTTACAAGATTTTGCACATCAATTGGAAGAATGTACGATATTTTCAACCTTGGACTTAGAACGTGCTTACCATCAAATCTAAGCCCATCAAGCTGACAACAAAAGACTGCAATTTGCACGCCATTCGGACTTTTCGTGTTTCCTCGAATGACAGTTGGATTAAGGAACGCTTCACAATCCATCCAGCGATTAATGCATACTGTTTTGAAAGGTCTCAGCTATTGTTTCGTGTACATTGATGGTATTTTGATTGCTTCAAAATATAAAAAAGAACATTTAGAATATCTAAAAGAAGTTTTCAAATGCCTTTCAGATTTTGGAGTTGTAATAAAAATTGCAAAATGTCAATTTGGACACATTGAGCTAAATTTTTTAGGACACTCTGTTTCTGCAAAAAGTATTAAACCAGCTGCTGAACGAGTTAAAATCATCAATGAATTTGATAAACCTAAAACAATCAAAGAATTAAAACGTTTTTTGGGTATGGTAAATTTTTTACAGATGATATTTGCCTCACTCTGCAGAACACCAATTGGTACTAAGTGCCTGATGGGCAACAGAAAGAGCTCAAATAAAACCATTGAGTGGACACAAGAAGCGGAAATAGTTTTCCAGAAATGCAAAATGCCCCTTGTAGATGCTGTTCATTTGGCACATCCATCAACATCAGCACCATTGGCATTGTTTGTGGATGCTTCTGATTATGGAATTGGCGCAGCGGCTCAACAGAAAATGGATGATTCTTGGCAACCATTAGGTTTCTGTTCATAAAAACGTTCATTGATTATCGCCATAATTCGTGTGTTCGAATCCTACCTTGGGCATAGATAGTTGTAGTGGTTCGGAATCCACTTTAAACCCTAGCTCCCGGTCTAATTAGCTTTTGCTTGGGAAAAAAATTATCTTTGAGTTGCAAACTAAACTTTATTAAGTGTAATAGAACCCATTTAAACTGAACTAGAGATTAAAATTCAAAAAGAGGGAAATCAAAAAAGACTAATTTTAAAACAACAGTTGGCGAATAGAGAAGCTTTGATTCTGATGTAACAAAAGAATCAAGTGAAAAGTTCACTCAGAAACTAAGACTTATCTTGGATCTTGGATCTGTGCACAGCCATGGTTATTCCAGAGTGTCAGCCTGCGAAGCAGGCTTTTACTCTTTCATCTGAAATAGTTCCGAATGGAAAAACTTGACATTATTAACGGAGAAGCGCTGAAATGTACAGCGGATTAAGGAATGCAATGGAATCCTAATATCCAATCAGCATGAAGCTGTCCTAGTGGTCGGAGCTTGAACAAATTTCAGTAGAAATTCTAAGAAAAAATACTTGCAAGTGTTAAAGTTGAAAATATACAAAATATATACAAAATATAGGAGAAATACAAGATGAAAATGTAGAATATGTACACTATATACAAAATAGCTGTAAACACTTATAAAAATTCATTTTCACTTAGAAAAAATTGAGTAGCAATAGGTCTATATTTGCTAAGTTCAGGAATATATTTATAATTAAAAATCTCATTGAAATTTGCAGTATTGCAGAGTTTAGCTTTTTCATAGAAATTCTTATTTAATTTACGAATATGCACTAAAATGTCTTCAATTTTGAGGTCTTTTTCAATATTTTTGTTTCTCACATAGTAGGGAACACCTGCTATAATTCTTAAAATTTTATTTTGAAAATTTCGAAGTTTTCTTCTTTCATTTTTGCCAATGTTATTCCAAACAGGGGAAGCGTAAGTGACAATGGGGCGAATCATAGAAATGTATAATAGTCTTTTCAGTTTTCTATTAAGTTTTGATTTCTTGCCAATAAGATTTTTTAAGCAGCCGAAAGCAGCATATGCTTTTTTGGTGACATTATTAATGTGTTTGGTCCAAGTGAATCTAGATGTGAGAGTGAGGCCAAGGTACTTAGCTTCTTTAACCTGAGGAATAGTTTTATCAAACAATATTAATTTATTTGTAATTTTATGTTTCATTTTAACTCTTTTCTTTCTTAAGAATATTATAGTTTGAGATTTATCTGCATTTATGACAACACGCCAGTCTTGACACCATTTTTCGATTTTGAATAGTTCGTTTTGTATTTTCTTGAGAGCATGATTAGGATTTGCTGATTCTGCTAGGATAGCAGTGTCGTCTGCGTAGAATGCGATGTTTATTGTGTTATTAGTAGAAATTGGGAAGTCATAATTAAAAAATAGATATAGAATAGGTCCAAGAATACTGCCTTGGGGAACGCCTGCATTAATGTTAAGAGTCAGTGAGGTGACATCATTTTGCTTGACTTGGAAATAGCGATTTTTAATATAATTGTGAATTAGATGAATGATATCTGAGTTTAAATTAAGTTTGATAAGTTTGAAGATGAGACCATCATGCCAAACTCTATCGAAGGCTTTAGATACGTCTAACATAGTCATGGCTGTATAGAGTTTTTTATGCATATTATTTCCAATTATTTCGGTTATTCTGACGAGTTGTTTAACAGTGGAGAGGTCTTTTCTAAATCCGTACTGTTGAGTAGGAAGTAATTTAATGTATTCAATCATTCTATTAAGAATTATTTTTTCATATATTTTTCCTAAAGTAGGAAGTAAACTAATAGGTCGATAGTTCTCAGGTTTTCTGGGGTCTTTACCAGGTTTAGGGAAGAGGATTATTGTTGCAGTTTTCCAAATAGATGGGAAGATTGAAAATTTAAGGCAGATGTTGTAAATGTTGACTAATTTCTTGATATAGTCCAATGGAAGTTTTTTAATCATGTTATTGGTGATGTTATCAGCACCTGGCGCTTTTTTAATTTTGATTTTCTTGATAATTTGAGTTATTTCACAGAGGTTCGTAGGTTCGATACTGGTGTATAAGGGAGTATTGCTTATAAAATGAGTTACAGTTTGTTCTATGGTAAAGGTGAAGCTAGTATTAATATTTTGATTTGGTTGGAATTGTTTGTAAAGAGAATTTGCAAAAATATTCAGCTTTTCATTGATAGAGTACACAGGTCCATTTGGTCCAATAATGTGAGAGTTTAAATGATTTTTATTTTTAAGTTGTTTCGCAAAAATCCAGACAGAATTATTTTCAGTACTTAGATTAGTGATTTTATTATTCCAGTTTTCTTGCCTATGTTCAGCACATAATTTTTTGATTAATTTATTTAATTTATTATTTAAGGTTTTATAATAAGGATTCCAAGTTTTTTGGTATTTCTTTCTAGTGCGGTTTCTTTCTTTGATGAGGTTTCTGATGTTTGTAGGAAGTTTTAGGTAGTTATCTTCATATTTAATGTTAATTGTAGAAGTATTTTTCGCTTCTATAATATCTTGATTGAATTTGTTAATATTATCTGTAATGTAGTTTTCCAAGAGTTGTTTATTTATGATGCAGGGTTCACTGATATGTAAGGTATCTTGCAGTTGAGCTTGTTCTTTATTAGCTTTATCTTGTAAGATGTTATAGAAAAGTTGCCAGTTTGTGCGGGATATGAGTTTATTAATGTTATTATTTTTGTTCAGTCCAATGCAGCCAATAACTGGTAAGTGATCCGATGAAAGTTCAATGATGGTGTTAGCAGAGATTGGAATGTTGCTATTTGTTATGAAAATGTCTAATATATCTCCGTGAGTTAGATGAGGGCTGTAGTGGGTGGGTTCTATTGGAGCAATAATTTTGAGATTATTATTTTGAATGATAGTCCTGAGAATTTTACCATTTTCGTTAGTAGATCTGCATCCCCAAAGTTCATTTTTGCAGTTTAGGTCACCTCCAATGATAGTAGGAAATTTATTGTCCATAATAGCAAGAATGTCATTAGCTGTAGGTACACTTTGTGGTCTGTTATAGAGACTTGTAAATTTAAGATTTAAGTTATTTGGAAGATTAATAATGGCAGAAGTTTCTTCGAATCCATTTCCTGTAGTAGAACTGAAGTGGGCGGAGTTATATGAGTTTTTTATTATTACTGCAGTTCCTCCTCCTTTGTGGTGGAGTCTGTCCGTTCTGTAAATTTTGTAGTTGGGAATTTTGAAATTATTTTGAGGAGTCAGATGTGTTTCAGTAAGAAGAATGATATCGATATTATGTTTATCAATAAATTCTGCAAATTCTGAGATTTTATTAGCGATTCCATTTGCATTCCAAGTAGCGATTTGAATTGGAGAAACGTTACGATTCAAATTATTCATCGTTGATTTGGAAGGTTTCCTGTTTCTTGGCAATGGCCTCGTTTAGTTGTTTAACTTGCGCAGTGAGTTCGAAAATTCCTGAGCCTTTGACGTAATTAATCAGAGTTTGGAGATCCGCTATCACTGAGTTTGCTTCATTTATAATATTTTTTGTTTTATTTATGGTTTCGTTATTATTTACTAAAGCATTAGCGTATGATAAGTTAGGATTTGTGCTTGGCACTATTTTGCTTTTTATTTGTTCAAATGAATTTTTACTTTTATTTTTGGGAAATTTGCTACATCCTCTGTAGCTTGCAGGGTGATTATCTCCGCAATTTGCACATTTTGCAGGAGTAGTAGTAGGTTTTGTGCATTGGGAGTGATGATGTTCTCCTGCGCATTTAACGCATTTGACATTATGATGACAGGAAGTTTGTGCATGGTGAAAACCCTGACATCTGAAACATTGCGTAGTACCTTTGCGGCCTCTGTAATTTTCAACTTTAATAACCTAATTAAATAGATGAGTTATATTGAATATTTCTTTAGATTTGTCGCTTTTAGGTAAAGTCACTATATATAATGGTAGGTTTATTTTATTGCCGCCGACGTTTTTACTCATTTGAGTAGTGTTGAGGACCGTGAAGCCCTCAAAAATTAATTCGTTTGAATTTCTTCAGGAGTATAAATGGGAGGTAGATTTTTAATTACAATTTTTAAGTTTTTGTCTTCAGGGAGTAGAAAAGTATGATAGGAAGTATTGTTATCATCCAGAAGTTTAGTGATTTTGCGATGAGTATCTGACGACTCAATTTTTAATCTAAGAATTTCAGATCCAGTCATCTTGCCAGAGTAACCAGAGGTATTATTAGTTTTGAATAATTCTTGTAATTTTTTCCAATTGATGTTTTTATCTTTTATAACAATGGGTGGAACTCTATTGTTCTTTTTAGCAGGTTGAAATTGAATCTCATCATTTTCGTGGTTTTCTGCTTGTGAATTTAAGGCATCATTCGTTTTTTATTAGTTGTATTGGTTGGTTCGTCATTTTTTCTTTTATTGAAGTTGATCCTGGGTGGTTCATGGGTGATTTGAGGTAAAGGAGGGAAGTTTTCATTTTTATTAATTGAATCATCTTCTTCAATTTGCATAAACGATTCGAATCTGTTTCCTGTAGGAATTGTAAAAGCCGGAGGGCGATTTACTATTTTAGGTGTAGGTTTAAGAGTTTCTTGTTTGTTGTCTTTCCTGAGTTTATACTTGGTGAGTTTTTCCGTTAGCTTAGTAAGCTCAAGACTATGAATAAGTAACAGTTCAATGTCATTTGCAGACATAGGAGAGTTGCTAATTTTATGAATAACTTCCGTAGTGAGCCTAATTTTGCTGCTGATAGCCTTGTACTCGATGTCCATATCCAATTTCAGAGGTTGTGTCATGGCCCTAACCGTGGTGGGGGCAGGACTAAGGCTTATTGAATGTATTTACGAATTTATAAAGATTGCAAGATTTATTTTGTTCGTAATCATTAATTTTAAAGTGTACTATAATTTTTATGGCATACTTATGTTTTCTTTTTGCTTAATATTTTTCATAAAAATAAAGTTGATTTTAAAATGTATGTAACTTTAAAATAATTATTTAAAAGTATTTTTTTTGGGGTAACTACTAATTTTTATTATTACTTACATCTATGCTGCAATTCCTAAGTGTACGAGAATTTTCGAAACCAGTTTAGATGAAAGTCTTTCATTCAGCTTTTTAGCTGAGAATGAATGAATCATCCGAATTCTACCCCTCGGGTGTGGATGTTTGTAGCGTTTCCGAAAGTGATTTTTTTTTTTTGTTTTGAAATTAAATTTGGGTTCAACTACGAACAGAAGACGAAAAAAAATGAAAATGTACATCTCACTGCGAAGTAACATATTTTTTGAAAAACGAAGTGTCATTTTTTACTCCTCAGTTAATTAAAAATCATCAATATTTAAAATAAAAATTGGAAAAAAAGAATGTATTATACCTCGCGATTCTCCTTAAAGAAATAGTGAAGTATTAATGTTTGCCCTTCGTTTGCATGCTTTTAACTGATATTTTTTTCAAGTATAATTTGGTTGTTTATCTTATGTTGCAATAAAATCAAAAGTAGTAACAGATATTCATCCGTTTATAATGAAAGAATAATGAAATAAAGGATAATTTCAAACTTCCCTAGTAAAATTTTTTTTTAATAACTTACTTCCCTTTTTGAAATAAGTTTTATTCCTTTATTTATGTATTTTTGCAAATTAGATTTAAAAATTTCAGGGTTTGGTAGATAATTTTTTATAAATCAAAATAGAGTGAGAGCGCTTATAAGAAAAGATTCTGTTAATTTTTGATGCTGATAATTTAAGGGTGCAGGTGATAATTCTGACCCTTGTTTTGTCTCCGTTAAAATCAAAATAATCGAAAGCAGCCGATGAAAAGATAATCAACCGATTTTAAAACTCTTCCAGAGTAAGGAGCAGCTGAATTGCTTTTTAATTGGCAGTTATACGATTTTGTATAATTTTAAGGATTGACAAATAGAAAATGAAATTTTTATTTATCGTTTAATTTCTTTGCGGCATGAATGTCTCATTGTGTCTTCAATTATTGGCGTTTCTCAATGTTTTGCGTAGAAAATATATGCAAACATACATCTCTCGTATAATTTTTATTTCATGTTTTTTTATCTTATAAATTTTTGAAAGGACTTACATTTTTATAAATCTATTAGCCAGATATTTATACAAATCCAAAGTCTGATTTTTTATTCCACTTATTTCTTCGCTATCACTGTTTTTAAGTAAAGTCACATTTAAAACACGAATAAAAAATCCACACATCGCAGTTTCTTAAAATTTATACCAGATAGTACTTCCCATAACAATGTTAAAATTGAATACCATATTTTCACTGTTTCATTTTACATATAACACGATATTTAGCTCAGGCATTTTTCAGATATTTCTCAGCTATAAGCAGAAGACGGTAAAGATTCTGTTTATTAATCTTACTGCTTTTTAATAATTTACAGAAATATATTTATCAGAAATATTATATAACATACATGAACACAAAAATATAAAAAATTCTGTAAATATTTTGTAAACTATGTAATATATATATTGCAAGTTTTTATAGTTTTGTAAATAATAATTCTCTGTAAGCTATATATAAAATGTTTAATATATTATATAAATATGTATTAAAAAATTAAATTCTATAAATTTGACTAAGTTATATATCATTTAGAAACATACACTGTCCTCCAAAAATTAAGGAACACGTTTTTCGCCGCTCACTATAAAAAAATTACCCAAATATTAAATTTCTTGGTTATATAAATGATGAACCTATATAAGTTTACTCAAAAACGCTAGCTACCATTTTTTTTAATAAAAAAAGAATATGAATGAGAGAAAAATATGCAAACATCAAACTTTGTAATTATGCTTGTAACTTTTGATTTTCAACTTTTGACAGCAGTTTCATTGACAATAGTCAGAGGGCTCCCAGAATATCTGAGCAAGCCATTTATCCGATCCGTTAAAATGCTGGATGGATGGAAATGTGTGTCAGACTGATGCTGCCAGGCGCTTTGATTTGTCTCGCAGTGTGGTCCACTCGCGGAAGTCAATATAAAACCGAAGCTTCTGTGTTCAGAAGGCTTGTTCCAAGGCGACTACGAGCTACAACACCTGCAGAATGTCTTTTTCGTAACGAAAGAGAAGCATCTCTGTGCAGATTTGTTGCAGACTACTCTATCTATACATCAGAGAGAATATCCACTACTTTGGTACGAAAGCGTCTTCACAATTCAATGTGACCAGTTGTGTATGTCCCCCTCACCAGACGACAGCAGGCTCGTCTTGTGCAAAAGAACAAGATTCTAGGTCAAGATAGCGATGGGCTTTTATACTTTTTACAGACAAGTCCAGATTCACATGGGAGAGCGATTGAGGACATGTCTTAATCTTGAAGGAGAATAAAGCACCTGATACCTTTAATCCAATATACTAGAAAGACAGTTGCCGCGATGGTGGAATTAGTTTCGGCAGAAATTTAACTCGGTCGTCACACTGACCCTCATGTTTTCTAGGGAGGAATTGTGATTCGTGTGAGATATCAGGATGAGATTCTTGATTCATATGCCGGTACACTTGAAAATGATTTCATTTTGACGGATGATAACACACGAAATCATCGAGCTGTAGGTGTTGAAAATTTTGAGCCTCTTGATTTGGAGCAAATGGAAAGACCAGCTCCATCTCCAGACGTGAATTCTATAGCCCATCTGTGGGTCGGTTTTGATAGACAATTTGGCTTTAAGTCCTCGAAAGCCTGTAGCAGAGTTGGAAAACTTTCTGTTTTCACTTCCCGTTTCGGTATCTGAGAACTTAATGAACAACATGGAAAGTCGGTGCCGCCAATGCTTTAAATCAAGACGTGGGCATATCCCTTTTAAAAACTAATTTTTGTTCTGTTTCCATGACATTTTATCACATAAAACTGATTTTTATTGATTGCGCAGAAACTATCATAGGCATTTAATAGGTTGCTCAAAACCTCATCTTGTGCAGGACCTGTCTGTAAATGAATTATTACCTGTTAGTTTTTTCATTTCTCATCATTGCTTATCATAATGAATAATTAATTAATATCATAGTTCGAAATATATGATATTAATTTATTATTCACTCTTCCAAATGTTCGATTGAATTAAGTTGTATGGAACAACGAGTGATTATTTATCTGTCATTTTTCACATATGTCTAAATAATGTTCTGTTCAGCAAAAAATATTTTAATAAATATATGTCAAAAACTATAATAAACATTATGAATTTAGTAAAATGAAAAAAATGATGTAAAATATATTCGAAACAAATTTATGGTTCTTTTTTAAGCATTAGCAATTAAACAAATTTGTTTTGCTTTAAGGAAAAAAGTTATACACATGCATTAAAACTAATAATAAATAGTGTGAAAATATAAAAATATATGTATATGCTCTCTCAATAAATGTCGATTATATCAGTTCTTAGGTTAAAAACTTGCATTAATAATAATTGCGGTGTTATGTATATATATATATATATATATATATATATATATATATATATATATATATATATATATATATATATATATATATACACATGAAGCAAATAACGACGGGCACTGGTTGACCACCACAACAAGCCGGAAACTGGTACTCGTTTATTGTTAGCGGTGGTCACCTGTAAACCAAATCAAGGAGGCGAGTAGCATTATCCAAGCCATATCACCATAAACCCGTTTGCTTGTATGGCGGGCTACATTCATACATCATCTCAGACAACAGGAGAGAGATAAAAAAACATCCTTGCCCGAACCGGGATTCGAACCAGGGACCAACAGCCCAGGAGTCTGGAATGCAAACCACTTAGCCGTTGATCGGTATCATTGATTTTCTGGAAGAGAAATATTAAAATAGGGAAATTTATACTTTCGATGATGATTGGTAAAGCTTCAGTATACTTAGAAACAACTGCTTGGGATGTTTGTTAGATTGCACAACTCAATTATTTCAAGCTGCAAATCTGACCTCACTGCTTTATAATTTACGGCGAAAGACATGATAAAAATATCCAATTTTGTTTGAATGGCACTGAAATCTGCGCTCAAACTCAAAATGCAGTTTTTTTTATCCTTCATGTTCTTAAAGCTTTTTTTTTTCATTTACCGAGAGTATTGAATTTAATCTATGGAAATGAGACAAGTCGTTCTTAGCTAGTTTCTCAGAAAGTTTTACCTTAAAAGCTTTCAGATGTCGTCGATTTTCCCCTTGCATCTTGGCATCCAAGTTGCTCACACGACAAAGAAAATCTGTGAGAAATGCTAAGTCCGAAAGCCATTCTGTGTCTTGTGACATTTCGTATTCCACAGAACACTGTTTCTCATGAAAAAATGACTCAATTTCATCTTTTAGCTGCCTAACTCGCTCAAAAACACACCCTGCACTAAGTCACCTTAATACAGTACATCAGAGTACTCATATTGCACGATCAGAAGAAAACCTCAAAATTGTTTGTGAGTAAGCCAACTGGATCGAATAGTATTTAACAAGCATCACAATTGCATCAAGTACAGGTTTCATATTCGGTGCAGATTAAGACGGATCATCTTGATCTATAACACAATACAGAAAAACAACATCATTCCCGAGATAGTTTTCATTAAAGAGTCCAAGAAATCGAGATTCTTTTCCTGTTATATTTGGGGATCCATTAGTCGTAGTATTACATATATTTATTTATAAGCATTTTCAAGGTTAAAAACCTTTCCTGAAATTTACATCGTGTAGTGTTTCTCTTTAAAGAACATATTCACCCCAGTTCCTTGTTAATTTCAAAGCTCTCATCAACATTAATTAAAAATATTTATTTTGGCAATATCATTTATATTAGCGCTTTCATCCATAGCTATATGGCAAAATTTAAACTGGTCAACTTTTGACACTAATAACTTATTCGTAGACGATCTGTTTTTTTGGAAGTTCTACGGTAGAAGAGGCTTTCACATTATCTACTGATGCTGTTTCTATTTTGAAAGATGCAAATATGACTATGAGAAAATTTGACACAAATTTGAAAAAACTTAAAATGTTATGGAAAAATTCTAATTCATCGATTGAAATTAATGAAAATCCTGATTCACATTTGAAGGTCATAGGACTTAAATGGAATTATGAAGATGATGTTTTCGAAGTTAATTTAACATCTCTGTTGTCAAATTTTAATGCTAGTAAATGCACTAAAAGGAATGTTCTCTGTACTGCTGCGAAAATATTTGATCCTTCAAGATTTGTTTCTCCAATTTTGATTCGAGTAAAGTCATTACTAAGAAAACTGATTGAGAAAATTTCTTTTAATAAAAAATTAGGCGATATAACAGTTAAAATATATTATTGATGTCAGCACTTGTAATTCCTGATAATAATTTGAATCAATGAAAAACTTGAAAGAACTACATAGAGTATATCAGTATTGGGAAAAATATTTTTAATAATTTTTTCCCAAACTCTGATATTATAATATATGTTGTTTGGCTGAAAATTTCTGATTCCATTAAATATACGTAATTTTATTTGAATTTATATGTGTTTTAAAATAAATTAATTTTAATTTTTGATTTAAGAAATTTGCAAAATATTTTTGTTGTCTGTATTAGCGTTCCATTGGTCATCTGTATTTATAATGCTATGACATAATTTAGTAATCTGATCTGAAATCAGATTAAGACTTATTAACAAAGGTTGACTAACTTTGGAATGAGAAAAATTAGTTTTATGGTATAAAAGTGAAATATCTATAAATTATATTACATTTTGTGATTTAAATTTTTTACAATAAAAATAATTTTGATTTAAATTACTAGTCTGAATGATACAATTTAAAAAAGCTATTATGATATATTATGAAAGCTATTATATTTTAAAAAAGCTATATGAAATAAAAAAATGAAATAAGTGTTTTAATTAATCTGTGGCAATGTTTAAAAAGATATCATTATGAAAAATTAGGTGAGTTGATCCTGAATTAGGGACGTAAAGACTTACCCAATTATTTTTTTGCATAAATAGCTAAAGTTTGTGAAGTGGGCTCCGTGGCTGAGTGGTCAAAGTATTACTCCGCTAATCGCTTGAGAGCGTAGGAGTGTGGGTTCGATTCCCACCGTGGCCCTGGGTGTTTTCTTCGTTATTCTTCTGTGGTTGTACATCTGTCATTGTGCTATTTGTCCTATAATCGACGAAGACTTACAAGCGGATCTCAAGAATCAAGCATACGAGTCTGAATATATGTAATGTAATAAATAAATAAAATAGTAATATAGAATTTTTGAAAATTTCTTAAGGTAAGATGTAGGATACATTCAATACCTTAGATCAACACACAATTTGTAGTCTTTCATAAATAAGATAATTCACTATTAATAGGGAATAAAAAATTTTAATTGCTTCAATTGGTTAACAAGCTAGAAAAAATACATTTGAACTTTTTTAAGACATTGTTATGGAAATATTAAATCATTAAAATAAATTTTCTTAAAAGTTAAAAACAAATAAAATAAAAAAAACCCGACTCCCAAATCGTAATATCAGGGTCAAGGCCTACAGTGCCCATTTCTGTTTTCCTAACCGAGGGCCCTTGGGATGCGAAACATATTCCGGTTAGGTGGTCAGCCCAAAGCGAAATCCCTGGTATTTATTTCCCAAGCATGGTTGGTATTCAGTTTATCGACATACTGAAAGGATAAAGGGTTGAGTCTACCTTGCTCGAGGATCGAACCTCGGACCTGTGCCTTGGGAGACACTAAGTCATCGTGCTTAAAAAATGTAAAAGTTTCAGTAAATTTTATGGTACAGATTTCCACATGCAACTGAACTTTATAGAGAAATTTGGGACTGCAAGATATTACAGTAGAAAAGAAATTAAACTTTTTATTAATTAAACGGCCTGTATTTCATCGTCAAGGGGCATACTATGTATTAACCCTCATATCAACCATGTTATATTGGTTTCTGTAAATAGGTTCTTTTTTGAAATTTGCCACAGAGAGTAAAAATCGCAATTTTTATTTATGATGTCAAACATATAGCATCTTTTTTGCTCTTTACAGTTTGTTTAATAAATAGACTTTACAAATAAGTCACATTTGTTTTGCTTCTGTCTCTTTCTTTGCCTGAATTTGCAACTTGCATTATCCAGAATTTATGGGACACGAGTGTATATATATATATATATATATATATATATATATATATATATATATATATATATATATATATATATATATATATATATATATATAATATATATATATATAGGGCGATTCTATATCGAGCAATAATTACATAGGAAAATAGAGTCGTATTTCCTTCTGAGATGCAGAGAAAAGAGGCTATAAAAACATCAAGAGTCTATCACGAATTTTTTCAATCAGAGTAGGCGTTGTCCTTTATAAACAGCGTAGTATCTTCGATTTAAGTATCATTTGGAGAATCGTTTTAAGTATCATCATTCGAAAATTTTCGTGAATGTTATGGTGACGTGCAAGTATGAAGAATTGGCTGATATGCACCTCATATACGGTGAAGACCCAACACATTTTTCCATCAAAGTCCGTAACTTTTTTCAATGCCATATATCATGCCCGATGAATTGATCTTAGTGGAACTGTGGATTGGCCTCCTCGCTCACCGGACCTCAACTCACTGGACTTTATTTGGGGGTGTCACATGAAGTCTTAAATGTACGAGACGTCTGTGGACTCATCTGAAATCTTGTGGTTAGAATCGTTGATGCCACTGACAAAATTAACACGACACCAGCAATCTTCGAGAGGGTGCGCCAGTTCTTCATTCACCTGTGTCAACTCTGCAACGACACTCGTGGTCGGCATTTTCAGCATCTGCTGTGAAATTTTCATTAAACAATAAATATGATTGTGAAACTTTTGACATTATTCATTTGCTTACCCAACACTGCTATAAGTTTAGGTGGGAATTCCTCTTTTCTGCCTCTCAAAGTGTATTGCGACCCTATGTAATTATTGCTTGTTTGGATAGATACTTTCCCCCGCTTTAATATCTCTCGTCTATCTCTCTCTCTCTCTCTCTCTATCTCTATATATATATATATATATATATATATATATATATATATATATATATATATATATTCAGAATGGTAACGTTGATTAATTAGAAACTCTAGTTTTAGTAAAAGTAAGAGCCCTCGCTCTCGAAGTATTAAGCACTTTTTACTCCGAACCAGAGTGGATTCGAATGTTTACCGATGGATCCCTGCTGCCTAATGGCCCTAAAGCAGGTGCCGGAGTTTTCTCCGATATTTTCTCATTCTGTATCCTTGTGGGCCGAGGTGCTTCGTTTGACGGCGAAATTGCTGCGATAATCACAGCTTTGTCTCAGTTGTCATGCCATTTGGGAAAATTTACAATGAGACAATTTTCCTCAATGATTTCCGAGCTGCTCTGTTGGCATTCTGAGCTCATTTTAGATAAAAATCCCATAACACCGAAACATAAGAGATTGCCGTCATTATCTAAAAAAAACCTGGCATTACTCCTGAAAACTATAGTCATCCAGTGGTTTCTCGCTCACTGTGGAGTTTCAGGTAATGAGAAGGTCTTTTTCCTGCCTAAAAAGGGTGCTTTAATCACGCAGAATATTTCTTGTCCTATGCCCTTCATACTATTAAAAGTTTTATTAAAACATGTATCGAAATATGAGCAAATGAAGAACTATCATTGAAAGTCCTGAATACTATCTCGAATTGGATCGCTGAATTCTGCCTCGCCTCAGGACATCACTGCCTTCGAAATCATCTCTGTAGATTCAAAATTGTTCCTTCACTAGTAGCCACTCTGCGCATCTGCTCCACTGTCCTGCTCTGCGCATCACTTTTCTCGCAGTGCGTTACTGGGAGGCAAAAGGCATGTTAGATTAATGGACTCTGTTAGAGCGTTTTTTGTTTGTTGTGTTCTCTCTTTGTGTGATGTGCTTTCTTTTTTCTTTTTTTATCTATACTCTTATCTCTTTTGTTGTAACTGTTCAGGATCTGTCATTAGAAATTGAAAAAAAAAATGTTTTAAAAAATGCATGTTTACGTTATTGATTTAGCTTTACAGCCCAGTTTAATCTCAGTCTAGATTATGCAACAACATTGAAGTTTATATATATATATGTTATCATGTAATCTTCGTGAACTTAGGTTCTAGTAGCATTTTAATATTTTTTAGTAAGTAATTGTAATGAAATATATATTCGAAATTTTAAATAACTTGAGATTGCCAAATTAAAGGTTAAAGTTTGAGCATGATCTGAGTTTAAAATGCTAGATATTGCTTGAAGAGACTTAATTTAGGTTAGCAAAAGAACTGTGCAGTATTTGGTACATAAACTAAAAATCGTGCAAAAAAAAAAAAAAAAAACAGGATCCTAGAATTTTAACCAGCTGAAAAAATAAATGTTTTTCTTCATTTCTTTACTCGTATTTAAATTTCCATTAAAAAAGCATCTTTTTTAGTACTATTCAAAAAGAAGTAATGCCTTACGATGAATTTTTCTTCACAGCACTTTAGAGACATCCCTGGAATTTATTTATTTCTTACAAAGCAGCTATGGATATAGTATTTCTATACTCTTATAGTGTTTTAATACTAATAGTTTCAACTTAATTATTGATTATACTTCAACAAAGTTATATGGTTTTCATTTAGTTGAGATAATGAATATTATGAATTTTTCTTGTTGTTATTACTTATGACACTTGAACAAGTCAAGCTCGCTACGCAGTTGGCTTTGCAAATTTAAGTCAGTAGGGTTCGTCTTTCATTTAACCAGAGCACTACGAAGGTGAAAGTAGACTTGCTCTAAACTCCTCCGATAGATGGCACCATCAGTGGATACACTCCCTCAGTTTTGACATTGATCTAGAGGGGGAGAAAATTTTCTCCAGGCCATTACACTCATGGTAACTGCTCAACGATTGACCATAGGACTTTCGATTCCACAGATTTAACGTGCACGTATATCGCATGTATTCGGTGGATCTTTGGTGGCATTGACAATCGAACCCCGCCCTTCCGGACGGAAGGCCAACGCCTTAACCACTATGCTACCACGGCTCTTTGCAAGGCTGTGGTGGTGTGATTGGTTAGGGCTAATTGATTAGTCGTCGTTTTCGCTAAAGGCGACCGGGACACGTTAAAATTGTGCGTGGGCGAAATGCCCTCCAAGTGAAATAATACCTCTGGGGGATGACAGGCCAAGTATTGTGAGTCTCCTGCTTGCTTCAATATCTCGAAGACTCCACTGGGCTGCTTGTATCCAACTGGTAGAACCCAACTCAGGTTTGGTTTGTTTGTTTGTTTGTCGCTCAACGGTCATTTTTTGCACACGAGGGCTAATTAGACCGGGACTTACGGTTTAAAGTGGATTCCGAACCACTACAAACATTCATGCCCAAGGTGGGATTCGAACCCACGAACTGTTGAACCGAAGGCAAGAGCGCTAACCATTCGGCTGCCAGCTCGGCACCCAACTCAGGGCTAGGTATAGACAGACAACGAGAAGAAGATCCCCTGGTCAATGACAATAGGTTATCAGGTTTAGGCCCTTCTTCATATCTAGAGGAATGGACACGTGCCGTGCACCCACATGGAGCCGCAACCGGCTGTTAATCAATTGAACATTTGATTACAAAGTTGGGACCTTAAAGCCTACAGTGGGCTACAAAGTAGTCCACTGTATCACAGTTTTTGGTACTAACCTGAAGTTGGCACTTATTATAAATACAAAATTAGAGAAAATATTAGACACACCAAAAAAGAAAAAATAAAGAAAAGGTAAGTAAGTAACATTGAGTAAAATGGGATAAAATTGAGATATTGATTGGAAAATATTACTTTTTGTGAGTGATCAAAGAGATCTTAAATTCTTGATTTGATCTCCAATGGCTTAAGAGTTCAGAGAGTTCAATATCAGTTTTTGGTTGAATTGCTAGATTCACATCTTTTCAGAGTTTGCGTTGGAGTCATATCCTTCTGGTTGTCACGAGTGGTTTCCCTGATGCTGGTTTATGGGATCTTCACACAGCTGAATGCTCTTTTCATAGAGAAACGACATCAACTGTGTTATTTTTTTGACTCAGAAGGAATCTTTTGTAGAACTGAATATATTGTACCTCTGTCTGCAGTGTGGATTTTAAAAGATGGAATTCCCTTGTTAGCTGACATAATGTTAAGTAATGTACGAGAGTACCATTCTGTCCACAGATGCAAAGTATGGAACTTGTCTTGCCAATTCTTTTGAAAAAACTGGGGAATGGGCCATGATTGTTCAGGAGACAGTTTAGGTAAAGGTTACAAGAAGATAACACCAGTTGTGCCTTTGGGTAGGATTTCCCTGGTGTGGAATTGTGTCATGTTTTTTTCCCTTTTAGTTGAAGGTTGTTTTTAATTTTGGCTTTTAGATTCGCTCTTGACCATTTGATGTTTGTTAGTTGGATGTACTGCTGTAGTGTTGCTTGCTTTGCTGGCTGGTCAGCTATTTCATGGCCAGTCACTCCTGTATGAACCTTCACCTAACTTAATTGAATTTTGGTGTTGTAGAGCAAACTTTGGATTTATTTGATGATTGGTGATTTATGAGTGGAATTGAATATTGCCATTAAGGTAGAGAGGCTGTCGGATCAAATGCTTAGTGTGTCTTGAAGATTGTTGTTTGAATAGATGATGGATTCGTTCATGGCTAGGGCCTCTACTTATATGATAGCGTTTTCTCGGTGAAGTTAAATTAAAGAGTGGTGAGTTTGTTAAGTTCTTTCAAAGACTAAAGAAGCTGCTCCTGTGTGCGAATCAAATTTCGACCCACCAGTGAAAATGTTAAATTTGGATGTTATTAATGTCTTTTCTGGGGCAGGTTAAAGATTGTAGTTTGGTGACTCCAGGTAATTGAATGGATAAGATCCTTGTTGAAAGGATATTCGTAGCTGGTGTGTTGAAGAGCTGCGTGATCATCAAGAGTGATATTTTGAGAAAGTTGTAAGGCCTGAGTCATGAGCGCTGTGGCTTCTACGGCTAAATGTAGGGAGGAAATGCCTGCCAAGATGTTAGCTGCTGGTGCGGAGGTTGACTTGAAGGTTCTAGTGATAAGAAGAGTAAAGTGCCTCTGAAGAAGGCTACGTACAGGGAAGCATGCTGGTGCAATAACAATGGCTTTTTGCAAAAAGGTTTGATCAAAACTCAGCAATTTCTTGATAAATTACTGTTTTTGTAGAAAGAATACATTTTAATATATGGACAACAACTATCATTGCAGGTATATCAAAAATTATCTTTAAATTTTCAACTTAAATTTCCACTGTGCATAATTTCTTAAAATTTAAATCAAATATAAGTATTAAAATATGTATTTAGCTCTAATTTAATTAAGCTTATATTATTGCATATTTACGTAAAGCTATGCAGAAATGTGATGATAAAAGCAAATCATATTTTGTAATGATTAGATGGGGGGGGGACTTTGCATAACTATATTTATTTATAATAAAAATAATGAAACAGAACAACAATCTGCAAATAAATTAATACAACATCAGGAATGCAAACGGTAAGTTTTGAGTATCTCTCTATTAAATATTAAAATTTTGATTCAAGTAACAATTTATAATTAAGTGATACATAGTAATAGTTAACAATGTAATAAGTTTATAATACTGTTACAACTTTATAAATAATAATTGTATTTGCCTTAAAATATCTCAGACAGATCGGAAATACTCACATTTTGGGCGAAAATTGCGGTATTTAGACGTATTGTAGTTTAAAAGTGGGTTTTCTAATGATTTGGTGACTTAGCGATGTTTTGGCGAAAAAACTTGGCAACAGTTGGCAAGATTCTTGGTGACTTGGCGAGAAATAGGTACTTTTGGAAACATTCATCACCTAAGCTCTAGGACCAATATTTAGCGAGATAGCCTAGAAGCTTCCAGACCCTTGGCGAAACTGGTAGATTTCTCCAGCAAATCAGGTATAAATACCACAGCCCGACATAGAAGAGTAGCAGTCTTGTGAAGATAGTCAGTGAGTGAAGAAGATTAGTCGTGACTGCTAGTCTAGAGAAGCTGTTCTCTGTCTGAGGTATTTGAGACCTGTGATTGGAAGCTATTTCTTATTGTATCTGACGAATTGTAGCTGTATAATTGTGATTGTTACAGCTGGAATTTCTTATATCTAGTGGAATTTTTACGAATAAAAGTCTTGAGTTCACATTAAATGGTTGCTTTATTCAACCCTCAATCGACACGAAGCCTGAAGCGCGGAACATCTGGTGTTAGAAGTGGGATTGAAGAGTTGATGCAGCGTGTCACAAGAAAAATGGATATGGATTTAATGAAAAGTCTTCTCGAAAAATTAGCGGAGCAGGTGACTGAGATGAAAGCTGGACAGGAGGAGATGAAAGCTAGACAGAAAGAGATGAAATCTGGACAAGAAGAGATGAAAGCTGGACAAGAAGAGATTAAAACCGAGATTATGAAAGAGATAAAATCTGGACAGGAGGAGTTAAAAAGGAACTTAAGAAGGACATTGTAAGTGTTAAAGAAGAATTCTCCAACATCATTCAGGAGAAGATGAATGCAATGGAAGATAAGGTAACTTCAGTTGAAACTAAAGTTTTGGAAATAGAAGAAAACGTTGAAGAAGCATTAGACAATATGAATAAGGAGATTGAAAGCTTGAACAAGCGAATGTCGAACAGACATGAGTAACCCAACGTGGCATTTGTGCCTTCCCTAGCCACGATTAAATTCTCAACATTCGATGGAAAATCATCCTGGCAAGTATACAAGACCCAGTTTATGATGGTAGCGGAAGCTAATGGATGGAATTCCCGAGCCCAAGCTTTTCACCTAGCAGCTTCTTTAAGAGGAGATGCGGCCGACATCCTCGAGACGCTTCCGTAAGAGCAGAGGCACGATTTCCAAGCCCTATCGAGTGCGCATGAGCTGCGGTTTGGAGAAAAGTGCACTAAAGAATATAGCAGACTACAGTTAAAGTCCCGCTATCAAAAAGCGGGTGAATGTCTGCAAGAAATGGTTGCCGATATTCAGCGACTTTCCCATCTAGAATTTTCGAACTGCCCAGCTAAGACACGTCAAGATCTGGCTCTCCATCACTTCATCGATAGTGTGCGGGATCCAGAGATACAGAAAACACTTAGACTCGCCGATGTCAAAGATTTAAGATCTGCCCTAGTCAACGCACATAAGATAGAGGCTGCCCAGCAGGCCGCGCGTAAAGGACGGCACTCAATCTGAGCCGTCTCTGCTACTGATACGGACTATGATCTAAGAAAACAAATTGAAGATCTGCACTAGAAAACAAACTGAAAATTCCGTAACTTGACGTGAAGTAAGCTCTCTGGGACACATTATCTTGCTGAAGTTGTAAGAACAGATCCTGAAAAGATCTCTTCAGTTAAGGACTGGAGTCGTCCAGAAGATGTCCACCAATTAAGAAGTTTTCATGGACTATCCCCGTATTACAGGAAATTTGTTAAGGGTTTTTCAAGTATTGCCAGACCCCTTCACAAGTTGACAGAAGTTAAACAAAGATTTCTATGGACAGATAAATGTGAGAAATCTTTTAAGCAACTGAAGGAGGCGTTGACATCTTCCCCCGTTCTTGCATAAACCCCAGCCGGAAAATTATTCGTTTTAGACACAGATGCCAGCAACGAAAATATCGGAGCTGTTTTGTCGCAGGAAATTGATGATAAAGAATATGTCATTGCTTATTGGAGTAAATGCCTATCAAAACCGGAGCGGAATTATTGTACAACCAGGAAGGAATTGCTGGCAATCGTTAAAGCCATAAAACATTTCCACCATTATCTCAATGAAGAAAATTCTTGCTCCGGACAGATCACGCATCCTTAACCTGGCTTTTAAATTTTAAAAATCTAGAAGGACAGGTAGCCAGATGGATTCAACGAATCCAGGGGTTTGACTTTGAAATACGTCATCGCAAAGGAACTCTTCATAGAAATGCTGATGCATTATCAAGGAAACCGTGTAATGAAAGCTGCCGATATTGTTTTAGCGTAGAGAAGAACTATCAATTAGAATAAATCCATGGGTACGCCAAGTTACTGTTTCATCGCCATCGAAACCAGACCCATGGAGTGATAAAGGGCTTAGAGAAGCCCAAAAAAAAGACCCAGATATAAATCCAATTTTTGAATTAAATTAATCTTCCAGTATGAGACTAAGTTGGCAGGATATCTCCACCTACAGTCCTGCTACTAAACAATTTAGAGGTCTTTGGGACTGACTCCTTATAAGAAATGGCGTGTTATACAGGAAATGGGAGTCCGATGACGGACGTAATTTCAAATGGCAGCTTATTCTTCCAAAATCAAGAATTTCAGATGATTTGAAAGAATTGCATGGTAGCTCAACTGGAGGCCACTTCAGAGTAATGAAAACTCTACAGAAAATTCGAGAACGCTTCTATTGGAGCAAAACTAGACAAGATGCAGACAAATGGTGCCAACCTACCGAGAAACGTAGCCGAGGAAGGTTGCAGCGGTACAACGTAGGAGCACCTTTTGAGCGGATAGCATTGGACATTTTGGGTCCTTTACCACGATCTTCAAATGGCAACAAATACATTCTGGTTGTCATGGACTACTTTACTAAGAGGCCTGAAGCGTTTTCAATCCCCGATCAAGAGCAAACTAAACTAGCCGAGGTTCTAGTGCAGCAATGGGTTTCCAGATTAACCACTAGGTTACCACGGCCCTATTTTTTGGTATTTTAGTATGGTGTATTTCACCCCATTACTATAGACACGATTATCTGGAATTTATAAGGTAAACAAGAAAGTTCTTGCCGTTTTCGCGTTACCATTTTATGATGTGAGAATAAGTATGCAAATTTATGATGCAGTTTAAACTTTGGTCAATCGAGAGTAAGAATATCAGTCGCTATAAAAGCAGGTCTACAGCGCACATTCATCAATCATAATGCATAGATAAGCGGGCATGTCGAAGGAACTCGTTCTGTATTGTTCTTTTCACGACTCCAGAGTGGGTTTATCAACTATTGCATCAAGTTCTGCGACTTGATGCAATAGTTGGGAATAGTGTTATGAATGTACATACGGCAAGGCATTGGTTTCACCAATTCAGGTCGGGAGATCTGTCCCTCAAGGATGAAGCTGGTGTCTGTGGTAGACTAGTTGTTAAGTGGTTCACTATGAGCTGCTACCAACGGGTCAAACGGTCACTGTTGACCTGTACTCGCGGCAATTGGAACGAATGCAACAGGCATTGCCATTGCTGGTTAATCAGAAGAGGTGTACTGTTTTTGGCCCGTAATGCGAGGTTGCATGTTGCACTAGTGGCGAGGAATACCACACAGTGATTTGATTGGGAGACTGTGCCATCCTCCTTATTCACCTGACCTTGCACCATCAGATTACCACATCTTCCCTTTCCTGGAGAATAATCTTCGAGGAAAATCCATCATTAATGAAGCAGACACGTGACAAGCACTCACGAACTTCTTTGCTTCTAAAGCTTCCGTGTTTTACCATAAGGGGGAGACACGTTGGCAGAGGCGGGCAAACTAGGGCTGTATAAAATTAACTAGTTTATGAAGAAAATAAACCAAGATTCATTTAAATCTTATGAAAAATTAAATATTTGAATTTAATAATAATATATTTATGTTTACGAATTGTTAAGTATTTTAAATTTTTTAATATTTTAAATTCAAGAAAACCGCTGACACAAATATAATAAATTCCCACTTAAAAATAGCTTAAAACGTAAACAAAATCACACTTTTTATTAGAATTTAAACAATTGAACACACATACAAAGTGCTGCAACAGAGAGCTTAAAAAATGCGGAAATAATCAATTCAATAATTATATATATATATATATATATATATATATATATATATATATATATATATGAGTGTGTGTGTGTGTTTGCCCGGTGATTACTTCGGCATAGCTCAACCGATTTGAATGATTTTTTATTGTTTGATAGGGTATATTACCAGATTAGTACCATTGTTCAGTGTCGTAGTAAGTATAAATTGCGCCCGGGTACGATACATTTTTTAGCGCCGCCTCAAAAAAAATAATAAAAATAGTAATACATATAAATATGGGAATAATGTGTATTAAGTAATAAGAGGTATATGATAATATAACTATATATAATACATTATAACAAATAAAGTATAATTGTAATAAGAATATGCAATATAAATAATAACATAATATGGTACCTACTATATAATAATTGAAAATATATTAATTTAAAGTCTCAGGCTAAGCTTTAAATTTAAATAAATTCAATTATAATTAAAAAAAACACTTATATTGGATTCGGTAAAGTGTCATTGGAATAATCGGACTTGTGTGATTTAGAATTAATTATAAAAATATATTATTGATTTTATATACTAATGCAATTGTTTTAAAAAACATAAAAAAATTTTATATGAAATAATTCGTTATACATATAGACATAAGCAGATGTAATTATTTGTAATCTAATATATATACTACACTATTCATTTTTCTTGCCTTTGCTGAAGCGATTTGATCAATTACTATATCAAAGTTTATAATTTCAAAATTTTCTTTTTCTATACGTAAAATTGTTAAATCACTTAAGACAGTTTTGACTCTTAGGTGATTAAGTCAAAATTAATTTTATTTTGCTAAATAAATGTTCACAGTTTGCAATTGATGCAGAAATAGTAAAAAGTATTTGAATGGCAACTCTATCTTCACTGTATGAGATAAGGCATGTTGGAAGTTCTAATGGAATACAAAGTGTTTAGGTTTAATTTCTTTTCTACTGCTGAGTAACAGCTTTCAGTCCCACATTTCTCTATAGACACCTGTTCCATGGAAATCTGTATGGCGAAATTCACCCAAACTTTTACATTTGTTAAGCACGGTGACTTAGCGCTCCCAAGACAAGAATTAGCTATTTAAAAAAAAATTAATTGGGTAAGACTTTACACCCCTAATTTAGGATAAACTCACCTGACTTTTCACAATATCTTTTTAAACATTTCATTCACCACAGATTAAACTGAAAATTTTATTTCATTTTTTTAATTCAAAAAAATTTCCAGTAAAAAACAACTTTAACTTAATGGGAAATTTCGTATTTTAAATAGCTTTTTAAACTATATCATTCAGACCATTAATTTAAACCAAAATTATTTTTATTGTAAAAAACCACAAAATGTAATATTGATAATTTATAAATAATTAACTTTTATACACTATAAAACCAATTTTTCTAATTCCAAAATTAGACAACCTTTGTTAATAAGTCTTCATCTGATTTCAGTTCAGATAACTAAATTATGCCATAGCATTATAAATGCAATTTTCAGATGAGTAATGGAACGCTAATAGACAACGAAAACATTTTGCAAATTTCTTAAATCAAAATTTAAAATAAATTTCTTTCAAAACACATAAATTCAAGTAAAATTATGTATATTTGATAATATCAATTTTCAGCCAAACAATATTTACTATATTATTAAAAAAAATTTTTTTTCCTAAAGTAATACAATCTATATTGTTCTTCCAAGTTTTTCAGTAATTTAAATTATTAACAATAATTACAAGTGCTGAGATAGAAATTATTTTAACTTATATTGCCTAATTTTATTTAAAGAAATTTTCTCAATCAGTTATCATAGGAGTGAAATATTTTTCGAATTTTTAAGACATTTAATAAAACTGTTTTTTTTTTTTTTTTTTTTTTTTTTACAATATTAGAATATATTTTATTATTAAAATAAGGGCCAATTTTTATGAAAATCAACATTTATTTCTATTAAGAATCCTTTTTTAAAGTGCTGTTCATACAATGGCATAAAAAATTTTTCATTTAATAAATTTATGTCAAATAAAGACAATCTTATTTTTAAAATTTTGCAATGTAGAATTAGAAATGCATACGATTTTTTTTATAAATTTCTTAAAGGAATTTTTCAAGTTAAAATTTTTGTTTTCATATAAATTGAACTAATTAGGAAATATATTCTGTATATCTATAAACTTTTATAAAAGAAAAACATTTAAAATGAGAAAAAAACATTTATGGATTTTTAACTCATACCATTTGAATTTTTCAATTTAAGGTGCTAATGTAAAGGCAACAAAATTACGAGTCAAATAAAAATTCTTTCCCCAAGCAAAAACATTTAAACATTAAATAAATTACTTTTAAATGAATAGTTTAACTAATAAATAATTTAATATTTAAAACTCTGCAAGCATATGTTAGTAAATATTTATACCAGCAAAAATATGAAATAAATATTAAAATCGAAAGAATACATAGTAGACAGAAAATACAACTAACGGCAATGATATTTTAAATGACAACTCCAGATTTTCAAAAGTTTACATTCTTGTTTCCGATGAAGCGATGTTCGAGAAGAAATGAATTACTAACCATGTGAAGAATAAAAAGTAAAGAAAGTTTGTGTTTTCCTAGAATTTGGAAGTAATTAGTTCTCGATCCCCTCCATTTCGATTTCAGGAAGACAAGTCACTACGCGGATACTGTAGTGATATTTTATGAAAAATTTTCCCCTTTCTTTGAAGGTCAGTCTGGTGCTGGACACAATATTTTGGACAAAGCGCGAACCGCTAATAGGAAACACGTTTCAGTTGGAATTTTCTCGAGTATAACGAGACATTAGACTAAGGCTATACTAAAGCCTGAGATCAAATAATATACAACGGTTTTATTTTGGGACAATGGATAATATAATTCACAAAGTCTAAATAACAACAAATTGATTTTTCTGTATCGTTTCTTGGTAACTTAAGTAAAATCTGACTATTTTGTTATTATTAGCACATTTAATTTCTGTCAAGTTTCCATTAATAATATTTCAGATTCATGAAATTTTCTTTTGCGAATAATTCTATTATAGTCAAAATAAGATTAAATTTTCTCATTTTTTTTTTTCATGAAAGGAAATCAAAAATATCAACGAAATACTTCTTGTTAAGTAAAAAATTCTTTCTCTTAAAAAAAATTAAAATATTTCAAAACACTGAAATTTCGACAAAAAATATTTAAGTTTTGAATAACTTTAATATTTACAGAAGGGTCCAATAGAAATAATATTTACTGAACATTTTTATTTTGAAAAAAACAAACTTATTTGTTTGTTAATATTATTGTTATCACTTTTTTAGTATATAATTTGACTTAGACAACCTCTGTATAACAATTAGGACTCATAAAGGGCCATGTGAATCTTGGTGTATTCACTAGATTAAATAATGTGTATTTCATTAACTTACACTTCTGGAATCGCCCTGAGCTGCGTTAATAAATCCAAAAATTACCTATAACTTTAACACAAATAATTTGTGTGGTAAATAACTTCATACTAAAATGAAAACCTCACATATGCATAAAAATGGAAATGACTAATCTAAGATTCCAGAAATTTTATATGAGAAAAATTAGGATATTTTCGTTATTTACACATTTACAAGATTTGTAGTACAAAACAATAGTATCACAAACTTTAGGCAAAGTATGAAACTTAAAAAGAAAATGATTAAAAGAACGAAAATGGATAATCTAACTGATTAAGAAATGAAAATCGAAAGCATGGTTAAAACAACACGATTTTTAAAAGGAACTATAAGAGTTTCGTTTATGGCAAGCTCTTGCAGCTTTTTCCTCAATTTTCATCAAGATCTCTTCTTTTTACCAAATACAATTCTTTCCTGTTTTTTTTTTACTTCCCATTGCAAAATTTATTTTTCAGTATAAAATTGATATTATGATAAACTAAAAATATTATAAAATTGAAATTTTCTGAAAAATTTTTATTTATCATTGAAATATTTGGCGTCCTTCTGCAAGCTGCGCCTACGGGATAGTCCCCCCCCCCGTCACTACGCCTTTGCCATTGTTTTAAAAAGGTAGTTTAAAATGCCTTCACCTAATTTTGGGAGTAACATTTAGGGATTGATAAAAAATAAGTTTCAAGCCACTTGATTTAGGGAAAAAAATGCAAAATTAAAACTTTTGAAAAAAGCTACTTCTTTAACCTTTAGTGTTAATATTAAGGGGTGCGAAAAAATTTAAAATTTTTCTATTAAATAAGGTTTACTTTCAAAAAAAAAAAAAAAGAGCACCTGGTTTTTTAAAATATATGGATTTACCTTACATTACTTCAGTGCGGTCAGTTAAAAATAATTTTATACTTTTTAGTGCTTTCTTTCAAGTCTGTTCTATTTTTTTAAATGATTTTATACGGCCAATTTAATGATTTTTAACGGCCAACTTAAATTTCCAATGTGCATAATTTTTTTAAATTTAAATCAAATATAAGTATTAAAATATGTATTTAGCTCTAAAAACAATTTAATTAAGCTTATATTATTGCATATTTACGTAAAGCTATGCAGAAATGTAATGATAAAAGCAAATCATATTTTGTAATGATTAGATGGGGACTTTGCAGTGATTAGAATGATTAGATGGGGACTTTCCACTAGACTTTGCATAACTATATTTATTTATAATAAAAATAATGAAACAGAACAACAATCTGCAAATAAATTAATACAACATCAGGAATGCAAACGGTAAGTTTTAAGTATTTCTCTATTAAATATTAAAATTTTGATTCAAGTAACAATTTATAATTAAGTGATACATAGTAATAGTTAACAAGGTAATAAGTTTATAATACTGTTACAACTTTATAAATAATAATTGTATTTGCCTTAAAATATCTCAGACAGATCGGAAATACACACATTTTGGGCGAAAATTGCGGTATTTAGACGTATTGTAGTTTAAAAGTGGGTTTTCTAATGATTTGGTGACTTAGCGATGTTTTGGCGAAAAAACTTGGCAACAGTTGGCAAGATTCTTGGCGACTTGGCGAGAAATAGGTACTTTTAGAAACATTCATTACCTAAGCTCTAGGACCAATATTTAGCGAGATAGCCTAGAAGCTTCCAGACCCTTGGCGAAACTGGTAGATTTCTCCAGCAAATCAGGTATAAATACCACAGCCCGACATAGAAGAGTAGCAGTCTTGTGAAGACAGTCAGTGAGTGAAGATTAGTCGTGACTGCTAGTCTAGAGAAGATGTTCTCTGTCTGAGGTATTTGAGACCTGTGATTGGAAGCTATTTCTTATTGTATCTGACGAATTGTAGCTGTATAATTGTGATTGTTATAGCTGGAATTTCTTATATCTAGTGGAATTTTTAGTGGAAAAAGCAAATTATAATGTATTAAAAAATAGATTATAATTTGCTTTTTAATTTAAAATAAGTTTGATAAATTTGTTAGCTTTGTTTAGACCCTAAGCTTTAGGGTATAGTGTTAAAAAAAGTTTCTAGTCTATGACTGACACTTAGGTTTTAATCAAACCTTGAAGCTCTTATGAAGCTTTGATTAAATCTCAAACGCTAGTCATGGATTATAAAATGTTTTTTCTTTTCTCTATTTACATTTTACTTTAAACAAAGCCAAAAAAATATCGCCTTATAACATTCAAAAATACTCGAAAAAGCCTGTTTCGTTCAAATAAAACAGAATGATTTTCTTATCGAAACTATTTCTTAATTGTTTATAGAATGTCTGGTGGATGTAAAAGATTATCGGGTGCTCTGTATAAAAGTTAAAGAATCGAAAAACAAGTTCAAATTCAAAAACAGACTGGAAATCTTTTAAGTTATCTACAATGCATTAAAAGGAACAATGACGAAACAGGAATATTAGAAGCTGCTTCAAATCTTAATTATGAACCAATCAAGAAACCAATATTGCTAAAGAGGTGCTTACCCCTAAATCATACAAAGAATCTACTCCAGAAATATTTTAATGAAGATGACATTTGGTACAGTGATAAATTCATATCTCTGCTTCTGGCCAACTAGATTATCAGAATTAGAAGTATATTTTTTGGTAAAAGAAGGATTACCTCAACCATTAAAAGAATTCAGTTTTCTGTATAATGATAACGGTTGAAGATTCCACCCTCTTCATTATTTGAGAAATATGAAAAATGGTGAAAGTCTTGCGTAACTGGTTAGCTTATTCAACAACAAAAGTCTGTATATTGCTTTTCCTGCAAACCATTTGGTTCTATTTTAAGTTCCCTTACAATTTATGTACCATTCAGAAGTGGAGGTTATTTTATTCATTACAAGTGCTATTTATTTGGTATCTTTACAGTGAAAGCAAAATCATCTTACAATCTAAAATAAAAGGAAGAACATTATGAAAAAAGGCATAACTTTTTTATAAATATTTATTCCTCGTTTCTCATTCATTAAATAATAAGAATACATATCACCATATTCAAAAGTTCATTGATCTTCGAAAGTTTATGAAAAATCAATATAAAAGTTGATCATACAATGCACGAAGAAAAATCAAAAACATAAAAATGAAGAATATCAAATTATTATGAGCAGCAATAACTGATCCAAGACTAGAAAAATTGGTTGGAAACACTGGAATACAAAGAACCTAAAATGAAGGAAGAAATAATGAAATAAAAAAGTCATTACATATAATAAATTTGATAATAATTATAATTAATTTAAATGATTTCTTTTCAAAAATTTATTTATTAAATTTTTTATTTGTGGTATGAAATATATTTATTTCTTATTAATTTTAATGTTAATTCGTCAATTTGCAGCAAATAGGTAAACAAACATATACTATTCTAAGACATTTCAGCGTATTATATTCTCAAAGAGCTTGCACGGACAGATGAATTTACGTTGCTAGAGAGGTAATGCAGAAAATTCCCAAGCAAATTCCTGCAGAAACAGAATATTAACATATCTATGTCAAACCATAGAAAGACAAACGGATTACCTTTTATTCCAAAGAGACTACCACCAACCCATGAGAGCTTAGTAAATAATATATATAAAATTCATCTTTCAAATCAAATCTCATTTAAAAAATATTTGTCAAAATTGTTTTATCTATTATTTATCAGGAAACATTCATGAATTTTTTAAGCTATAATATATTTTATTTCCCTAGTGTTTTTGAGTTAAAAAACAAAAACAAAAGAAAACAATTAGAAATACATAAATGTTCGTTTTTAACAGCAAATGTTAATATAAAATGCTAAATATTATTAAACAAGTTCAATAATTATCAACAATTTCAAAATTGTTATATACCACTGACAGTTCATTTAATGGCTTTTTGTTGCAATCATTAAAAACATTTATTCAAAAATTATAATATTAATGTTATATGGCTGTTTGCTTTAGCAATGATGGCAAATTTTTTTCTTTTTCAATAAGTTGATTTTCATAGAGGTTTTACCTGCGATTCACTATTTTCTAATTTTGCCAGAGTTCAAATGATAAAACTGAATTGTATTAAAGTAGATATATGAAAACCAATATCTAACAAAAGATTACTATTACAGCATGCAATATTTCTGTATATCATCAGATATGTATTATATTATAGTAAATTCTTTATATGTGATTTTTAGTTTTACTATTTGAAACAATATAATTAAAAAAGGACTTTTTAAAAATTGAAACAGGTTTCTCTGTCTCAACATTTTTTTTAAAATACTTGTGAAAAAATAAAACTGGCAAACAGATAGAAAAACCAAATGAATATAAATTTATAAGTGTTGAGGACAGTTGATTTTTTAATTACAACATAATATTAATTAATACAAATCTGCAAACTTTTTCAGAAAAAAGTTCATATTAAACTAAAATAAGGGTAAATTTTAATATATGCTTTAAGTATAATCCCTAAAAATATAATTAAACACATTTAACACAACAATAAACCATTTCATAACTATTAATTACACCATTTGTTCTGAAAAAGTGAAATTATTTTTATGGATACAATTAAATTGATTAAACACTAAACCACAAGTTCAAAAAGAATAAAATACCTCTAATAAAGAATTTCGCTGATCGATTTCTTCACGTAGTTTCAATCGTTCAAATGAAAGTTCTTTAACATCATTTTTTAATTTTTGTATTGTTGAGGAAAGTTTCTGTTCTTTTTCAGCAAAGGAAATTTTTCTATTTTGCAGCTGCTGCTGGACACAACTTAATTCCATCTGCATTTTCTCAGCTAATTCTTTTGCTTCCTTTTTAATCTGATATTAAAGAATCTTAATATTAATCAGATATAAAGACTTTAGAATATTGAACTTAAGTAAATTACAGGGTTTGTACAGATTTCCAAGAATCGAATTCCAGGAGTCACATCAAAAAATTTTAAGGAGGAGTTGACATTCACATTAAATCATTTTTTTGAAATTTAACCAATTGTTTTTAACCAAATAAGTATACAATTATATGTATGCAGCATTTTCAAATTACATTTTGTAAGCAATATAAACAAATGATAAAATTTAATGAGACAATTTATTTTATCTAGGTTAGAATTTATTTAATGAATTTACAACTATAACAGAAATTTTTTATTTAAATAATCAATGTCAATATTAAAAAATATGAAATTTTCTTCACTGAATTAAACATTATATAAAATAATGAGTAATTTTAGTGTTTTTAAATATCATTATATTATGAATATATTTCAAGGTATGTAAGTAATTTCTTAAAAATTACAAAATTCATAATATTAAATTGCTCTATTTAAAAAAATAATCAGCTATTTTAGTTAACATTCAGTCCATCCATTGACAGTTGGAATAATCCACCTGTTAATAATTCTAAGCATTTCTCATCCACTTTTTCAAACAAATATTTCCAGTTGAGAGACCCAAAAAATATGACTAGCAATATTGTGTTTTAACAATATAATTATCCTAAAATCTTACCTATCAATTCAATTGTTTTGGCAGTAGTAACTCTCATCAAAGAAGATTATATAATTACTAGCATCTTTAACTATTTTTTTCTCAAAAAGTTGGAAAAATTAGGGGAAATTTCAAAAAACTGTTAAGAAAGCACTTTTTCTTGGTAACTGATTTGCTTTAGAATAGTGCTGTCTGGAAAACTCACTTGAAAGAGTGAATATATTGCTACAAGATCTGTAGCTGAATCCTCTATTTAAAACTTTGAGGGCCCATAGAATTTCAGTCTTTAAAATTACTTTTAAAGAACCAAATGAATCTTAATTTTCAAAAGATGATTTGGGTTTGCATTATTTAACATGAACTGCAGTAGTGAAGATGCAATTAAATGACTAAATTTTTTTTAGCAGACCAAGCAAGCGAAAATATTTTTCATAGTTATTTGTATTTATTTGTTGGTTTCACAGTTAATAACAGTTTCTATTTTAATGATTAGCAACTGCAAGACATCAAATAAGACACTACGTAAAAATAGATTTCATTACCTGAATTTCCTTATGTTTTTGACTTTCATTCAAGATCTTCATTTCCAGCTCATGAATGACATTTATCATCGAAGACGATTTTTTAAGTGTTTGAAATTCTTCTTCTTTTACTTGCAAAGCATTATAAAGATTTTCTTTTTCTTCAATAGTTAATGCCAACTGTAAAATATCAGAAATTAAATAAAAAAATTCAAATACTTAAGAAACTACTGAATTACTTAAAAGAAAGAAAATTGAGCTTAAATTACCTCTTGTCTTTTTTCATCTAGTTCTTCCCTGAGTAGCTTCAAATTTGATTTTGTTTCTTCAATAACTCTTTCAGCTTTTTCTTTAGCCTATTATATAAAAATTGATTTTAGAATTATTTTAAGTTATAACTTCCTAAACAAATTCATAGCTATCGAAAAAACTTGAAAAGATAATAATTTTTTTCTCTTCCCATATAATGGTTTTGTCATTTTTAAAACAAGGGGTCGTAGTTTAAAGACTATTAGCTTTGACTGAGTCCCACCAAGTCAATGAAACTGTTGACATTAACAGAAGTCAACTTATTGTATCAGACTTCACCTATCGGTACTCCAGACTTCAGATGGCAGAAGCTGTTTTTATTGTTATGAAGGTGTTGACAAAAATAAGATGTAAAATATTTGAAAATCTAAAAATAAATCACAGAAACTTGCCAATATGATATTAACTCTTGAAGACAAATTACAATGACATTTAAAAAGGATTTGGGCATTAAAAAAATTCATATTATATAAATGTGCTGGTATTAAACTTACTTAAATGACACAAAAAATAATTACAAAATTGATTTATGAATAAAACAATTTGATGCATAAATTCAGAAAATGGGGGTTTTAAATGAACTATCGGAAAATCCGTTCATGACAAATTAATGCTTCTTTGTATATAAATCTTGGTTTCAGTTTAAACACCAGATTCTAATTTAACGAATAGCAAGATATAAATCATATGCAACTAAGACACAACTGAAAAATAGCTTTCATTACCTCAATTTCCTTATGTTTTTGACTTTCATTCAAGAACTTCATTTCCAGCTCATGAATGACATTTATCATCGAAGACGATTTTTTAAGTGTTTGAAATTCTTCTTCTTTTACTTGCAAAGCATTATAAAGATTTTCTTTTTCTTCAATAGTTAATGCCAACTGTAAAATATCAGAAATTAAATAAAAAAAAAAATCCAAATACTTAAGAAACTACTGAATTACTTAAAAGAAAGAAAATTGAGCTTAAATTACCTCTTGTCTTTTTTCATCCAGTTCTTCTCTGAGTAGCTTCAAATTTGATTTTGTTTCTTCAATAACTCTTTCAGCTTTTTCTTTAGCCTATTATATAAAAATTGATTTTAGAATTATTTTAAGTTATAACTTCCTAAACAAATTCATAGCGATTGAAAAAACTTGAAAAGATAATTTTTTTCTCTTCCGATATAATGGCTTTGTCATTTTTTAAACAAGGGGTCGTTGTTTAAAGACTATTAGCTTTGACTGAGTCCCACCAAGTCAATGAAACTGTTGACATTAACAGAAGTCAACTTATTGCATCACACTTCACCTATCGGTGCTCCAGACTTTAGATGGCAGAAGCTGTTTTTACTGTTATGAAAATGTTGACAAAAATAAGATGTAAAATATTTGAAAATCTAAAAATAAATCACAGAAACCTGATAGTATAATATTGACTCTTGACGACAAATTACAATGAAATTTACAAATTATTTGGGCATTAAAAAATTAATTAAAAAGTTTCAAATTATTTAAAAACGGTGGTATTAAACTTACTTAAAGGACACAAGTGTTAATTACAAAATTGATTTATGAATAAAACAATTTGATGCATAAATTAAGAAAATGGGGATTCTAAATGAAGTATCGGAAAATCTGTTCATGACAAATTAATGCTTCTTTGTATATAAATCTGGGTTTCAATTTAAACACCAGATTCTAATTTAAAGAATAGCAAGATATAAATCATATCCAACTAAGACACAACTGAAAAATAGCTTTCATTACCTCAATTTCCTTATGTTTTTGACTTCTATTCAAGAACTTCATTTCCAGCTCATGAATGACACTTATCATCAGAAACGATTTTTTAAGTGTTTGAAATTCTTCTTCTTTTACTTGCAAAGCATTATAAAGATTTTCTTTTTCTTCAATAGTTAATGCCAACTGAAAAATATCAGAAATAAAATTAAAAAAAAAAACCAAATAATCAAGAAACTACTGAATTACTTAAAAGAAAGAAAATTGAGCTTAAATTACCTCTTGTCTTTTTTCATCCAGTTCTTCTCTGAGTAGCTTCAAATTTGATTTTGTTTCTTCAATAACTCTTTCAGCTTTTTCTTTAGCCTATTATATAAAATTGATTTTAGAATTATTTTAAGTTATAACTTCCTAAACAAATTCATAGCTATCGAAAAAACTTGAAAAGATAATAATTTTTTCTCTTCCGATACAGTGGCTTTTGTCATTTTTTAAACAAGGGGTCGTTGTTTAAAGACTATTAGCTTTGACTGAGTCCCACCAGGTCAATGAAACTGTTGACATTAACAGAAGTCAACTTATTGTATCAGATTTCACCTATCGGTGCTCCAGACTTCAGAAGCTGTTTTTACTGTTATGAAGGTGTTGACAAAAATAAGATGTAAAATATTTGAAAATCTAAAAATAAATCACAAAACCTGATAGTATAATATTGACTCTTGACGACAAATTACAATGAAATTTACAAATTATTTGGGCATTAAAAAATTAATTAAAAAGTTTCAAATTATTTAAAAACGGTGGTATTAAACTTACTTAAAGGACACAAGTGTTAATTACAAAATTGATTTATGAATAAAACAATTTGATGCATAAATTAAGAAAATGGGGATTCTAAATGAAGTATCGGAAAATCTGTTCATGACAAATTAATGCTTCTTTGTATATAAATCTGGGTTTCAATTTAAACACCAGATTCTAATTTAATGAATAGCAAGATATAAATCATATCCAACTAAGACACAACTGAAAAATAGCTTTCATTACCTCAATTTCATTATGTTTTCGACTTCTATTCAAGAACTTCATTTCCAGCTCATGAATGACACTTATCATCAGAAACGATTTTTTAAGTGTTTGAAATTCTTCTTCTTTTACTTGCAAAGCATTATAAAGATTTTCTTTTTCTTCAATAGTTAATGCCAACTGAAAAATATCAGAAATAAAATTAAAAAAAACCAAATAATCAAGAAACTACTGAATTACTTAAAAGAAAGAGAATTGAGCTTAAATTACCTCTTGTCTTTTTTCAGCCACTTCTTCCCGGAGCAGTTTCAAATCTGATTTTATTTTATCAATATATCTTTCAGCTTCTTCTGTAGCCTATTATATAATAATTGATTTTAGAATTATTTTAGGCTATTTTTCCTATAAACAAATTCAAAGCTATCAAAAACAAAAAATAAATATAGCTATGTAATGCGTTCGAATCCTGGTTTAAGATCCTGCCAGACCTCCGTCGGGGAAAATCGAATCCTATGTTAATCCTATGGATAATATTTTAACGTTTCACAAGTGCTATTTTCATGATAGAAACTTCCGGTCTTTTGCAAATTACAAAAAACAGAGCTACTGTCACCTCTACGCCCATTTTTAGCGTTTAAAATTTTTTCAAATATTTTTAAAATGTCAAATTATCTCCATCCGAATAAATTTCAACCAAATTCTAATATCATTGAGGTTATACAAAATTTGGTTTAAAGATATTTCATTTTTTTCTGCGTACAGTTACAAAATGAACATTTTTGTTTTTTTTTAAGCTAAAAATATTTTTGATTGCATTAATATTTCAATACGAATTTTTATTACAAATCATACTCATTCTTTTTTTTTGAAAATCCATCTCTTTACACAATGCCACCTATGACTGGAAAATTTTTAACACCAAATTTGGCTGATTTTTCTACTTCTTTACGGTAACATAAATAAGGAGGAATTTCTGAGAAAAACTTCTCCCTATATGATTACCGCTGTTTTAACATGTGGTTGGCAAACACTTCCAAATCGAGCAAGAAGAATTAGCTTTTCTTACTCATGAAATAGAAAAGACATCTAGAAATAATGCATGTTAGATTTCTGTTTATTAGCGTTGGAAAAGTAGCTATGATATGTACTTTTAGATCAACTTTGTTTATTTTCATTTAAGTAAATTTTAAAAATGAAATATTATAAACTGTTTTGTGTTACCTTGTTCAATTATATTATACACTACGATTTTGAAATAAGACAGAATAATAAGAAAATTTCAACTTATTTCATGAAAAAAAAAAATACACTATAAAGGTATGATTAATACCTTTATAGCATACGATACCAGCATACTAAAATATTGCATCTGATAAGAAATTAAACATTTTAAATTTGAAAAACTATATATATCTTTGAAAAAAATTGGGTTTGTAGTAAAACTTCAGCAGAAAAACATAAAAGCATTTCAATAACCAAACAAATGATAACAATACATTACAACACACTACAATACAGGTAACATCAATGCTCTTAGGGGAATCATTTTATTTGCATTTGATTATTTGTTGACAAATAAACCTAATTTATGAAATTGTATTTTATTTTACTCGTATTACTATGAAATTATAATTTTTCTCGTATGCTATATGTTGTATTTGCATTTGATTATTTGTTGACAAATAAACATAATTTATGAAATTGTATTATATTTTACTTGTATTACTATGAAATTATATTTTTCTTGTATGCTGTAAGTTGCATTTGCATTTGATTATTTGTTGACAAATATAAACCTAATTTATATTTCTCACAATTTTTTACTAAACTTATTTTAATCTAATTTACCTGTGCGTTTTTATATGGCATATTTAGTGCTAATCTAATTTTGTTTTTATCAAGCCAGGGGAAAATATCTAATAAAATAATTGAAGAGTTTTAAAATCTTCAGAATTAAAATATATTTCACAACACATTTTACACCAGAATATTAAGTTTTTAAAAAACGTGTACTTCTAATTATAACTTAGTTAATTTTATTTATATAGAGGAATAAAGTTAGAGACTTGTGAGATGAAAGATAAGAGATGAATCTCTCTTTCAAGCTCTAAGTAATTCTAATTACATAAAAATAGATGTAATGATTATTATATAAATAATTAATGATATTTAAAAAGGACTTGGGCATTAAAAAATTAATTAAAAAGTTTCAAATTATTTAAAAACGGTGATATTAAACTTACTTAAAGGACACAAATGTTAATTACAAAATTGATTATATATGAATAAAACAATTTGATGAATAAATTCAAAAATGGGGATTCTCATTGAACTATCTGATTATCTGTTCATGACAAATTAATGTTTCTTTGTATATAAATCTTGGTTTCACTTGGAATCACCAGATTATATTTTACCGAATAGCAAGATATGAAACATATGCATCTAAGACACAAATCTGATTTTATTTCTTTAATAAATCTTTCAGCTGCATCTGTAGCCTATTTCATAAAAGGAACCATTTGGAATTATATGCAATAGCTTTCTTAATAAATCCATGTTTATCAAATATATTTAAAAATGAGAAACATCATATTTGTGTCAATATTGTAATAATGGTTTTTTAAATTTAAATATATGATGTTAAATATTTGAATAAACAAAATTGATTAATAAATTCAGAAACTAGAGATTGCATTTGAACTAGCTAAAAATCTGTTTATATCAAATTAATTGTTATGTGTACTTTGAAAAAGGACAGGCACTGTAATTTTTTAGTTTCGTTTATTTTAAAGTGAACATGGATTATTATTCAATAATTTAACAATTGCATCTTCACAAGTAAATTAATTATAAATATTCATACTTAAATGACAAGCATATGCATTTCAATGAACAACCTTGAATCTTAGTTTCAGAAGTAACATCAGTTTATTTTTTTATGAATGGGAAGGTAAGTTCATTAATATTTATAAACAAATATTTTAAACATGGATTCATTTTCAACAATGCTGGGACCTATATGAAATGTTAGAGATAAATTATATAATAACATATTAAAGAGACGTCTCTTAAATTAAAGACACATTACAAAATTTATTGGAGGATTTCCATTGAAATTATTTGAACATCATACACATTTCACATTATTTAATCCAAAATATTATTTATGTTAATAAACACATAAAATACAAATTTAAACAAATAAAATTATACTTTTATGGCTTACATAATTAATATAGAAAATAAAAATACATTTAAAAAGGGGGATAACATTTGATGGTCAAGAATTTCACACAGAGAAAACTTAAACTAATAAAAAACCCGGAAAAATATCTGTTACTATCATGTTTCTAAATACTGTAAACTGCCTTAAATTTCCAGCATTCATATAGAAGAAAAATAGTTTGTTGATTAAAAAGATAAAAATTTCACAAATTAGAAATACTAAAAATACTGAAATAAGCAGATAAAATTAATTTTTTTTAAAATATATACAAATTGGGTAGTTTTGATTAAGTTAATGAAAGAAATTATTATTATGAAATTACTTAATTAAGACATAACTGTGCCAGACATAATGAAACAATAATTCAATAGCATTATTAGATAATATAATAATTTTTGACTGCTGAATAAGACTTGAAAATAAATTTGAAGTTTTTTTTTTCTCAAAGACAATTACTCCAACAAAATGAAGATAATAAGATGCAGAAAATGAAACTCATCTGAAAAGCTAATCAGATATGATACAAATTTCAGTTGAAAAACAAAAAGTTAAAAACGTTTAGAATAAATAATCTCAAATGGATTTTCTAAAATTAATTTTAGTCCCTTTTATTTAAAAAAAAATGTATCACCCCAAAACCCTTTTTTTATGGATTTTGGTATATAATACTGAGTCCTGAAAAGTTAAAACATATTGGGTGGGAATATAACTTTACCACCGCATCAAATATTTATATAACAAGCAGCACAAACTCCTTGATCATAAATTTTTTCTCAAAATTCAACTTCTGTTACATGTATGAAATTGTGATTACAAAAAACCCCACAGGACTTGTTTAATATTATTATGAAATGAAGTTTCGACTGAATATAAACATAAGCAGGGAGTGATTACCCTTAACGCCAAGCCCAAGGATGTTATGCCTTCACTGGAACCCTAGCCACGAGTGTAGCTAAGTACCAACCAATTGATTCAATGGAGACAACAGTGTAACACACTTCCAAGAAGTTGCCATGCATGATCAAAATGTGAGGATCTTGACAGTCCACGTGAAGCAGAAAGCAATTAGAGCGGCTACAGAATATTCATGGAAAGCTCTCTCATTTGCCGTCAAGGGATGTAAAAGATAAGGAAAAGAGAGAAAAAACGGAAAGAGAATATAGATTTTTGGGTACCGTAGGATTAGTACACCTGAACTTATCTAAAGGTGAGCCCATGAGCAAAATTAAATATGGCATTAACTTTGGAATAAACAAGGATTGAAACTTATAAATTATTTCATTGCATATAGAACATTTTACAAAAAGTGATAAATTATCGTAGAATAACCTATGATGGTAGAAATGGATCTCTTTGAAACCTAAATCCAGTTCCACTGTCAAACATTAAGAAAAAATTTTTACTATATGCATACACAAATTAATAGAAAGGCTATCAGATATTTTTATTTGGACCATGAAATTTGCATTTGGACCGTGAAAAATTTTGCCAGAAGGCATTTGATGTTTAAAACCATACAAACTTTGGCTATTAACATGTCTATTGCACTGCCAATACAGAAAGAGATGAAGTTTATCAGAATTTTACACCTGAAGACAGCAATATTCAATATATGAGTGAGATTGTGAAGATGGCCATTAGAATTGCTATATTACAAATTTATAGTAAAATTTTTATAAATCATAACAGTTTGAGAATTTTAGTGAACTGTTAAAGGCAGTCTTTTACCTTAAAGGCATGTTTAGCAATAAAGCACTGCTGTTGATTGTATTTTAATAAAACTCACAAATATTACAAAAATACTAGATTTGAAAACTGATGGATTTTTTAATGCATTGACAAATCAAATCGTTTCAAAGTTATGACTAAGAAATGTAACTTAAACTTAGTAAATGATCAGAAAGGATTTTAATGTCTATTTTAAATTAAAAATTACATAAACTATAAAGAATTTGTGCTGGTTATGCTATAAATTTAAATTTCATATAATAAAATAGACATTACTCACTGAAATGCCTTAATAATATAAAAAGAAAACACAATTATAAAAAATATTGACTGGACAAAATCTGATTTTTTCAATTCCATCGGTACTCAAGAAGTTAAATTGTTCCAAATATTTACAAAAAATTCAATATATATAACTATAACTTGTGGAAAACAAACCCATATGAACCAAATCATTTCTATATTTGCAATACATGCATATTTAACAATCTTTAATATCAATTAAAATATTAATCAATCGGTTTTCTCATACACAGAAAGTAAATTGCATATTCAAAATGTTAAGTTTTCTGATACGTAAAATTGATGTTAAATGAATATGCATTTAACATCATTTGGATTTTAATCTAATTTATATCCAGATTTTTCACTGTTACCAACATTTACAGTAAAAAACTGTTTTGATAATCCCATTCTTAAAGTACAGTACCCACTCAATACTGTATCCAAATGACAGCAAAAGTGAAATGCACATTTAATATTATAAATAATTGAAGCTATAACATGATCGAATAATTGAATCTGTTCCTCTGGGTAAATATTCATTTTAATGTGGAGACAGTCATAAATTTAGTTTTTTATGAGAAAGCATATGAGTAATGCGGAGTTGGAAAACTTATAATTCTTTGAATCCATACATGGGCATATTTGTAAGAAATGCTAAAAATATCTACATAATCTTTTGAAAATAGCCACTTGATAAAAATTTCAGAATATATTGATAAGAGATTTACTCAATATTTAACAAAGTTATAGTATTTCATAAAACTTCAAGTAATATTTTTATATATTAGTGTAAACGGTCGATATCCATGCATTAATTATCAAACAATACATAAATATTAATGAAATACTATCCTTATTCATTTTGCAGCAAATTCTGAAATTACTCAAGACAAATATACTAGAAATTAATTTTTAATTTGTTTAATGAATTGGAAATATGTGTTATAGCATATTCAATTCTAAAATTTTAGCTGTCATATTAACTCATATTACAAACAGTTCAGAAAACTGACTTTTCCCTCCAGTCGTTACCACCAACTATCATGCTCCAACTATGATCACCAGATGTCATATCAAGAAATTCTTTCAAATCAACTCAACAAACAATTTTGTTAGCAATACCACCAATATTGTTTCTTATGTCAATGTGTAAAATGAAAAGTTTGGAATTTAGTTTTAATGTCTATAAATCACACAATCTTTCTATGTAGTAAACTCTAAGGTAGGATTACAGGAAAATAGCACACATCCCTCTACTTAAAAGGAATAAACATTTCAGTCTTTGATTACAATAAGACTAACTTAAAGAATCAATAAATCTTATTATAGCAGTAAACCTTATATTATGAAATACTATATTTTACTCACTTGTTAGAAAGTTCTGCAAATATTTAAGCAACAAATCACAGGAGGCGCATTCCATGTGATGATTTTCAACTTCTAGTTGATCAATTGCCACTTTCCAGCTTCCCAAGGAAGTTGAAATAGTGGAAATAGGAAATATAGAAGAATAAGTCACTTTTATTTATAATTTGATAAACAAGAATCTTAAGTCATTACCATGCAAAGCTAAAGATATATTTTATTGATATGTAAGAAATTTTTAAGTTACTTATGTGTTTATACACATTTTTGACAGTAGATATTTATACCCCTAATGTCTAAACAAAAAGATTTTTAAGCAAAGAATAAAAATATCAAACATAATAGAAAAGCGTATAAATCAGGATTTATTATATATTAATTATATAATCAGAATATAAGATGAAAATAAAGCTTATTAAATAATTCTAACATCATTTATTTCAACTATAAAATTTTACAGGGCTTCTAAAATGTTACCTTTATAAACTTTTGCAAGAAAAAATGCAGTTTTTTAGTGATACTTTAAAAAAATTTATTTTCAAAAAAGACAAGTTACAGAAATTTCTCACACATAAACTGTTTTCAAGGAATTTTTTTCATAAGTATTTTTAATGAGAGAAGCTTCAAAATAAAAGCAAATAAACAGACCATGAGAATAGATATTTAACCCCATTCCTTCTCTAACCTATCAAAATCAACAAGTGAACTTTCGCCTGGTATTATCACATGCCCGTGATATTTCCTGGCTAGTGTTCAAAGCACAAAAAATATTAGATCAATCTATTTTCTTTGCCAAAAAATATATTTCCCCCCTCAGTAAACATACTGAATTGCAGTACTACATTTTGAAATCGAGGTCATTTATTTAATACATGTCAGCAATTTTCTTGTTTAAAAAAGAGCATTTCCAGGATCGTTTTCTTGAAATTCTTTTTCTTTTATTAAAAATTACAGAATCATTAAAGGGTTAAAAAGTATTAACAATTTAGAGAAGCCACTTTATGGAGATCAGACATCAATTTTATACTTTCAACTCTTTTATAATGCTTTAAATAAAAAATTTATGAGTTTTAAATTTAATGCACTGCAAATCACTGTGAAGAAACTAAAAAGAAAAGAAAAGCTTTATGAATTCCAATCACACTTAATATATTCATTCCTCAACAAATATTTTAACATATCCAAAAATAAATACGACAATAAATGTAGTAAAAACAAATAATACAGTTAAGATTCAAAATCACAAAACCAAGATCAGCCAAAATTTTGATATTGATTATTCTGCAAGGTAACATTTGAAAGCGTATGTTAACTTTTATAATGACGAAAGAATTAACAGAATGAAAAATAAAGACTTTCTTCAAATAAAAGAAAGATAAATCATTAATAAATAAATCCTTTGTATTACATTATATGTAAAAATTATTAACATTTGTAACAAATTGTCAAGATTGTAAATTTAATTAAGATTTGTAAAAATCTCATTACTACATAGATAAAAGATGCCAACAATTCCATTTCATATTATTAATTCACTACATAACTTAAGGAAACAAGATATTACTATTATGATTGGGAACTTTAACACTTTATAAAATCAATTTTAGTGAAAAATAACATGAACATATTGACCAGGGCCTTGATAGCCTACTGGTTAGGGCATTGGTCTTTGGCCCAGAAAGGTGGAGTTTGATTCCCAATGATGCCAAAGACCCACGGATTACATGCGATATATGTGCTCATTAAACCCGTGGAATCGAAAGTCCTGTGGTCAGACATTTAGCAGTTACCATGGGTGGAATGTTCTTTAGAAAATTTCCTGCCTCTTCAAATCAATGTAAAAATTGATGGAATGGATCCTTGGGTGGGGCCATTTATCAAAGAGTTTGAAGAGCAAAGTCGTATTTTCACCTTCTTGGTGCTCTGATTAAACAAAAGATGCAACGTACTGTCTTAAATTCCCATTGGTGTCAAGAGAACAAGCTTGTCTCGTCTAAGTGTCATAAGTAACAACACGTATTCACTAAATTCAAATAGTAATGCTATCATTAGTAAAAAGAAGATTTTAGCACACTGATAACTTTCACATATTATATGTAATGGCTTTGAAAAATATTTGCTTCCAACAAATATTTAGATGTCTATATAATATTTTGAAATCTAAATAGTTTCAAAATATTATATAGACATCTAAAATAAAAATGAAAAACTATTAATAATTGAATATAACTCAAAGTTTTATGCAGGAAACTTATGTTTTGTGATAAAAGATCTCATTATCTATCTAAAACAAAACTAAAATAAATAATATTTTCTGCATATAACAAATCTTTGTACATAAAGGCCTCTTGGGATAGTCAAGCAAAATTGGATTCTGAATGAAATAATTTGAGAAAGAATCAATACAGCATATTTAAGCAATTACATCAATATAGTGAAACACTGGATTGATAAACAACTTTTGAAAATTCCAAGTCATTTATTTTAGGCATTATTGAGGCATAAACTATTTATTTTTTTTATTTATTTATTTATTTATTTTTTGAAATTCACCAAAAAAATGCATATAAATAAAATTTCTTAGTTTTATAGCAAATTTGCTTTCAATAAATATAAACATTTCATACTTTCTCTCCACTGCCAAAATTATTTAGAGAATACCACAATCTATATTTAAAAATATTCATTAAATGCATCATCTAAAATTTATAATAACAAATTTACTGATGCAAGATTATCTTTAAATTTACTGATTAAAAGATGCAACCAATGAATTTATATGTATTTTGAGTTTGGAAAAAAATTCTATAAAAATTATAAACTTACTGGTTTAACACGAACAGCATTTTCATCACCGATAACTAAATCTTCAAAATGAACTTCTTGAGATGTTTTAGGTCTTATGCGACCCACTACAGAAAATCTTGAAGCAGACATTGTATCTAATTAAAACAAGAAAAAATAATTTAATGATACAAAATTACATATTTATTTGCTTACATGTAGAACAGATTCTTTTGAAAGGAAAAATACCAAACATTTATTTCAAGAGAAAGCAGAGTTTAATGACTTTTTGTATTTGAAAGAAAAACAAAACAGAGAACTATGTATTTTTAAAATGTGTAATTACTAGATAATCACTCACTATTAAGTATAATTACTTATATTTTGAAAAAAACCAAAATCACAACAAATAACCAATGACATAATCAAACAAATCCAAAAACATCTGAAATTTAGGGATGAGTACACCCCAATCAGATGCTAATTTTGCTTTTAAATGTGGAATGTAACAAAGTAACGTTTCATTAAATTTAATATTTGGATAATTGTCTTATTCAATTTAATTTGGATAAATAACTTAAATTTGGATATCCTTGATATAATTGTAAATTAGAGCTAACCTGAATTTTAATTAAAACTGAAATTTAAATTTTAAATGAATATTATATTAGAAAATGAGTTTCATGAAAATATATGTTTAACATAAATTAAGAAATGTTCAGCTGGTCTTGCTCCTCAATGTTTTACATTTATTTGGTGGCGGTAATACAAATATTAATTGGATTTTAATTAGTTTAGTAATTTCGATCCTTGTATATTCCCGATTTTAAAATCAAATGTAATAAAATATTATTTTATTACATTTGATTAATCTTTAAATAACTCAAAAATGAGTGGCAATTAATTTTAAGTGCAAGACAAACAAGTACAATTTCACATGTAATACATTTATGCATGAATGTAAAATCTGAAAATGTTATGGTTACAAGCGATCAAAAATAAATAAATAAATGGAAAGGTCTAAGTATTTTATTAAACATTGGAATAGATTATTTACAAATGTTGAAAATAAAATCTTTGGCATTAATTTAAGCCTTTTTGTGAAAAGCTATATAAAGTCACTTTTATCTAATATAATTTCCATAAGGAGTTTTCGTTTAAAAACAAATTTGCTTGCAATCACTTTTGCTACAAAAAGAATTTATTACCTGGCATTTTTATTGGTAATTTTCATTTTTTTTTAATTTCAAAAAGTCTTAATTTTAAAATCAAATTTAGAAAACTAACACTGTACTACTTCTAAATATCAGAACACTTATTATAATTAAACATTAAATCTTACTTCAAACATAAATAATTATTTCTGGCTTCCAGTTATATAAAACAATTTATTTTTAAAAAATATATATATTATATGTGTTAAAATCGCCTAAGATTATATACAAATTAATTTCTACGATAACAATTTATAAGATCCATATATATATGTATATATGATAATAATCCTATGTAGATTTGAAATCCTATGAAACCTGTTGAAGCTGTGAACCATTACATACTTAAGAAAACTGTATCAATTTAATAGGATTGCATATTTTTCTCTTTCAACCTACAATAATTGTAAAAATGAAATACAAGAAAAATATAATATATTATGAGCTATAATGATTTCACAATCCATTAACAGGTGGAAATGCAGAGCATGTGGGCCTTCGATTTAATTTATGGTTTATTAGTATGGAAACATAGAAAATGGTAATAGGAAGCAAAATTTAAATTCGGAATGATAAATTTGACTTCTACATATAAGCTTAGAAAAGAAGAGCCTATAATTTACTATTTTACACTGAATTTTAGGACATATGTATAATTTAAGTGAAGATAGATATGTAAACCTAAGAGATCTGTTGAAGCTGACAGGCATTGAAGAATTAAAAAATTATATTCATTTAAAATAATTACACATCATTCTCTTTTAATCTGCAACAATTGTAAAATATTAAATGCAACACAAAAAATGGAACAATGAGTGGATGATAATGGTTTGTGAAATCATGAGATTTATTAACAAACTGCAGAGCATGCCTTTGGCTTCATTCATTATTTTTAAAAAGTTAAAAATAACTCATTTATTTTACAATAAGGAAAAATATAAAAAAAGAAAGGTAACATTTAAACTTTTAAATATAAATTAAACTTCTACAAGAAAGTTTAAAAAAAAGAGCAGACTAAAATAATTCACTAGTAAATACAAATCTATTTATTTTTAAATAATTTTGCCATAAAAAGAAAATTTGCAACCAAGAGCACTTTATACAACAAATGAAATTTTTTTTCTTGAAATAATATTAACTAAGGATGATACGCGAGCAATTTCATGATACGTATTAAAATATTTAATTTCAATAATTATAAAAAATTTTTAAAAAACTTTTTTCAATAAAAATTAAAATAAAGTTTTTAATTTTTATTTTATAAAAACGAAATACAAGGCTTAATTTACATATTACATACAAAAAAGTCTAAATTTCGATAAATCTTTAGGCAAAATATAAATAGGTAGTCGTAAAAAATTGTTTAGATAAAATTAAGCTTATTAATTCATATTCATGATTAATTTTATCATGATCAACGAATGTAAGAAATTTTACAATGAAGATGTAAGCTTAAAATTCGACAACTAATTAAACGTTACAAGCTATCACGTGTTGATTTGCATTTTAATGAAACAAACATCACCACATTTCATTTAATTTAGCACGAAAATCAGAAAGGAAAGCGCGCCATTTTTTCACCCAATTGCGACACGTTTTTTGCTAACTGTCCTCAAATTTTCAAACTGCGTATTCAAGAAAAAAAATTGCATTATTTTAAATAAGTAAGCAATAAAGTCATTTCCCAAAAATAATTTGGTGTTTTTTAGAACATCATATTAAATACATAATTTTTAAACTCTGTGCTTGAATTAAAATTAAAAAATACACGTGGTCTGTAACTTACACACTTGTTTTATGAAATTTTATTTTGATTAAAAGCAAAATGTTTTTCTTAAATCTATATCTAATAGGAAATATATCAAACATAGTTTTAAAAATTTTTATAAAAAAAAGAATTTAAATAAAAAAACGTATTACCTTTCTGCAGCTTTGAGAAACCAGCCTTTAAAAAGCACTTTTAGAACTCGAAATGGTAGAACGCACAAGTAGGGATGGGAAGAAATACCTGTAACAAGTATTTTGTAATCAGTATTTGAATGTAACAACCTGTAATCAGTACTTTTTCTTCCAAATACTAAGTACTTCCAGTAACAAAGTCAGCGCGAGTTCGAGTATCCTCAGACAGTTGCAGGTACAATGTACTTGACCAGTTTCTAAGACTGAGCAAGTACGTGAGCACGTACTTGTTACAAAGTAATCAGCGAGTACGTGAGTACGTGGTTGTTACAAAGTAACAAGCAAGTACGTGAGTACGTGGTTGTTACAAAGTAACAAGCAAGTACATGAGTACTTGCTTGTTACTTTGTACTTGCTTGTTACAAAGTAATAAGTATACATTGCGCTCTGTCATTGGCTCTTCTGTAACAAGTACAGAAGAGCCAATGACAGAGCGAGTACAAGTAACAATATCATCGATATATCGATGCAAACAGATGAATTATGAGATTATGGTAGCTTCTTATGGTAGGGAGGCTGGGTGGGAGAAGGGAAATGACAGTTGGTTTAACTGGGTAAATAGAAGAGGGATACTTGGGAATTGAAAGATTTCTTTGGGTTGGAGAGGGAGATATGAATTTATATTGCGAAATAAAATACGCATGTACTTTTATTTCGTTTCAGTGATTGTAGTTCTATTTCAAATATATGAAGTTTTTTTAAATATAAGAAAAGCATGATATTCTTGTTATGTATTTAGCAATTTTTATTAACTTTTATTTTTGTTATTATTTCTTTTAAAAATTTTATTTTATGAACATATATAACATATTTATTTGAACCTTAAATAAGGTCAGATTTCTTAAATTAAAAAAATATTTAATATATTATTTAAAAAAAATATTTATATATAAATCTGCTTACATACTTCCATTGTTATTTTTACTATGCATATTTTTTATTATAATTCCATATAAATATGTTTATTTTTTTTCAACCATGTTTTAGTTTCACTATATTTTACTGTAAATATACAGAATTTAAACTTTTATAAAATATGTTCTTTTGTATTTTTTACCATACGATTTATTTTTATTCAAATAATGAGAATGTTGATTTAAAACTAAAGAAGGTAGTTTATTCATTTTAGTTTAAAAATTCGAAATGAAAAAAACTTTAATTAAGTTAATTTTTACCTTATCTTTATTTATACCATCATGTGTTACTGTCATGTTTATTTCTTAAATTATGGATTGATGTAAATAAAATGTATGTATTTTTGTTCCTCCATTTTTTATTAAACGTTGTTTCTCAATATTTTACCTTAATACATTATAACATTTAGATTATTGGTAAAACTATTTTATATTTTTTGATAGTTATTGAAATTTTATTCAACTATATCTAATATAAAATAATTATGTTTACTTAAACATTATTAATACATTAATTATGTTAATATATTAATAATGAAAACTATAGTTTTAATTGCAAAGTTACTTTATTTAACCATAAATTGATTAAGTTTCAGGAAACTGAAACAAGATATGTGAGTTATTGCAATTTTTATTTTAGAAAAAACTGGTTTATCTACTACATAAAAATATAAACAAGTAAACGTCTTTTATAATAAAAATTATTATCTATTGTACATAAAAAAATTTTACTATATTAGATGTTGTTGTTCATAATATTTAGTTTATTAGGTTGCGTAAAGAACTCAACAAGTTTCAGCATCTAATGGATATTTTATTAGCGTACAGCATCGATATTATCAGAGAGTCAAAACATGGCGCTCAAAAATTAACATGTTTTTTCAAGTACAGTTCGGTTTCCAGTTAACAATGACATAAACAGTTAAAAGATATAAAAGTAAAATTACATAAAACTGAAATATAAATTACTACAATTATTACAAAAATTAACAATAATTAATTACTTTTGAATAAAATAAACTTAACATTTATTACTTAAGGAAATAGAATTAATTTGTTTTCTTCATAACCCTGTCAGACATCATTCAATCAATTTGAGAAAGCTGTTTGACAGGTACATCCATCTAGTGGCAAAAATAACAATAACTGTTGTCCTTACATTACTCCCTCACCAGTAACTGAGTTACGATAATCAGATAATCATGGTAGAAGAGAAGTTAAATTATAGATATATATTCAATACAATGTTAAGTTCAATATGTATCCTACTATAGACACTGTACTAAAATGATAAATACTATAAATGAAACATTATAATTTAGTAAATAAGAATTAAATCAAAAATATCCTTGCACATATATATATATATTAAGCAAAAAATAATTTATATAATACAAAAAATGAAATTATAATGAATCTTATTCTCATATCAAGTATTACTAATATGCAAAAATTTTCAGGATCTATTAATTAACAAGATATATGAATATATTCACACAAGGTATCTTAATTAAAGATCAGGACATATTACTTAAATCTGATGCTGAAAAAAAATATATATATATAATTGAAATACTATACACACAAAATGTGTCATAATTCCATACATACAATATCTTCTTGTTAATAATTACATAGTCAATGTGTTATGCTTTCAATGACATGAAATAAAGAACACCAATGATTCTGTAATCAATAATGTTGTGACATGTATAATGCATTAGATAATAAAATTGGATAAATGTTAATATTTGATACTGTTATATGAGAGAGAGAATACCCAAAATTACACAATTAAATATAATTCCTACATAGAGAAATGTATCATGACAAAATAATTTGTATATCAGAAGAATAATTTCAAAGAGAAATATAATATAATAAGAATAATTTGTATCATAAAATAATTATATAAGCATACTAAATTCAGAAGATAAAGTACATATGTTGATACAGGAGAAATTATACGAAAATTAATATATTGATGTAAATAATGCAAAATAAAAAAAATTCAAACAATAAAAAAGCATATTCATGTACTATAAAGGAATAATTTTTTTACAAGAAATAATAATTAAGGCAAAATTTAAAGGTAACCAATATAATATGGTGAAATTATTTATGTATGTATATATCCACAACATAATTACACACTGAATAACTTTTGATGCAGACTATAATTGAGGAAAAGGTATAAACACATAAAATTTTTAATCTTTAAACCTTACTGGTTGTTTTATTTTTCGACCACACCTGGAAGTTGTTTGATTATTAATTGGAAGGTGTGGATTTCTGTGATCTGAATTCTTATTTGTTTCTTTAGCTGTTGCTTGCTCGTTAACTTTGTCCATGACCAACAAATAGGCAGGTTTTAGACGGTCAATTGATATGTTCACATTTTTCTCTTTCATTGACAATGTGAAAAATTTATCAAAACGCTCAACTACCTTATATGGTCCTTGATAAGGTGGTTCAAGGGCCTTTTTCACTCTGTCTATTCTTACAAAAACATGAGAACAAGACCTTAGATCTTTATGTACAAATATTCTTTGCTGCTTGAAACTACCTGATAGTACTGGTTTCAGATGTTCCATGAACTTCTGTAACTGTGAGACAAAGGTTTCTTGGTCCATTTTGATGGTAGGTGGGTCGAAGAATTCTCCTGGTAACTTGATGCTTGAACCATACACCATTTGTGCAATTGAGTGGTTTGTGTCTGGTCTAATGGCAGCTCTCAAACCAAGTAGTACTGTAGGTAGGGATTCAGTCCACCTTATGTTGTTATGTGCTTTTATAGCACCTTTCAGGATCCTATGTTGTCTCTCTATTTTTCCGTTACATTGAGGGTGATATGAGGTAGTATGCAATACTTTAGCACCACATATAGCAGCAAGACATCTGAATAATTGGGATTCAAATTGTCTTCCTCTATCTGTTATAATTTGAGCAGGGACACCAAACCTGCTAATCCAGTTGTTGTAGAAAGCCCTACTAACTATTTCAGCTCTTATGTCAGGTAAAGGAATTGCTTCTATCCAGGAAGAATACCGATCAATGCAAGTTAGGCAGTATTCCATGCCTTCCGAAGGTGGTAGTGGGCCAATCAAATCTATATGTACTACACTAAATCTTGAATCTGGAACTTGGTATTCTCCAAATTTTGACTTGGTGTGTCTGTTTACTTTGCATTTCTGACATCTGATACATTTCTTTGCCCATGCTGCTACTTGCTTCTTCATATCTGGCCAAATGAATTTTTCAGTCATCTGTTTGATGGTGCTTTTAACTCCAGGATGAGAAAAACCATGTATTTGTTGAAACATATCCATTCGAAATTCCTCTGGAATGTAAGGCCTAATATTTGGTGTTGAGATATCACACCATAGTGTCTTTCCTGATGGTAACGTTGATGGTTTAAACTGTAAAGAGGGGCTTTCCTGCATTAATTGTTGTAACTCTTTATCATGCACCTGCTTTTCTGCTATGGCATCATAGTCAATGATCGAGACAGATTCAATTCGCGATAAAGCATCAGCAACTACATTATCTTTGCCTTCAATATGTTGAATATTAGTGGAAAATTCAGAAATATATTGAAGTTGTCGTAGCTGCCTTGGTGATGCTTTTTCATTTTTCTGTCGAAATGCAAACGTGAGAGGCTTGTGATCAGTATAGATGGTGAAATCGTTGCCTTCTAACAGATGTTTGAAGTGTTTTACAGAAAGGTATATTCCCAATAGTTCTCTGTCATAGGTACTATACTTTCTCTGTGTATCATTCAGTTTTTTGGAGTAGAAAGCTATTGGCTTCCAGCTCTTATTTTCATACTGTTGAAGTACTGAGCCAACTGCAAAATCTGATGCATCAGTGCAAAGTGATAAAGGCAATCCAGATCTTGGAAATGATAGAAGAGCAGCTTCAGCAAGATCAGCTTTACATTTTTCAAAGCTCCTTATTGTGTCATCAGTCCAAGGCACTTTTCTGCGGTCCTTCTTTTTGCTCCTTTCAGCAGTTCATGCAAAGGTGCTTGGGTCTTTGCTGCATCCTTCAGGTATCTTCTATAGAAATTTATCATACCAAGAAATGATCGCAAGTCATGAATAGTTGATGGTAATTTGTAGTTTGTAATGGCTTCAATTTTATCTGGTAATGGGCGAGAACCTTCTGCAGTGATTAGATATCCCAAATATTCAACTTGGTCAGCTCCTATCACTGATTTGGAAATATTAATTCGAAGTCCATATTGCTGAAATCTTTCAAACACCATTTTTAGATGCTTCTTATGCTCTTCTTCTGAAGAGGAAGCCACAAGTACATCATCAAGATAAGGAAATACAAAATCCAGTCCAAATAGTACTTCCGTAATGAAACGCTGAAAGGTTGAAGGTGCATTTCTTAGACCAAAACTCATTACATTGAACTCATATAGCCCAAATGGAGTGGTTATGGCAGTTTTTTGTTTATCATTCTCAGCAATAGGTATCTGATAGTATGCCTTTACTAAATCTATCTTAGAAAAAATTATTTTATCTTTCAGGATATAGTGGAAATCCTCGATTCTAGGAATTGGATACCTATCTGGCACTGTTTGTGCATTTAATCGCCGATAATCGCCACATGGTCTTAATGTGCCATCCTTCTTATTTACTAGGTGTAGTGGACTAGCCCACTGAGATTTAGAGGGTCTGATAATGTCATTGTCCAGCATAAACTGAAATTCTTGCTTTGCCAGCTTCAATTTATCAGGTGCCAGCTGTCTCGCCTTTGAATAAACTGGTTGGCCAGTTGTAATGATATGGTGCTCTACACCATGCTTCACAACTCTGTTTACCAAGTTAGGTTTGGTTAAGTCAGGGTAAGATTTAAGCAAGTTGAAATATTTGGAGGTTTTGTTGACAGTACTGAGATCATAATTTCCTTCGATAGAAGCAACTTCCCCTTTTGTTGAAAGGTTTGTTACCCCATCAATTAATTTCCTGTTGTGTATATCTACTAATAATTTAAACTTTTGGAGAAAATCAGCACCTATGATTCCTTGGTTAACCTTGGCAACAATGAATGGCCACTGAAATGGGCGTCTTAGGCCTAGGTCCAGTGTTAGCATTTTCACACCATATGTTAATATCTCTGTGCCATTTGCAGCATATAATTTATATTTAGAGACTTGGCACTCACCTTTTGTTTTAGTCCAAGGGAGAATTGAAACATCGGCTCCACTATCAACAAGAAATTTGCAACCAGTTTCTCTATCCCTGACAAATAAGCGGTATTTGCGGCCCAACATTTCAGCAGCAGGACTCGCCGCAGCGTCTACTGCTGGGACTGGTTTCCCGACTCATTCCAACTACATGGCTGTATGCACTTTTCGGGGAGGCATTTCTTCCCGAATTTGAAGTGGTAATAGCAGAATTTCCCTTGTGGATTGTAGCGGCGTCTCGATCTGCTACGACTCCTACTCCTCTGATGGTGATGAGGGCTACGGCTCCGGGACTTTTGCTGCAGCTTCATTGAGGCAATTTGGCATTCAAGAGAAGCAATTTTAGCCAGGAGTTGGTCCACTCCCACAGAGTCCTTCTGTACTGCCGCAACATCCATTGTTCTCGGTCCCATCTCAATGATCTTATCAGCCATAGTCGCCAGTTTATCGAGGTTCTCTTCACTAACGATGATGACCCCCTTGACTGAATCAGGCATCTTATCTAGCCACAGCGTGCGCAATGCTTTGTCTGAGACGTCAGTACCAGCGAGGGCACGCATTTTTCTGAGGAGTTGACTTGGTAGCAAGTCCCCTAACTCAAGTCCTGTTAGAAGCCGTTTGATTTTTTTATTTTCGCTTTCTACGAAAATTTGCAGCAGTCGTTCCTTTGCTGCCGAATATTTGTTCGGAGAAGGATCCTTCACAATGTCCCAAATATCATCAAGAATTTTTGGTTCTAACTGAGCGACGAGGTGGCTAAACATGGTCTCCTCCGAGGTAATTCTACAGATTTTGAACTGCGCTTCAACCTGGTAAAACCATATTTCAGGTTTGTCGAACCAGAACGGCGGTATCTTTATACTCACGCCACTTGCTTCGAATGTTTCCGTGTCGGGCATTTTGAATTATTACACAGATTGAAGTCACACGTCCTAGTCACCAATTATTAGATGTTGTTGTTCATAATATTTAGTTTATTAGGTTGCGTAAATAACTCCACAAGTTTCAGCATCTAATGGATATTTTATTAGCGTACATCATCAATATTACAAGCGTCTCGAGCCAGATCCCGGAGCCTCGGCTCCCAGAAGATTTTGGCTATGATTCAGTGACTTGGCGATGTAAAGAAAGCGATAAGTTTCTCTGTCTGTAAGTTAATCATGGCGGATTTCACAGCTACGCTTTCCGTTTTCCTTTAGAAAAATGTATCGATTTAGTATTGTTATATTTTTATAAATATAACAAATTATTAGTTAATTAATTCATCGGGAATATAATTTCTTTGTATTATAAAAACAATGGATGTGTGTGTATTGCATTTACATGATCTTTTCCTCTCTAAAGATTAAACGACTTAGTATTGTTATATTTTCGTAAAAATAAGAAAGAATTTGTTTATTAATTCATTGTGAATATAATGTCTATGCATTATTAGAACTATTAATTATTTATTCATAAATAATTTACTATTGTTTATAAATATGTAAGTTGTTATGTTTATTAAACAGATTATGCATAAACCCTTTTGACATTATTGCAAACAAAGTAGCTGAAAAATATTTTATACGAAGTTTCTACTTAAGAAAGAATTTTATTTTTTGAAATTTATTTAGCTTGATATTATGATTTACCTAAAAGAAGAGAAGAATTGTAGTTAATATTATATGATTCATTGTTTCTTTACAAAAATATTTCTCCTAATTCAGATTCTTTATTTTAATCACTGTTCAAATTCATCACCATCATGAGAACAGTATATTTTTTCATCAAGTACATCCTCACTGGGTACCTTCTGCTGAAAAAGTTTTCTTCGAGAACTCATCTCTTTCATTTTCAGTTAATTTTATATTTGTACGCTATTCATTAGAAGTAAAATGGCTAACAAGAATAGGAAAATAATCTGGAGCTCAAAATTGAGCTGCTTATGAAAAAAGTTTTGAAGCAATATTTGTGGCTTTGGGCACGGAGTCATCCCAATGTTATATGACTTCTGAGAAATTTAGCGAAAAAAATTTATTTAGTTTCACTCTCAATTTTTTACATACGATATTTTATTCCCATTTATATTTATAATATCTTTATTAAAACACAAAAATCAGAATGAAATGTTATACTGAGTGTCTTTTTATTCATATAAATGAAATTTATAAATTTTCCCGTTTTTAAAGATAAATCTTTTTGTATTTCAAATAAATGAGTCGCATTCTTATAAAAAAAATAGACAATGTACACACTAAATAGCAAAATATTTTTTATTCAGCGGTTTTTTATTGAAATTTATGTTACATATAAAGTTTATTAAAACAAATCATGTGTGCAAAAAATGCTTTAAGCAATTTTTATTTTGAATTAACAGATATTTTAATTTTGGCTTTGGAAAAAAAAAACTTGAGATGCTAATTTATAATTAAAGCATGATAGTGTCAAAAACAATTTAGTCAAATTAATTTTATCATGGGAATACAGAAATAAGAAGGAAACGTGATAATGCAATTCAAACTTCTTTGTTACTTTCATATTATCACATCCACCTTATCTGCGAAAAAATAAATGTCTTCAGCACCATATAAAATACAAAAAAGTTGCTATCTATTTCTATTTTAAATATGGTGCTAAGATATAAGCAAACTATTCCGCTTTTCCTTCATATTTCGAAAAAATATTAAAACTTGCAAACATATATAAACAAATCGACTGACACGAACCTCGTTTCAAATTAGACCGGGGAATAAGAAAACATAGGGTTTCTAATATTAAGTCTGAACAATAGTCACATTTTACACCGCCAAATTATTGCAACTACTCTCTTCAAGTGCGCATGCGTTAGAATTCCCATTTGGAGCCGACGTTCCGGGCCCGGTCTCGAGACGCTTGTATCAATATTATCAGAGTCAAAACATGGCGCTCAAATATTAACATGTTTTTTTCAAGTACAGTTCGGTTTCCAGTTAACAATGATATAAACAGTTTGTGGTGAAACACTTCTGTTCGGAAGTTGGCAACAGCAACTAGAAAAACTTTCTACATGAACATTGGCAACACCAATTTTCTCCGGAACAATACCGCACGGTGAGCAAGAGAGCAGATTCACGTTTCTCCCCCGACGATGTGAACGGACGAGTTCACAGTTTGTTTCCCTCTCAGAGAATTTTGTATTTGCAACCCTCTTTAACATTTTCTTTAATTAAAAATAAAATTTAGTTCAATTTTTAATATGTGGTGTGTTTTATTAAAAACTTGCAATTATTAAAAACTAATTAAAACTGCACCCCATATCTGGTGACCACTACGTGAACACGCTATTCCTCAAGCCCTACTAGGATTTGGAAGTAACTCCAGCGCCATGAGATGTCATGAGTAAATGTCAGTGCTGATTGGTAATCATTCATAACTTCTAGGATGCAGGTAGGATCTTTCTATAATTTTCTTAAACGTAGCGTTATGTGCTCTTTGGTTGTTCATTGGGGTCGGTTTCTTGGAAAATTGTGCATATATATTTTAACACAAAGTTTTTCTTAGTTAAATTATTATTAGTACATATTTTTTCCCCATGAGCTACACTCCATTCACTTCTAAAAAACTCTAAAAAGAATGACAAACGCCCTGTTCTTTGGACAGAGGAAACAACTGCCGCGTTTGAAAAATGCAAAAGCGATTTAATGAATTCAGTCACCCTTGGTTTCCATTCCCCTGATCAGCAGCTATCATTAATGGTAGATGCTTCCGATATCGCCATAGGAGCAGTATTGCACTCCCAAAGTACCAAAGGTTTACAACCTTTAGCTTTTTACTCCAAGAAACTGACGCCAGCTGAAACCAAATACAGCACATATGATAGAGAATTATTGGCTATCTATTCTGCTGTAAAACATTTTCAGCACAACCTTGAGGGACAAACATTTTCTATATATACTGATCATCGTCCACTTACATTTTTGTTTAAAAAAATTCAAATTCTGCATCTCCTAGACAAATTCGGCATATGAATTTTATCGCTCAATTTAGCACTGACATTCAACACGTTTCTGGATCAAACAACCCAGTTGCCGACGCCTTATCGAGAATTTTTGCCATTAATAGTAATAACGCCATCGATTTCGCACGTTTAGCTGAAATCCAGGAAAATGATGCTGAACTCACTCAATTACTTTCAACTTCAGGTAGTTCCTTAAAGCTACAGAAGATGGAACTGTCCCCAGGACTTAAATTATTTTGTGATGTAACCAACGATCGAATCCGTCCTTTTGTTCCCTTTCCTCTCCGAAAAACTCTGTTTGACTCCCTCCATGGACTTTCCCACCCAGGAGTACGAGCGACTAAAAGACTGATTCTCTCTCGTTTCGTCTGGCCTTCAATTTCAAAAGACTGTGTTGCATGGACTCGCGCATGCATTGATTGCCAGAAGTCAAAAGTTTCCAGACACAACCATAGCCCTTTGCAAGCCTTTTCTGTTCCCTTACAACGCTTTCAACATGTGCACCTGGACATTGTCGGACCTTTACCCCCATCGGAAGGATATTCTTATCTTTTAACAATGATGGACAGATTCTCTCGCTGGCCGGAAGCAATTCCGATACGGGACATTTCCGCAGAAACCATCGCCCGAACTTTTGTTACTCATTGGATCGCAAGATTTGGAGTACCTACCACCATAACAACTGATCAAGGTCGTCAGTTCCAGTCGAACTTATTCACGAATCTCAACAAAATCCTTGGCATTCACCGAATTCGCACAACTCCATACAACCCTGCCGGGAACGGATTGATCGAGAGGTTTCACCGATCATTAAAACAATCGTTAATGTGCCACAATGACGTCCAGTGGACATCAAGCCTGCCCATTACATTGCTGGGTCTTCGATCAGCCTACAAGGAAGACCTTGGTGGTACCTGTGCTGAGATGCTTTACGGTACAACAATTCGGCTGCCTGCTGATTTCTTTCAGACAACAAGTGTCTCTACTTCCATGGATCCAGCTTCCTTCTTACAAAAGCTGTGCGAGTCTATGAGAAATGTTGCACCAGTGCCCACTTCAGCTCATATCAACCCCAAGTATTTCGTGCACCCAGCTTTGGATTCGTGCACTCATGTGTTTGTGAGGCAGGATGCAGTAAAACCTCCGTTGACTCGTCCATATGATGGTCCTTATCGAGTGCTTAAACGGCTTAATAAAACTTACACTCTCCTCATTAAAGGAAAAGAAGCCGTTATCAATGTCGACCGTCTTAAACCAGCATTTTTGGTGCCTGGACCCCCTGAATCTTCAGTTCCTGTTCCCATTGCTACCCAAGTTCCACCGAACTCTCCGAAAGCGATGCCTGTTCCTGTGATTCAAGACTCTGCTGTAAACGAAGAACCCCCTGTGCAAACTACGCGATCCGGCAGAAGAGTTCGTTTCAACCCACGATATCTCTAACTCCTCGTGCCTTAGGCACTTGGGGGGGGGAGTAATGTGGTGAAACACTTCTGTTCGGAAGTTGGCAACAGCAACTAGAAAAACTTTCTACATGAACATTGGCAACACCAATTTTCTCCGGAACAATACCGCATGGTGAGCAAGAGGGCAGATGCACGTTTCTCCCCCGACGATGTGAACGGACTAGTTCACAGTTTGTTTCCCTCTCAGAGAATTTTGTATTTGCAACTCTCTTTAACATTTTCTTTAATTAAAAATAAAATTTAGTTCAATTTTTAATATGTGGTGTGTTTTATTAATAACTTGCAATTATTAAAAACTAATTAAAACAGCACCCCATAAGTTAAAAGATATAAAAGTAAAATTACATAAAACTGAAATATAAATTACTACAATTATTACAAAAATTAACAATAATTAATTACTTTTGAATAAAATAAACTTAACATTTATTACTTAAGGAAATAGAATTAATTTGTTTTCTTCATAACCCTGTCAGACATCATTCAATCAATTTGAGAAAGCTGTTTGACAGGTACATCCATCTAGTGGCAAAAATAACAATAACTGTTGTCCTTACAACTATGTTTGTCTCGTTAATGTTTTATTATAGAAAAATAAAGGAAATTAAATTTTTGTTGATTTTTCTGATTAATTGCTGTAATTTTGTAAGTAAAACCTCTTTGTTTAATGTAAAATAAAACCTTTTTGTAATTGATTCAACTTCCCACTTTACAATTCTTTGCAAAATATTTACAAGTTAATTATAAAAATTCATTTACATAATTGGAAAGTCTTACCAAATTCTAATAAAAAATTAAGCTGATTAGGTTGAAAAATTGAAATTATATTATCTCATCTAATTTTATATTTTAATTAACATTGGAAGTCTTTGAAAATTACGATTGAATAATTGGAAAATTTCCTTATAACACATATAAATTCTGAAAATAAATGCAAATAATAAAATATCATGATTTTTATATTGAATGAATTACGTTTAAGAAGATTTAGAAATTTACAAATTTTTTTACAAAAAGAAAAAAATCAGTTTGTAGATAAACAGTTTATATTTCTTTGCCTCATACTAGAAATTAAAGCATTACAGGAAAAACAAAAACTGGCCATTACTGAAATGTTGCATAAATAATAAGAATTATTTTTATTGATCTTTTCATTAATATTTAAGTGAATGCTTATTTATAAATGATAATAATTTAAATTAACATTAATTATGTTAATTAATTTTATGGTTTTATATAAAAAATTATTCATCTAATTATTTAGTTTTAATTAATTATTAATTTATTTATTATTAATTTAGTTTTTATTCAATTGATTAATAAAATTTTAAAAAATTTGTCATTATATTTTAATCCGATAGATGGCAGTGCAAAAGAAATTGTAACAAGTACGAAATGTAATCGGTAAAATACTTGTTACTTTAAAAGTAACTGTACTCAGTACGTACTAAGTACAGGAAAAGTAACAAAGCCCCATCCCTACGCACAAGCGTCTCGAGACCGGGCCCAGAACGTCGGCTCCAAATGGGAATTCTAACGCATGCGCACCTGAAGAGAGTAGTTGCAATAATTTGGCGGTGTAAAATGTGACTATTGTTCAGACTTAATATTAGTAAGCCTATGTTTTCTTATTCCCCGGTCTAATTTGAAACGAGGTTCGTGTTAGTCGATTTGTTTATATATGTTTGCAAGTTTTAATATTTTTTTCGAAATATGAAGGAAAAGCGGAATAGTTTGCTAATATCTTAGCACCATATTTAAAATAGAAATAGATAACAACTTTATTTGTATTTTATATGGTGCTGAAGACATTTATTTTTTCGTAGATAAGGTGGATGTGATAATATGAAAGTAACAAAGAAGTGTGAATTGCATTATCACGTTTCCTTCTTATTTCTGTATTCCCATGATAAAATTAATTTGACTAAATTGTTTTTGACACTATCATACTTTAATTATAAATTAGCATCTCAAGTTTTTTTTCCAAAGCCAAAATTAAAATATCTGTTAATTCAAAATAAAAATTGTTTAAAGCATTTTTTGCAGACATTATTTGTTTTAATAAACTTTGTATGTAATATAAATTTCAATAAAAAACCGCTGAATAAAAAATGTTTTGCTATTTAGTGTGTACATTGTCTATTTTTTAAATTAAAAATTCAAAATAAGGTATATCACAAGTTGTAAATATTGAACATCTGTAGTTCAATTTAAGAATGCGACTCATTTATTTGAAATACAAAAAGATTTATATTCTTTAAAAACGGGAAAATTTATAAATTTCATTTATATGAATAAAAAGACAATCAGTATAACATTTCATTCTGATTTTTGTGTTTTAATAAAGATATTATAAATATAAATGGAAATAAAATATCGTATGTAAAAACTGAGGGTGAAACTAAATAAATTTTTTTCACTAAATTTCTCAGAATTCATATAACTAGAGATGTAAAATTCCCGGGAATTTTGAAGCTTGGGAATTAACTCGGGAATTTTGGGAAAAAACCAAAGTGATTGCCGGCTGGCAGTTGTCTGAGGTGCCTGGTCCTAGAACCTCAACCCTCATTGGATATCTGGAATGAAACTTGGGAGCTATATCTTGTTCTGATTGGCATATCGAGTAGAGTTTTAAAGTAAGCGGGGCTTATTAGGGCTTACATGAGAAAAAGTAGTTTTTTTTAAAGTAGAATAATTAAGAAATTAAATATTAAATTTATATTTTTAGTCTTGAAATTTTTTATGTTATAACACATAAGCAATATTTACAAAAACATTAGTTATAAAGATACAGAAAAGTCCTTAACTCCACTGCTAAAAACAGTGAGAGTGATAAAAGTTACAAGGCAAAAACACTAAGACATGACTGTACAACATATAGAATTCTTTATTTTTATTTATTTATTTATTTATTTATTATTTTATTTTTTTGTTACTATATACAATTTATTTATTTGTATTTTTTTATTTTATGTTTATATATATATACATATCATTTATTTTTTTTTTCGTTTTATATAATTTTAATTTGTTAGTAGAAGGATAAAAAGGTTAATTGTTAGTATTATCATGGACGTATTGCTTATGTGTGTAAATCAAGGTGGCTGGTGAGGAAACTTAGGGCAGTAACGAAGTAGTGAGCGGGGACGGTGCCGATTATGGGTGCTAAGGTCATTATATTGTGGCAAGTTTATAATTAATGGATTCTCAGTTTTGTTAATATTTTTATACATGTTATACATAATTTTGGCTAGATATTCCCTGATTGTTGGTATATTTAGTTCTTCTCTTATCTTTTTATTTCTGTAATACCAGGGAGCTTTTGCTGCCTGTCTGATAATTTTATTTTGTAAAGTTTCTAATTTTTTAATTTTACTGTCATGGGTATAGCCCCAGAGGGGGCAGGCATAGGACAGAAGTGGTCTGAGGTATGCTTTGTAAATGAGCACTTTGTTTTCGATTGAGAGCTCAGAGTTGTATTTTAGGAGGGGGTATAGTGTTGCAGTTGTTTGGTTAAATTTATTTGTAACATTTTTGAGATGTGTGTTCCAATTTAATTTTTTGTCAAATGTTATGCCTAGATATTTGCATGTTGGAGACCATGGGAGTATTGTTTCGTTGATTTTGATTCTCTGGCAGGTTATTGCTCTTTTTTTAGTGAATAGTATGGCTATGCTTTTATTTTCATTTATTAAAATTTTCCATTTTTTGAACCAGAGCTCAAGTAGCTGTAGGTGTGTGTTTAGTGCTGTGGATATATTTGATAATTTCCTGCATTGTGCTAGGATGAGTGTGTCATCTGCAAAGAGATGCAGTGTAGTGAGCTGTGATTTAGGTATGTCGTTCACATAGATAAGAAATAAACGAGGTCCTAATTTGGAGCCCTGGGGTACTCCTGCTAATATTGGCCTAAGTGTTGAGTGTGTTTTACCTATGCGAACTTGGAACTTCCGTCCCAAAAGATATGAGATTAATAATCTGATAAGTGGGTCGGGTAGACCAATAGTGATGAGTTTAAAGACTAGTCCGCCAATCCAAACTTTGTCAAAGGCCTTGGCTATATCTAAGGAAACTGCTCCAGTACTTTTTTTCAACTGGAAACCATGGGTGATAGTTTCACCAACTCTCATCAGTTGATGGGTTGTAGAATGGTGTTTTCTAAACCCGTGCTGTTCAGGAATGAGAATATTCTTATCATTCAAGAACGTATCAATTCTGTTAAGAATAATACCTTCAGCAATTTTGCTAAGTGAAGGGAGCAGACTTATTGGTCTGTAATTAGATGGTAGATAATTTTCCTGTTTAGGTTTGAGTATTGGTATGATTGAAGCAGTTTTCCATTGGCAGGGGTAGTATGTAATTTTAAGAATTTCATTGATGAGCATAGTAATTTTGAATAAGATTTTAGGGGGGGCTTTTTTGATCATTAAGTTGGTTATGCCATCAATGCCAGGAGATTTTTGATCTTTGAGCTTTTTTATTATAGCCAGGACCTCTGAGGGGGTGGTGCGTTCTATCTCTTGTGTATGGGGTCTGGAGAGAAATCTGTTTATTGTGTGCGTTACCAGGTTTTCAGTTCGTGTATCATGTAGATTGTGTGTCGTGAATTGTTTTTCAAAAACATCTGCAATTGCTTCAGTTTTGTCTTTATCTGTGTAGGCTATGTGATTTTGGCCTTGAATGGGCGGAAAGTGTTGCACTTTTCTCTTGAACATACCGACGGCCTTCCAAATGGAGCGGTCGTGGGTAGTTAATGATTTTAATTTTTCTCTCCATTGTGTGGTGTTGTATTCGCTAATCTTGGCTCTGAATTCATTATTTGCTTTGTTATATTCTGATTTAGTTTGTTCATTTCTATAGGTTTGTGATATTTTTCTTAGTCTATTTCTTTTAGTTTTTAATTCTCTCAAGTACCGGGGAAGGAGTGTGGGACTGGGGGAAAATGTCCTCTCTGATTCACGGTGCGCTCTGAGCAGCTCCGCCTCCAAGCGAATAGTTTCGTTTTCAAGTTCGTCTCCCGTGTTAACTTTGATGGGGGTGAATGGGTTATTTTTTAATATTTGTTTGTATTTAATCCAGTCCGTGTTATGAATAGTGGGTGATTTTAACAGAGGAATATTAAGGTTGAACTCGATCATGACTGGGTTATGATCAGAGCTGAGTTCGGGTAGGGCTTTAATTGTTGTGTCATAATTAATTCCTCTGATGAGGGCAATATCAATTGTTGAAGCGGTATTAGCGCTAAAATGAGTGGGTGTATCAGGTGCATGGATTGTAATTTCAGCTTTATCAGCGAATGTTTTGATTATTTTTCCTATTTTGTTGGAATGTGTGTTATTCCATGCAGCATGTTTGGCATTCAAGTCTCCACAAATTAAAATGTCGTAGTTTGTAGCTAGTAGTGTTTCTAGATCCATATTAATGTATCTATATTGTGGTTTAGGGCGAATATATGTGGAGCAGAAAGTAATGTGGGGGAGAGTGGGCAGGGTGACAGTCACCAAAGTAGCTTCCACCGTTATTAATTTTTGTGTGATGTTTCTGTAGTGAGGGAGACTACTCTTGATAAAAATAATTGTCCCACCTCCGTTATGGGTTGAATTTGCAGGGCGATCATTTCTATAAGTTAGGTAACCTGTAAGACTAATATTAATTTGGTTTGTGAGAAACGACTCTTGGATTAGGATAATATCAGGGTTGTGCTCATTTACAAAGTCACGGAACTCAGTCATTCTGTTTCTAATTCCGCAGGAATTCCAAGAACAAATTTTAATTTTTTGCTGGTTGTCTGACATTATTGCTTATTACTGGCCTCATCTAAAAGATCCATGATAAGAAACATCTTATCCATGCGATCTGGCGTAGCTCTTATTCTTTTTATTGCATCTGTGATATTAATTCCCTTAAATGCTTCCCTAATTTCGCGTAAGAGCGTAAATAGATCACTTGGGTCTGATCTTTGTTCAATATTTTCTCCTTCTGGAGAACTTGTTTGAATATTAACTGGTTTGTTTTGAGCTTGGGGTGGCACAGTGGTAGAGCTTTCAGCTCGTCCAGCGACAACGCTAGCAAATGAACGTTCATTATTTACAAAATTTGTTTTAATAATTTTTTTTTGGTTTATTTTGGGGAACTTAAGGCAGCCCCTATAACTGGCCGGGTGATTTCCACCGCAATTGCAGCATATTGGTGTTTCAAGTTTTTTGTCTTTTGGACATTCTCTAGTGTTGTGCGTTTCGGCACATTTAACGCAGCGGGGGGTCATGTGGCATAGTTCACTAGAATGGTGAAAGCGTTGACAATTATAGCATTGTATAATATTTTTTGCACCTCGATAATGCTCTATTGTGGGGTTGGAAATATGGCAGATGCTTTTTATTTTGAAGATGCCTGATACTTCAGGGCTATTGAATACCTGAACTAGAAAGAGGGGGAGTGGCTTGCCATTTCTTTGGCTGGTCATACGATTGACTCTATGTATTTTAAAGCCTTTGCTGGCCAAATCTGAGGCGATCTCTTCACTTTTTGTTGTCAAGGGGAGGTCCCTAATGACAAATTTTCTTGGTTTTTCATTTTTCCCTCTGAGGAGAATGTATTCATATTTGTTTGATTCAAGAAATTTGGTTATTTCTCTGTGGTCGTTTTCCGTTTTTGGGAGAAGTTTTAAATTTTCTCCCGATGTTCTAGCATCTATTTCTTTGTTTAGAGCATTTTTTAGGCCAGTCATAAATTGACAATGGCTCTCACCATATCTAACAATGATGGGGGAATTTTTGGTGCTGGCTCTGTTGTCAGCTGGTCCGCGTCCATTTGTTCTTGGTTTTCCTCCTCTGGAGTTAACCTATTGAACGCATTTTTAGTTTCTATTGGGGTTGGGATGACATTTTCAGTCATGGCCTTAGCAGTTTTTTTTGGAAATACGAAAGTGTCCTCACCATCATTATTTCTTTTCTTAGCGGTTTTTTCTTTAGAGTTACAAGCAACATTAGCTTGGTTATTATTTAAGTTAGGAGGGGTAGGGGGATATGCCAATACAGAATCAGAGATATAGCTACCTGTACTAGCTGTCTGTATAGTTTCTCTGTAGATTCTTATCGTTTCATCTATCTGATCTATCAGTCGTTGTTTAGGATTTGTGGCCGAGGTACACGGTCTGCTTCCAAGTAGTGACATCTTGATCTGCATCAGGCTTTTTATCTGGAGCTCGTCGGCATCCTTGTAATCTTTCTGCATGATGTCATGTAGTTTCGCTGGCTTGATAATTCCGTTGTCCTTAATCGTTTCCATTTCCAGTCAATTTCCGGAGAATTTCCGCTTTTAAAAGCAAGAATTGCTAGCAGTGAAAACTGATGTTTTTTTCCCCCTCTAGGGAAGGCAATGCGTCTTCAGTGGTGCGGTATTAGCGCCCGACAGGGTTGAGCGCGCTTCGGCGTAATAGTTGATTGTACTAGTGAGTACTGCAGAGAGCATTCAAGTGCGTCCTTCACTGCCGAAGGAAAATCCGGGAAAAAACCAGGAATTTTGGGGAATATTGGGAATTTTGAGGAAATAAACTCAGCCAATCATATTTCGTTTTAGGGATTTTTTTTCGCATATATATGAAGCGAAGTGAAGTAAAATTTGATATTTAAATAAATTTTAAGCAAAGTATATCGACGAAGACTTACAAGCGGATCTCAAGAATCAAGCATACAAGTCTGAATATATGTAATGTAATAAAATAAATAAACAAAGTGAAATTTTATTTTCTACAATAAGCATTCATAAAAGCAGTGAAAAGCATAAAATATGAATATTAAAATTGTAAAAAATATAGTATTGAAAAATTTCATCCCTAGGGGATATTTTTATATCGGTGTATGGCGAGATCTGTCGCTAAGATTGTTAGGAAGCCAATGTTTCTCACAAATATATATTTAATGAAATTATGAAAATAAACTGAAAATTGTTATTTGATCAAAAATAATATTGTTTCATTGTAACAAATAGTGATTCTTTTCTTCATATTTATTTTTCCATTTTCAGTTCTTTTAGGTTGTAAGAGATTTATTATTTTTTGTGTTCATTCTTTATATAATAGATTTGTTTCTTATATATTCGAAATTACTTTATTTTTTTAAAAAAATGATTTCACTTTAATTTTAATGTATTTTTCTTAAAAACAAATTATTTGAAAAAAGTAAGGAAGTACTTGATTTTTTCACTCTTTGTAATAAATTGAAAATTGATGATTTAAAAATAAACAATGCCAAGCAAATTGCTTTCACTTTTGTTTTGACTTCTAATTGACAAATTTTTAATTTATCAATGATAAAAAACACGATACCGTTTCATGTATTCTTCTCAATTGAATATGTGTAAATGGTGCACAAATTTAATTAATATGTAAATGAAAGTATGTGGTGAGGCGACATGTGTAAGTTGTGAACAAAAAAGAGCTCTTCCAGCGAATCATCATTTAAATATCTTGTAGGAATTAATGTGACAAAAATGCTTAAAAAAATTTATTTAAAATTTTTTTATCCACAAATGTAATCATGAATAAAATACTTTTTCTTTTATTATAGTTAAATTATTTAAAATAATTTTCTTTTATATTTTAAGATTAATTAACAATTTTTAAGTACAATATATATAATGCAGACTTTAAATAAAACTATTTTTATTTCTTTTGCAAGGATCTGATCCATTAATTTACACAATTACAATATATCTACAGTTGAATTATTCATTGGGTTTTTGAAAACAATTTTTTACAACATTAAAAATGATTTTAAAACCGTAAAGTAGAATCAAAATCTCTTTAAACTATTGTTCATCAATTCTAAATGATAAGACAGAAATGTGGGTGAATTAAAAAAATTGATTATCTGTCATTGAAAATACTCCCATTTTTCAGACTTTAGTATTAGAAATGGAAATAACTTTATGATATTATGAAAAGAATTTACGAAAGTCAAGCAAACGAATTCTGAAAAAAAAGTGTTGCTTTTTTAATATTTTACACTCACGTAATCTTGTAAAAAAATTTTAATTATTTTTTAATTCAATGCATTTTGCTTTTCATGAAAAAGGCTGAATATTCTTTTCAAAAGAAGATTTTTGGTTAAAATACTAGCTCTAAAAATATTAATGCCAATTTGATGTAAGAAAATAGGTATATTATTTTTCTATAATCTTGTTATAAAAACTTGAAAATTTATATTTTTTAAGAGTTAGTTCAGCTTGAATTTTTACACACAAGATTAAAATTTGTACATAATACAAAAATTTTAGGACAATTGACAAATCCCCAATTTTGTGAATTGTATATTTCCAATTCAAAAACTTGAAGTAACCATAAACAATTTGTTCAGAAAGGATTTTAAAAATTGTACAGATGCATTTAGAAATCTGCCCAATAAAAAAATCCCATCTAAATATGTTTTTACCTGTTATCTTGTGAAATTAAAATAGGTATTATTTCTATGGTAGAAAATATCTAATATTTGCAAATATAAAAATATTGCTTAATAAATACTGATTGATTTTTATGAATATAGTTCTTCAACATGACAACTGAAGTGGATATAACAAAAATTGTTGTAATAAATAATGTTGTTGTTGTTGTTGTTGCTTATCCTCCATGTCTGACGGAGTCAGACTAGATCCACGAGTTCGTTGACTGTAAGGAAGTCGAAGACTAAAAGAGGATTGCTAAAGAGATCCTCCCTAGAGAGACCCATGCAATCCAAAAGATGCTCAGGAGAAGCCTGATGATTTTGGCACTTGGTGCAGGTGACGAAAGTTTTTCTGCCCTCGTTGAAAGTGAGGCACTTAATATGACCGCTAGCAAGTCTTGAGAGAACAGTCCGGGTACGTCTGTCACACTGGAGGTCAAGGGACAAACCCGGTTTTGATCCCTTGTACCAATTATGGGTGGGGGGTGTTTTCCACTCCTCCGAGATTTTTGATTTTTCCCGGGAGTATAACTCCAGAAAAGTAAGTGTGGAAGAGGGAGTATTTGAAATCCTGCAACCCTCCTTAGCAAGATTATCGGCCATTTCATTCCCGTGGAGATTCACATGTGAAGGTATCCATTGCAAGTGAACATCATGATTAAGTGAAATGAGTTTTAATTTAAGCAGGATAGAGTTGCTGATCTTGTCGCCTACAAGAAGCCAATTACTAAGATGGTGGAGAGAACTACGGCTGTCAGACAAGATCCATAGGTCACCATAATCCTCTTCAGAAAGAATAGCTTCTAGTCCCAGGTCTATCGCAATCAATTCACTTCTGAAGACAGAGCAGTGATTGGGATTACGATGAGAAAGAGTGAATTTGGTGTGAGGGGTTTCAATATATATGCCACTACCTGCTAGAATATCAATTTTACTACCGTCAGTGAAGATTTTGATGGCATTGTTAGGAATGTGGCTTAGGTTTTCCAAGGTCAGTTGTCTAAGATGTTCTGGGATGTAGTCTTTCTTATTAACATGAGTACTTAAGTTAAAGTGAAAGTAAACCCTGGGGAGTCCTTCTGCAGGATTCAAGCAGCACTGTAATGAGTTGGATTCAACATTACTATTAGGTAGTTGAAGAGAGACGGCCAGACTGAAAGGGCTGTCCTTCTTTAATCTTTGATGATTACTCCAGCTGTTAAGATACTTGGAGGTCTTGTTGCAGAGGCCATAACTAGAGAGTTTATTATAGTATTTAACAAGACCAGCTTGTCTTCTAGTATGGAGCGGCTGCAAGTCAGCCTCAAAAAGAACAATATCAGAAGGACAGCTATGTCTTAAACCAGTGATAATCCGGGCAGCACTTAATTGAACTTGTTCTAACTTCTTAAGGTTAGTTTTGGATGCGCAACAATAAATTGGGAAACCATATTCAAGTATAGGCCGAATGAAAGTCATATATGTTGTTCTAAGGGTTGTTGCATCGGCTCCCCAGTCGCTACCCGCAATATATTTAAGAATGGTAAGACGTTTTCTACTTTTCAATACAATGTGTTCGATATGCTTGTTAGTAGTGCACTCTTGATCCAGAATAAATCCCAGATATTTGGGGTGCTTCTCATAAGTGAGATTCTGTCCCTCCAACTTCAGTTGTGGTTGATAATTATATATACGCTTATTGGTTGTGAAGAAAGTAGCAATTGATTTGCGAGGATTAAAACTGATTTTATGTTCCTTGGCAAAGTTGGACACAGCTACAAGAGAATTATTAATTCTCGATTCAATATCATTAATATTGTTTCCTGAGCTCCAGAGTACTATGTCATCTGCAAACAGTCCCACCCTAACTCTGGTAGAATTCAGTTTTTCAATGCCAGATAAAAACATCGTGAAAAGAGTAGGGCTAAGCACTGACCCCTGAGGAACACCTTGGCTGAGCTTAAATGGTCCTGAAAGAGACTTGTTAACCTTCACCTTGATAGATCTGTGTTGTAGAAAGTCTGCGATCCATGTTAAAGCATTGCCACAGATTTTGAAATAATCGTGAAGTTTGATAATCAGTTTATCTTTCCAAACTCTATCGAAGGCCTTTGTGAGGTCCAGAAAAGCGGCCACGGAGTGGTGAGTGGGTTTGATATTCTGGGCATCTCTAATGGATTGACAGAAATATAAAATTTGGTCTGTAGTGCTGTGACCTTTTCTAAAGCCATATTGCTCACTGGGCAGTAGATTGTTTTTATCCAGATAACACTGTACTCTTATTAAAATCATTTTCTCCATGATTTTGCAAGGCATGTTCGTCAGTGCGATTGGTCTAAAATCTTCAGGAGAACAAGAATTCTTGCCAGGTTTTTTGATTGGGATGATGGTGGCTCTTTTCCATTCGGTGGGCAGTCGACCCTTAATCCAAGATTGATTGAATATGTCAAGAATTCTGATTTTCCCCTTCTGACCAAGATTTTCTAGCATTTGTCCATGAAGACCATCAGGACCAGGAGTTTTACTCAGATCCAGGAATGCCATTGCACAGAGTAATTCTTGTTGAGAGAAGGGTTTGGTCAAAATTGAGTCCCCACTATCAGAAGTGCGACAGCCATGAATGATATTTCTAGCTTTAATCAAAGTCGGTCGATTATCACCTGTAAAATCAAGCCTACTAATCATTTGGTAATGGGCAGCTAAACCATCAGCTGCTGATTTATCATCGGGGAAGGCCTGTCCAAATATATCTTTCACAGAGTTACATTCTTCATACTGCTTTTGCTGTTTGTTAATGCCTTTAATAATTCTCCAAAGTTTTGAATTTGAAGTCCTTGCATCTAATGTGCTGCACATTTCCATCCACCTTGATCTTTTGTGGTGGGCATATTTCGACTTTATTTCGGCATTAATTTGATTTATCTCAGTTCTTGCACCATTCCCCCTTTCATTTAGAGTATCTAACAAGAGTTTTCTCTTTTCGAGTAGTGGTTTAATGGCAGAAGAGTTATGTGTGTAAAAAGGGATGTAGCGTTTTACATTGCCTCTAGGAATATTTAACTTAGCGTTGTTGAGGACGATTTGCTTGAATTTCATCTAATTATCATTAAGATCTTCAGTCAAAGGTTCCAAATCCAGACTACAATCGATGGACTTCCTAAATGAGTCCCAATTAGATTGTATAAAATAATGATAAATAATGTATAAAATTGAAGCTACCTATTTTACTGTAACAGTAATACTATATTTAAAACAAGCAAATGACACTAAATATCATAAATAATAGTTTAAAAATATTAGTTTTTCAATGTTTATACTACTTCTTTCATGAATGAAAACCAACTTGGTGCCCAATGATATAAATCTGTCAAAACTTAAGCCCTATAATGCTGAAAAGTAAAAATCTTTGTAGTGAGGTATTCGAAACAATATCCTACCTCCTTTCTGGCTTCTTAAAACTAGTTGCTCATTTTAAAATAGCAAGTTTCGAGCATTTTAAATGGATTGTAAATTAATGCATGTAGGTCATAGATATGCTGTCAGAAGGAAGACTTGTGAACTTCAGCTCACTTTAAAAAATTTCCAATACATAGATGAAAAGTTTGTTTTTTCTGGGATAAATGTAAAATACAATGTAATTTAGAATTCATAAAAACTCTTATTTGAAGAAACATTTAACATATCACACATGAACATTATTATTTACAATCTCATATAAGTGTGTCAATACCAACCATCAACATATTCTGTATAATAGTTGGTAATTATAGTGAAATTACATAAGACACATTTTTGAATTGAGAAACAATCTTGATTCACTAAGCCCCTGATTATGTTATATGTGTATACATATTTAAAATTATGAAATTATGTAATCTGCATATATATATGTATATAAACATCTCTATATGACATAATCCTTTAACTAAGCAGCAGAACTTTTAGAAGCACTTTCAGCTCACATAAATTAATCAAAATGAAATTGGTAAAAATTATGGTGAAAATCAAAAGTTTTGTCTTATCTAGTTCATTTGAAACTATAATGTAACAAACACAAAAGCCATATCCAGGAAACTTGGAATAATTTATATACGATTATAAATACTATCCAACCAAGTTAAAATTTAACTTTTTCCAAATTATTGAAAAAATCCTCAGAAATACCACCTAAAAGATGGAAAATAGATATCTCAAGATGTTGAAAAAGAGGAAATGGCAAATGCTAATAGGAGACAGGCTCTGCTAGCTAGGATAAACAGGATTTAAAAGTTGTAATACTGATAAAGAAGTTTATTATATCGACACAAACTGGACCAATTTACAAAAAATTATAAGAAACACTTCATCAAAATTTTAAGTAACTTCAAATTAATCAATTAGCATCAACAGCCACTATTTAACTTATAACTTTCAGTAAAAGCAAAATTATGATATAAATCTCAACAAATCTAAAATTATTGGAACTAACATGCATATTCAAATTTTAAAAGGTCCATAATAATGAATAAAATTTAATATTCTTGTCATGTAACCCAATAAAATTACTGTTTTTGTTACATCATTATTAATCAACTAAATTAACTATTAAAGAAATCCAACATGCTTATTTAAATCTAGCTATTTTATTTAATTTCTCGCAAAAATTTCCAATTATAAATAGCTTTATTTTAATGAGGAATGATATCAAAAGCATTTTCCTGCTTCTTTATCACAAGCAAATAATTAGCAATTTTAAACAGACATTTTTTATATGACAGTATTAAAGTTCAGATATTTTCCAAATCTCAAACAACAATTGTAAACTTTAATAAATATAACAGTTAAAAATTGGGAAAATGTTCTACTAATATTAATAAGAATTGGTATTTATTATAATCTATGAACAATCAGTTTTGTTACGAAGGTTTTTGCATTAGTATTCTCTAGAAAGTATATACACAACACTATGTAATAAATCCTATAGCAATTATATAAGCATTTATGAAGTATATCTATGTATAAAAAACTTGCAAAAGAAAAAAATGTCTTGCATGTTAAAAGTGCTAAATAAAATTATCAGTACAGTTCACATCATTACTTTTGATGGCAAGAGAAAATGATTGTGTTTTTGCAAACAATACGTATAAAATCTGATTCGAGATAAGCAGATATTTAAACATCTGATTTAACCACCGAAAATAAAACCACAATAGTTAAAAATTACCTTTTAACTATTGCAGTTTTATTTAATGAATGTTTCAAACTATAGATGTACATCCAGGCTATTACTTTTATCTAAGTTGATCAAAAGTAACACCAGATATCTAATGAAAAACAAAATGAATATCTATATACACTAACGATTGACGTTATAAAAAATTTTCGTATGCTATTTCAGAATCAGTAATCAATCTAATAGTAGAATAATATTTTTCGAGGAATATATATGTGAAAGATGGCATATCTAAACGATTTCTCGGTCCAAAAATTTAATAAATACACATTCAAATAGTAAGCATTACGAGTAACAATTACAATGAACACAACTTGAAACCTCTCCAATTTTTTTCAAATGGCTGAAATTTCTATTGCCATAAATGAAAGTAGAAATCATTAAAATATATCTTTTTAAATATATTATGTGATTTTAATAGTTAAAAACTTATAAATTTTTAAGAAAATTCAAATTTTTCCACAATTTTTAAAATTTGGGAATTTTCAAAATTCCCGGGAATTTTGAAAATTCCCATGGGAAAAAACCCGGTTTATTCCCGGAAATAAACCGGGTTTTTTCCCATCCTTACAACACTACATATAACATTGGGATGACTCCGTGCCCAAAGCCACAAATATTGCTTCAAAACTTTTTTCATAAGCAGCTCAATTTTGAGCTCCAGATTATTTTCCTATTCTTGTCAGCCGTTTTACTTCTAAAGAATAGTGTACAAACATAAAATTAACTGAAAATGAAAGAGATGAGTTCTCGAAGAAAACTATTTCAGCAGAAGGTACCCAGTGAGGATGTACTTGATAAAAAATATACTGTTCTCATGATGGTGATGAATTTGAACAGTGATTTAAATAAAGAATCTGAATTAGGAGAAATATTTTTGTAAAGAAACAATGAATCATATAATACTAACTACAATTCTTCTCTTCCTTTAGATAAATCAAAATATCAAGCTAAATAAATTTCAAAAAATAAAATTCTTTCTTAAGTAGAAACTTCGTATAAAATATTTTTCAGCTACTTTGTTTGCAATAATGTCAAAAGGGTTTATGTATAGTCTGTTTAATAAACATAACAACTTACATATTTATAAACAATAGTAAATTATTTATGAATAAATAATTAATAGTTCTAATAATGCATAGGCATTATATTCACAATGAATTAATAAACAAATTCTTTCTTATTTTTACGAAAATATAACAATACTAAGTCGTTTAATCTTTAGAGAGGAAAAGATCTTGTAAACGCAATACACACACATCCATTGTTTTTATAATACAAAGAAATTATATTCCCGATGAATTAACTAATAATTTGTTATATTTATAAAAATATAACAATACTAAATCGATACATTTTTCTAAAGGAAAACGGAAAGCGTAGCTGTGAAATCCGCCATGTTTAACAATGAGATAAACTTCCTAGCCAGAGAAACTTATCGCTTTCTTTACATCGCCAAGTCACTGAATCATAGCCAAAATCTTCTGGAAGCCGAGGCTCCAGGCTCTGGCTCGAGACGCTTGTGTAGAACGCGAGGAACAGAAAAACCAGTTTCTGATGCAAGACAAAAAAAAAAAAAAAAAAAAAGAAACCCTAAAAGCCGATAGAAATAACCAATAAGGATCAAGTTTTAAAAGTAACTGAATGATCATTGGTGGAATGGTCAATAAGTTCAGAAGACGTACTAGGTTTAATGTTTATCACTCATTTGGCATGAATATGTTTTTCACAATTTAATTTTCTACCTCTAAATCAATATAATAAATTCTTATAACTATTTCCGAATATTTTTTCAAAAATTTAACTATAAATAGTCACAAATAACTAATATTCAAGTTCTAAACTGTCCATACTTCTAAATGATTAGTAATTTGTTAAATCCAAGTGAGTTGACAGTTATTAATTGATAATTATTAATAACTGGGAAAGACCATCACGCGCGGTTATTAAAAATATCTTTGTGTAAGTCATATAGATCAGAACATAAGAAAGGAAAACATTTTAAGAATTACTTTATGCTTACTGTGTTCAACAATGTAATGATTCATGTGACAGTTTCTTTTTTCATTTATAACAAAATATTTGCGTTAGGGTGTGCAAAACTAAAATTTTATTTTACTTCTTAAATGAACATCACACTAAATTAGTTTATATTAAAATCATCCCAGCGTAAAATAATGCACTTTTCGTTCGGATACGTACGTAAGTTCATTCTGGGGTACTGTTTTTTCTCAACAAATTCCCTTTGTACTATGGGAAAAGCCTTTCATTTAATTACAACGCTTGAAATGTAAGATAAATCGTTCCGACAAAAACTTTAGAGATGTAGAACGCTCAAAATTTTCTTTAAATTATGTTCATTTATATATAAATCAAGATTCTTTTCATTAGCTTACAAATTTATTTCCTGCATATAAAGAAAAGTGAAAACATACGCTACAAAGATCATATAAACTATTTTTCAAAAATTCAAAATAAAATACTGAAAATCGTGGTTATTATGTTTTTAATTACATCCTGAGAATGTAAATGGGAATCAGAAGGAGTAAATTTTTTTTCTGTATTTCCAACAGTATGGGAAGATGATAAATTTAGAAATGAGAAAAAAATCTTCACAAATCAACTCTTGATGCTAGCGGAACTCAGGAACAGAATGTTGCATTGTTTAAATTAAATACATCATGACATACAAAAAAGCTTTACATGTAGTTCAATATAGAGCTAATTACAACTTAACTATCGCCCGCGCGCTGCAATCAAAATTTCGAATGTCACAGGTCTATTACTTTAAGTTAGCCCCAGACGCGTGTACACACTGATATTTTTATTTCATTCTTTAAAGCTATTCCTAAATAAACCCAAAACAAAAGTTCAATGGACAAACAGAATAAAGACTTTATGTGAATAATCTATAGTTCTCGTTCTAAATATGAATTAAATATAATGTATTTGTGTTTTATTCGTGCAGAGGCGTAGTGACGGGGGGGGCAAGGGGGGCTATCATGCCCCGGCCGCAGCTTGTCGAGGGGCGCCAAATCATTTCATAGATAAAAAAAAATTCAGAAAATCTCAATCTTAGTTTTATTATAATATTTATTTTATTCGTTGAAATAAACTTTGCATTTTATAATTAGTGTCATGTCCACGGGAAAATAAAAAATGCTCCAGGAAAGAATCAAATTTGGAAATAAGAAGTTGTTGATAAAAAATATATGAGGAAGAGCTGCAGGAGCTTGCCATAAACGAAACTTTTATTCTTATATTTCAATATATAATTTTGCATAACTTAGTTCCCTTTAAAAAGTATGTTTATTCAACCATGCTTTCGAGTTTTATTTCTTAATCAATTAGATAATCGGTTTTCATTCTTTTAATCCTTTCCTTTTTAATTTTCAAACATTAGAAAAAGGTTTGTGAATTTATTGTTTTGTACTATAAATCTTGTAAATGTGTAAATAACGAAAATATCTTAATTTTTTCTTATGAAATTTCTGGAATATTAGATTGGTCAGTTCCATTTTAATGCATATGAGATGTTTTTATTTCAGTATAAAGTTATTTGCGAAATTATTTGTATTAATGTTATATTATTTTTGGATCTATTAATGTAAGGAGATTACAGAAGAGTAAGCTCATGAAAGACACCTATTTAATTTTGTGAATACGCCAAGATTCACAGTGCCCTTTATGACTCAATTGTTACACAGGTTATCTAAGTCAAGTTACATAATAAAAAAGTCATAACAATAATATTAACAAAACAAATAAGTTTGATTTACTCAATATAAAAATAAAAATAAAAAAATTTCAATGAATATAATTTCTTTTGTTCTCTTATGGATGTTATAATTATTCAAAAATACCAAACAAGTTTTTTGTTAAAATTTCAGTGTTTTGAAATAATTTGACGTGCTGTTTTTAATTTCTCATAAGAGATTAAATCCTTTTTTTGAACAAGCAGTATTTCATTAATATTTTTGATTTCCTTTTATGATGAAAAATGTGAAAAATTTTTATTTTGACTATAATAACGTAATAAAAAATTATTCGCAGAAAAAGAAAACTTTATATAACTGAAATATTATTAATGAAAACTTGTAAGAATTTAAATGTGCTAATAGCACCAGAAAAATCAAATTTTACTGAAGTTATTAAGAAGCGATATAGAAAGATTAAATTCAGTTGTTATTGAGACTTTGGGAAATTATATTATCCATTGTCCCAAAATAAAAAAAAATTCTTGTATTTTTATATCGGGCTGTATTGTAGCCTTTTAGCCTAGTGTCGCGTTATACTCGTGAGAAAATCCTGTTGAAACGTATTTCTTATTAGCGGCCCCCTTTGTCCAAAATATTTTATCCGGCAAGGAGGAAGGAACCTCTCTCCATGGTGTTCGGCACCAGGCTGACCTTCAAAGAAAGGGGGGAAATTTTTCACAATATAGGAATACAGTAAGCCCCGCAGGGAATTGTCTTCCTGGAATGGAAATGGAGGGGATCGAGAACTAATTACCTCCAAATTCTAGGAAAACACAAACTTTCTTTCCTTTTTATAGTTCACACGGCTTGTTCCCAAACATAGCTTCATTGGAAACAAAATTGTAAGCTTTTGAAAACCTGGAGTTTAGACATTTAAAATATTATTGCCGTAAGTTGTATTTTCTGTCTTCCGTTTATTCTTTTGATTTGAATTTTTATTTCATAGTTTTGCTGGTATAAATATTTCCTAACATATGCTTGCAGATTTGTGAAAATTAAATCTTAAATTATTTATTAGTTAAAACTATTAATTTAAAAGTAATTTATTTAATGTTTATAAATGTTTTTGTTTGGGGAAATAATTTTTATTTGACTCGTAATTTTGACGGCTTTACATTAGCACCTTAAATTGAAAAATTATTTTTTCAAATGATAGAAGTTAAAAATCTATAAAGTATTTTTCTTTTTATAAATTTAATGTATTTTTCCTTTTAAATGTTTTTATTTTATTTTTTGTATGCTTAAATATACAGAATATATTTCTTAATTAATTAGTTCAATTTATACAAAAAACAAATTTTTTTAACTTGAAAAATTCGTTCCAGAAATTTACAAAGAAATCGTACATATTTCTCATTCTACGTTGTAAAATTTTAAAAATAAGATCGTCTTTAAATGATATAAATTTATTGAAAAAAAAAAAAACTTTATGACGTTGCATGAACAGCACTTCCAAAATGATTATTAATAGAAATAAATTTTTATTTCAATAAAAATTAGCACTTATTTTACTAATAAAATATATTTGAATAACTTAAAAAACAGTTATACTAAATGTCTTAAAAATACGAAGAAAATTTTTACTACTAGGATAACTGATTGAGAAAATTTCTTTAAATAAAATTAGACGTTTAACAGTTAAAATATATTTTTATCTCAGCACTTGTAATTCTTGATAATAATTCGAATCAATGAAAAACTTGAAAGAACAATATAGAGTGCATCAGTTTGGAGAAAAATATAATTTTTAATAACAGAATATATATTGTTTGGTTGAAAATTTCTGATTATATTAAATATACGTAATTTTACTTGAATTTGTGTGTTTTGATTTTTGATTTAAGAAATTTGCAAAATATTTTTGTTGTCTATATTAGCGTTTCGTTGTTTATCTGAAATTTGCATTGATAATGCTATGGCAGGATTTAGTTATCTAAATTGAAATCAGATGAAAACTTATTAACAAAGATCTTCTAATTTTAGAATCAGAAAAATTGGTTTTATGGTATAAAAATGAAATATTATAAATTATCAATATTACGTTTTGTGATTTAAATTTTTTACATTAAAAATAATTTTGGTTTACATTAATGGTCTGAATGATATAATTTAAAAAGCTATTTTAATTTCGAAATTTCCTATGAAGTTGTTGTTTTTCACTGGAATTTTTCTGAAATAAAAAAATTAAATCAAATTTTCAGTTTAATCTGTGGTAAATGAAATGTTAAAAAAAATATCATTGTGAAAAGTCAGGTGAGTTGATCCTAAATTTGGGGTGTAATGTCTTTCCCAATTGTTATTTTTACAATAAATAGCTAAAGTGTGTGAAGTTAGTAATATTATAGAATTTTTGAAAATTTGTTAGGATAAGTTATAGCATATGTTCAACACCTAATGATCAACTAATCGTAGAGTCTTTCATAACTAAGATAATGCACAATTAATAGGGAATAAAAATGTTTAATTGCTTCATTTGGTTAACAAGCTAGAAAAAATACATTTAAAATTTTTAAGACATTGTTATGGAAATGATAAATCATTAAAATAAATTTTCTTAAAAGTTAAAAATTAATTGATAGATAAATATTCCGACTTCAAAATTGTAATATCCAGATCAAGGCCTACAGTGCCCATATCCGTTTTCTTTACCGAGGGACCTGGGGTGCGAAGCATATGTCCCGGTTTGGTAGTTAGCCCAAAGCGGTGTTTAGCTCCCAAGGATGATTGGTCTTCAGTTAATCGACCCACTGAAAGGATGAAAGGTTGAATTGACAGAGCTTGAGAATGGAATCTCTGCCTTGGGAGCGCTAAGTCACCAAATGTAACAGTTTGGGGTAAATTTTAACATACAGATTTCCATGGAACAGAAGTCTATAGAGAAATGTGGGACTGAATGATGTTACTCAGCATTAGAAAAGAAATGGAACCTAAAACTCCATTAGAACTTTCAACATGCTTTATCTCATACGGTGAAGATAGAGAGAAGAGGTTGCCATTCAAATATTTTTTAACTATTTCTGCATCAATTGCAAGGTGTGAAAGTTCATTCAGCATAATAAAATTAATTTTGACTTATTTATGATCCACCATGAGTCAAAACCGTCTAAGTTTTTATCTTAATTATAGAAGATTTAACAATCTTAAGTATAGAAAAAGAAAAATTTGAAACGATCAACTCTGATAACGTATTTGATTAATTCGCTTCAGCAAAAGCAAGAAAAATGTGAATAGTGTAGTATAGCTTATATCTATGATACGCAACGAATTATTTCATGTTTAAAAAAATTTTATGTTTTCTTTAAATAATTGTATTAGTATATAAAATCAATAATACCTTTTTATAGTTAATTCTAAAACACATAAGTCTGATTATTCTAATGACACTTTTCCGAATCTAATATAAGTGTTTTTTGTAAATTAGAATTGAATTTTGTTTAAATTTAAAGCTTTGTTTGAGACTTTAAATTAATATATTTTCGATTATTTTATAGTAGGTAAAATATTTATATTGTATTCTTTATTAAAATTTTACTCGATTTATTATAATGTATTATATATCGTTATATTATTATATATCTCTTGTTACTTAATACATTGTCCTTCCATATTTATGTTGTATTACTATTTTTTTCAACGGGGCGCCAAAAAAGCTATCGTACCCGGGCGCCGATTTTGCTCACTACGCCACAGTATGCGTGTAATCGAAAGTTACTTTCTGTTCTTGGGGATTAAACTACCCCA